>JAKOGI010000243.1:222500-370000 GCA_029747015.1 Carnegiea gigantea | reverse complement strand
CAACTGATGGACATAGGCATGTTTAAGTCTAATGTGCCTTGATTTTTCATTGTAGACATGACTATAAACCTTGGACAGTGTGGTCTTGCTGTCACAAAGTATGGAGAGTGGCGACATTGGTTTTGGCCATAAAGGCACTTCCAATAGCAAATTCCGCAGCCACTCTGCCTCCTTACTGGCTGCAGCCAAAGCTACAAACTCAGCAGCCATGATGGAGTCAGTTATGCAGGTTTGTTTCTTGGATGCCCAAGATACTGCCCCTCCACCAAGTATATATAACCTGATGTAGAGGCATAGTCCTCTTTGTCAGTTATCCAACGTAACTTACATCTGAGTATCCTTCTAAGACTAAAGGATAACCTGAATAACACATACCATAATCTTGAGTTTTCTTTAAGTATTTCAAAACTAAACGTATTGAATGCCAATGAAACTTACTAGGGTTACTAGTATATCGACTTAACTTTCCAACGGCAAATGCAATATCCAGGCTTGTGCTTGTCATGGCATACATCAAGCACACTATGACTTTTACATACTCAAGTTGTGCGATAGGTTTTCCACTGTTTCGAGTCAAGGTTGGATCGAAAGGAGTGGCCACTGGGGAGCAATCTTTGTAATTGAACCTCCCAAGCACTTTCTCAATATAATAAGATTGAGACAAGTGGATTCCATAATTATTTCTAATGATCTTAATACCGAGTGTAACATCAGCCTCTTCCATGTTTTTCATGGAGAACTTGGAAGATAGAAAACACTTGGTTTTCTCTATTTCCTCTAAGTCAGTGCCAAAAATTGGCATGTCATTAAAATATAAGCATATAATCACACATTTTTCATGTTCAAACTTAGAATATACACATTTGTCAGATTCATTAATACTAAACCCATAAGATAGCACTACTTCATCAAACTTTTGATGCCATTATTTAGGTGCGTGTTTTAGGCCATACAATGATCTTATGAGTTTGAATACTTTGTTTTCTTGGTCTGGAGCAACAAAACCTTCTAGTTGTTTCATGTACACCTTTTCCTCTAATTCACCATTTAAGAATGCTGTTTTCACATCCATTTGGTGAATTACTAGCTTTTGAATTGCAGTAAGAGCAATGAGAACTCTTATGGTTGCAATTCTAACCACCGATGCATATGTGTCAAAGTAGTTAATACCATGTTTTTGGCTAAAACCCCTTATGACCAACTAGGTTTTGAACCTTTCTATGGTACCATTTACTTTCCTTTTTCTTTTAAAGATCCACTTTGATATGATAGGCTTACATCCCAGGAGTAAATCAACTAAGACCTATGTATTGTCTTCCATGATTGAGTCCATTTCATCTTGGACTGCTTCTTTTCAAAAGGAAGCATCTTGAGATTCCATAGCCTCTTTAAATGAGTTCTGATTTGAATCAATGCTATAAACGTAGTATTTTATTTTCAATGGAATCCTTTGTTCCCTCTATCAAATAGACAAAGAAATCAGAACCAAAGGATTTCTCCTTTCTAATCCGTTTACTTCTCCTTACTTCCACTATGTCTCCTTGTTCTTGATCATTACTTGGAGTCATAGTAGTTGAAATAAAATCATTTGGTTTAGGAATTGAAGAGAATCTAGTTTCATCAAAAATGATATCAATTGATTCTATCACGGTGTTAACCATAATAAAAGCATTTGGTTCTATAACCAAAAACCTATCGGCTTTGCTACGTTTAGTATAACCTATAAAAATGCGCTCAATTCCTCTTTCCCCTAATTTTCTTTTCTTGGGTTCCAGGACTCTTACAATAGCTCTACACCCCCAAACTCTGAAATAACATAGGTCTGGCTATTTCTTATTCCATAATTCATAAGGAGTAATTGAATTCCTTTTATTAGGAACCCTATTTAGGATGTAGCATGCTATAAGCATCGCTTCACCCCAAAAGCCTTCACTTAAACCGGATTTAGAAAGCATAGCATTGATCATTTCAGTTAGTATTCTATTTTTCCTTTCTGCCACATCATTTCGTTGTGGTGTATAAGGTGCTGTGACTTCATTGATTATACCAATTGATTGGAAATAGCTTGGATCATAGTATTCACTACCCCTATCCGATCTTAGTCTTTTAATGAAGGTTTCATAATGCAACTCAGATTCATTCTTAAATACCCTAAACATGTCTAGTGCTTCACTTTTAGCATATAAAAGGTATACTTGGTAATATCTTGTAAAATCATCAATGAAAGTGACATAGTATTTCTTTCCCCCAAAAGAGGGAATGCTATGAAAATCTCCTAAATCACTATGAATTAATTCAAGTTATTTAGTAATTCTTTGAACAGTTGGAAAAGAACTTCTAGTGATCTTTGTTAACATGCATATCTTACATTTCTCTATATTTCCATCAAAATTTGGAATTAACTCAAGTCTTGACATTTCTTTTAATCTTTTATAATTAACATGTCCAAGACGATTATGCCATAGAGAAAATAAAAAATACACAAGCATGTAAGAAGAATCATTCATCTTATTATCACTAGAAGGAGTAATTGCATCTAACTTAAGCATGTCACCACTACCATAACCCTTCCCCACAAAGACACTCCCCTTAGATAGGATAAACTTATCGGCCTCATAAACTTGTTTGAAGCCAAACTCATTAAGAAGAAAACCAGAAACAAGATTCTTTCTAACTTCCGGCACAAAATATACATCATTTAAAGTAAGAATTTTTCCGGAAGTAAAGATTAACTCTACTTGGTCTATTCCTTTAGCATCAACAGTAGAAGTATTGCCCATATAGAGCACTTTTCCATCTTCAACTGGCACAAGAGTCTTGAAGAAAGAACGATCCTTACACACATGCTTGGAAGCACCCGAATCAACCCACTAATCATTGTCACTTTAAACAATGTTGATTTGATCATTGATCATGGTTACAAAGTTGTCCTTTGCCATTGCCTTTTGGTTGTTCAAGCCATGTTTGTGCTTCCAAATGGTACAATCTCTTTTCTTGTGGCTCGGTTTGTTGCATTCCCAATAAACCACTTTAACCTTCTTGTTGCCCTTATTGTTGTTGTCCTTATTAGGCCTCTTCTTGTTTCCCTTTGGCACTTGACTCGACTCACCATCTTCAACAATATGAATCTTGAAGACATGCTCCTTTGACGCATCCTGCACACATAACTCTTCTTCTATTCAAAGATAGTTAGCCAATTCCTCAAGTGACATTTCTTCTTTCTTATATTTTAAAGTTCTTTTAGTGTCTTTCCAATAGGGGGGAAGTTCGTCCACTATAGAGGAAACTATAATGGTCTCATTCATGTGCATATTATGTTGCTTGAAGTGACTTAGGATTCATTGAATTTCATGCAATTGATCGAGAACAGAGCGTCTTTTGACCATCTTATAGATATTAAGTTGACTTACAAGGAAGTTCTTACTAGAGGCATCTTCTGTCATGTACTTGTTCTCTAGCGCCTCCCATAATTCCTTTGCCGATTCCATGCCTTGATAGACATCGAACAAGGCGTCCGATATACTATTCAAGATATGGCCTAGACAAATGTAGTCATCGTTTTCGAACTTGGATCTTTGGTGGGCTTGCTCCAAAATCTCATTTTCCGTCTCTATTGGGTATGGAGTGTTGAGCACATACACAGCCTTCAAAGTTGTAAGAAGGAAATGCATCTTCTTTTGCCAGTGACAGAAGTCTACACCCTCGAATTTGTCGAACTTCTGAAAGTTGGATGTCATTTCACGAATTGACGTCATCTCAAATAAGTCTTAAGATTGTTATAAAAATTGGGTTGAATGTGATGCAGGATAAACCAAATTAATCGTGAAAACGAACACTTTTCTTAAGACTTATTTGTTGCACCACAAATAATCTTATGGATAATCTACTCGGTAAAACAAGTGTATGTTTCAAGGTTTTCTCAAAGGTTAATCGATGAGGGTATTGCAATTACTCACATTGATTTTATACCTATGATTATGATTTCACTCCTCCTTATATAGAGGAGTGATCATGCCTGAAGAGGCACCAAAAATGGATAGGGTAAGGTGGTTAAATCTTGAAGAGGTATCATACTTATTCATCTTTTCACCGAAAGGATTGGATAAGGTGGGTAAACTTGAAAGGGTACCATGCTTATCCACCTTTTCGGATAAGCACTATAAAAACCTGCTATTTTTATTTTATTCTTGGAAAATTCCAACAGTCTATTCCTTCATATATCTCCTATTATGTGGTATATATTTGGATTTTATGCCTTGATTAAACCCAAACAAGGAAAAGGACCCCCCAAAAAATTTATAAACTATCACTTAATGAAACTGTTCAGCTCAAAGCAAAATGGTCGGATCGGACTTGAGCAAGATTTCACTTAAATTTTCAATGATTGGCTTTGACTTGAAATAAGTTGAACTTAAATGGAATGATTTGTAAAGTGAATTCAAAGAAAATTACAAATCGCAATTATAAATCTAAATACAACAACAAAAGCAAGGATTAGAATAAAAGAGGAAATTTTTAGAATAGATAAAAGACAAAGTAAGCTTCACCAGTTTTGCGACTCGGCTTAATTATATGCACATTGCTGGATTTAAAGTTGAGTTCGGGCTCGGTCGATATTCCCTTTTTTGTTTGCTTTTCTCAGAAAATTTTTGAATTAAATTCAACACTACAATCAAAATCAAATCCTGCCCATAACCATGATTTTGCCCAGGATCAGATTGTTAAATACATCCATTGTATCACAATGTTCAGAAAAAGTCACGATGTTAAGAAAGAGTCATTAGATACACTCAGAATCACGTATAGTATACCTCATTTCTGTCTCTATTCTTAGCGAAATACACAAAATGAGATTAACTAAATTTATAGATTATAATTTAGAACCCTAACTATTAATTAATTGCCAGGGTTATGGAACTTCTCTTTCTCTCCAAATGCTTTTTATATTAAAAAAGTTCCCTTATGGTGGTTGTTAAAGTTGAGAACATATATATATATACATATATATGTATATATATATATATATATATATATATATACATATATATATATATATATATATATATATATATATATATATATATATATATATATATATATATGCTTTTAGTTAAATGTGTATGCAATTTCCTTTACTTTTCTTTTTCCTTTATTCTCTTGATGAGAAAATTAAAATTTGAAGTTTTGGAGGTAGATGTTTTTTAATTGTTTTTAAAAAAATACATTAATTCTTATAATATTTGCAAGAGAAAAGAATTAATAAACCCATTGAGTCTAATCTGAATCCGCACCTTTAGAGTTAGGATTTAACCTTAGCAACACCGAACCTAAAATCAATTTGACTATCCATCTCGGGGAATTAGTGAAATTCGGAAGGAGGATTATCTTCAAAATGCATTTGGAGGGGAGGAAGCAGGAGCCTGTTTAAGGGTTAATTTCTGCCCAATATGCCCTCAACCTGAACTCACTCTAGGGCTCTCATCACATTCGGATCCTGGTGGGCTGACCATATTGCTTCCGGATCATGATGTCCCGGGTCTACAGGTCCGAAAAGATGGCAAATGGATAAGTGTAAAACCCGCTCCTCATGCATTCATTATCAATATTGGTGATCACCTTTAGGTACGTCATGTTTTTCCTATTTATCTCTCTAGATTATTATTGTTAATTAAATTTGACTTTGAAGAAATTATGTTTTCTTAATTGTTAACCGAAGTAACGGTCACACTAATTGTCTCATTAATTGGGCAGTTACAAAATGATTAATTGCGTATTAATCATGCCCAATAAATCCCTATTGATAATTATAGCCGCGTGCTGCTGTTTAAGGGGTTTAGAGCTTGATTCTTGTGCGATAGAATTCGAAATAAAACAATCCCTAATTCTCTTCCTTCCTCTCATGTTAGCCTAGCCATCAATTGGGCTCGGGTTTGGGGCGTGACATCTACAGTGACTTTAGTAGCCACTGCCAGTCCTAATTCAGCAAATCGTGGATAAACACCGAGCAACATGATCCTGTGTTTCCGCATTAAGGTACGTCTTTAATTTACCTACAGTGGTATCAGAGCCTAAGTTGCTCGGATTTAGCCCTTACTGATTTGTTCAAATTCCGCCATATTGATTTATTCTCAGCATGACTAAGTTTTGTTATCTGCCCATACAGTTTATTGCTTAATTTTCGTAATTATGCAACCAAAACATTCAAAACATACTTCTGTGATCATGCTCTCTCCCAATATTGATGGTACGGGCACGAGGCCTAATTTAATTTATGATAGCATATGTGCCTTTAGATACCCAGAACATGAATGTCGGTTATATGCAAATGACTAATCTGGCTATTAAGTTTATATTATTCTGTGTGACATAATATTAAGCCAAACCGACACTAATGATTTTGCTACACTGGCATATGCCTAATTTAAGGTTATTCTGTGTGAATTAAAGACTATGGATATATGCTAATGTTTTTTTGGCTAAAAATTAATATACCACATCACCCTAATATGATTATGTATTGAGATTAAGTGATTTCTATTCTGTATAACATGAAATCAAATAAAACCAAGATCTTGATGTTCTTAAGATCAGACTACCCTTCTCCCCCTTAGACTCTAAGGCATTTGAAATCCAGAACTCTAAATCTTTGTGATTTAGTTCTAGAATAGAGACTCTCACTCATAATTCCCCAACTTATATCTATTTTTCCTAGGCTTTAATCGGCCGCCGTCTGTCAGCCACCCCACAGGCCCGAACGCAAAACCAAAAAAAAAAATGTAATGAGATATACCTAAACCCATCAGAACCATCGGGAGGGGCGGTGCGTGTGAGTCACGTGCCACCAAAGAAAACTCCTTTTGGTCGTTCTCTTCCTTCATAAGCCCTTGAACGCCGCCGATCTACTCATTTCCATCATGAGACCACATAAGACATCGAATCAGTCGCACGTGTATGTCACGTGCCGCCACGGAGGTGGTGCATTAGGCAAGTGAACGGCCTCAGGTGGTGCGTTAGCGGCCGATCTACATGTTGCTAGTGTTGGTTATGTCGGAAGGTGAGTAGCTGGAGGCCTTAGGCTTGGTAGAGAAGAGATTATTGGCGGTTTTCATCACGTGGATTAATTTTGTGAAATATTTTGAGCAACCGCGGTGGCCTGTGTTGGAAGTGACACCAGAAAATGGCTATGGGATGGTGGTTGTCTTAGCTGTTCACTGAGAAGTATGCTGGTTTAGAGAGAGAAGGGCTGAGAGTTTGGAGTTAGAGAGAGAAAGGGCCCAATGAACTGAAAATTAGGGGCCGAATAAAAAGGGAAAGGGGGTCTTGATTTTTTGATTAGTTTTATTCAAAGTTTTTTATTTGAATTTTGGTTTTGTTTTTAAAACAATTATCAAGATTATTAGTTATGGTATGATTTTTGGTTGAATTATAAATTTGTATAAGTTGATATGGTTCATGCAGTTAGTTTATTCGTTGAATTAAAATTTCAAATTAGTTTTTAATTTTGAATGCATGAATTTATTATGTAAATATTAATATGTTTAATGTCATATATAAATTCGTTTTATATATACATCAACTTGAAATTTTCATGTCAAGTGACTAGTAAATAATCAATTTGATTGAAGTTGTATGAATGTGTTTCATATATAAAATTCACATGATGTAAATTTGTTTTACACGAATTCAATAAATATCTCTGTGATATTTAGACTAATGTTGATCCTCTTTGGTCTGTAAATGAATATGTTTCATAAGTCATATTATATAACTATGTTTTATATAATATTCAGTTACATGAATATGTTTCATGATTTAATAATTTTATGCAAAAATATGAGCAATTCTGAAGCAGTTAATTGTTCTGTCTTTGTTGTAGTTAATAAAAATAATTCATGAAGCTTTATATGAATACGTTTCATACCGTTATTTGGATATATAGAGTATTTGATTATTTTATAAATTTGTTTCATGAATTTTAAATTTGCAATATTATAGGAATGTATTTTATATAATCTGCAAGTGTTACTTTGAATTAGTTTCGTTCAAATGTTGATGTTATATGGATATGTTCTATATAAGTACTTGCGATTAATATTTGAATATATTTCATGTTACAAATTATGTTGTATTCGATTACATGAATATGTTCCATGTAAATCATCAATTAGTAGTATTATATAAATGTGTTATATATATATGAACTATATGAATTGTAGTAAATTTGCTAATTGTTTTAGCACTTTTTCTTTGCCCAGATTAACAAATATGAATTTGTTTCATGTTTCTTGCTAATATCTAGTAGCGTTCTATGAATTCGTTTCGTAAATTAAATTTGTGATATTATAAATGTGTTTTATAATTCACGAGTAATATTTGAATAAGTCTCATGTTATTAATAATTATATAAATGTGTTTTATATAATGTCCTTGGGCTTTAATGACTTTCTTTTGTAACATGTTATTATTCGAATATGCTTTGCAATAAAAGATTCATTTTATTATATAAATATGTTTTACGTAATAATCTGAATTTTATGATTGATATGTCATTGATAGAGTTTTAAACGGCATATTAGTAGTCATATAAATTCATTTTATATAATGATATAATTTACTGTAAATTTGTTTTACATAATTTGACCGAATATCTTTGTGATATTTCTAAAGTGTTAATTAGTTTTAACATAATGCTCTCCATCAAATTTTGTTTTATGGAATAATGTGATAATTAAATTATAAAAACTTCTAGTTCATATTTGTATGTGATAATTATGAGTTTAGCGAAATTTTCAATCATGCAACATGAATGATGGAGTTTTTGACGATCTAATTATTTGAAAATATGCCTAATGTCCTTCTTTAAAATATATACTTCTAGATATGGCAATTAAAATATGGCTGGTAATTTGTTTACCAATGAATAGCTTAAGCGCTGACTATGACATATAGTGTCAGAAGATTCAGTTTCTTCTAAATGAGAGTGAAGTGTTTGAACACTTGTCAGATTCTAGGTCTTGTAGAATGACAAAGATGGTACTGCTAGTGAGCAGTATTGAGAAAACTTAGAGGCATACAAAAAATGGTTTGAGATTGGGTCGATCAACATGCTATACTTTGTTGTATTGCATCAATGACGATCTAGTGAGGGAATTGAAAGTTATCCCACTGTTGAATACATGTGGGATTAGCTTATCATCAGGTTCATCCAGATTCATTTCCTCTTAAAGTTTCAGACCTAAAGATGGTATTGCCAAATGAAAAAGGCGAAGGGAAATGAAGAGATGCATATAGCACATGTGAAGTGCTATAACTGTGGAAATAAGGGACTCTCCGCTCGAGGATTGTCCTGGGTTCACAAATTATCATTTTAGATAACGATGATGAAGAAGATGTCCTTGAATTAAGCACACATCATCTGAAACTCCGTGAAGGAATATGTCCCTTCTTCATGATGCTCTCTATGCACCTGGGGTGCGATGTTTCCTTGTGTCTTTTGTCCAAGAGAACAGTTTTCTCTTTTAATTTTCATCTAGATGTCTTAGATACCGTATACAATGGTAATTTTTTTGGCCATGTCACATTGAAAGGTGTTTTCAATATTTTAGACGAAACAAGACATCTTTCATCTTTGCCTTTTTCTCAATTCTGTTTAAGGCATGCTCGACTTGGACATGAGGGTTAAGATAGAATTATCAAACTAGCTAAATCTAGTCTTTTAAGGCCGACTTATTAGGGTTAAGGTGCCCATGTGAGAGTCAAGTTTAGCTAGCAAGATAACTATGAAATCTTTTTGTAAGGCTTTGAGCCCATCGAATCTCTTAGTATTCATTCACTGTAGACATCTACGGGCCTATGAATGTAAAAGCACATTATAAAGCAATATATTCGTGATGTAGGTATGTGTACCTATTATCTCACCGCTATTAGACACTTGATGTGTTCATATACTTTATAGCGGAAGTAGCAATCAATTGGAACGCAATATTAGAACTCTTCACACCAACGAGGTCATAAACATCTTCTTTGTGAAATAAATTCCTGTAGTGTCAATTTTCTAAAGGATAAGTTCCCAAACTTTTGATAAAATTTAAAAAAGGACCTCAATTTGTATGAGTTACAACAAGACCTTCAACCATCTCTTGGTGAGAGGGAGGATTTGAATTCTTACTAAGTCAACGAGGATGGTACACTGTGCTTATTCAATAGGAATGGTGAAGTTTTGTCTGTTTAGGAGAATGAGATTCGTTCTTAATCTCTAAATATTGAGGAGAGTTAGCCTGAATGTCTCATTCCTGAACAAGCTGTTAGTTTACATGTGGATCCCAGCTCCAATGAAAAGTGGGAGTAATTTTCTTCTCGTGCTCATGATCCCATACCTCTTCGAGAAAGGGGGAGGGATTTATCACATAGGCAGACTAATAATGAAGGTCCCAGGATCCAAAGTAGTGGGTATGGAAGAATTCCTCGATAATATTTCTAAGTTAAAGAGGATGTATTCTTATGCACTTCCTTGGAAGTTGAGGAACCTACCTCTTTTCAAGAGATGAGTGATTCACCAAATCAGAATTAGTGGATGGAGGCTATGAGGGATAAGATGGACTCTGTGGTAAGAAAAAACTTTTAAAACTTGTTGATCCTCCGTCCCGACGCAAGTCTATCGAAGACCAATGAGTTTTCGAGATAAAATGTCAGGCAAATGGTTTAATCGACAAGTTCATGCCCGACCACTCCTAGCCCTGGCTGTCCATTTGAACTTTTAGTTGTTTGAAATAGACATAAAGACTACTTTCATCAATGGTAATCTTGAGCAAGATATTTATATGGATTAACCCATTGGTATTGTATCAAAGGGACAAAAGAACAAGGTATGTTGTCTTAAAAAGGTCCATATATAGTCTTAAGCAGTCTTTCAAATTTCACTACTTTAGATTCTATGGAGTTATAACTTAGTTTGGCTTATCTATGGGGTCAGAGGACTATCATGCGTATGTCAACAGCTCAACAAGGGATTATATTTCTTACTTTGTACGTTAATGACATACTATTGGTTGGGAACAATTTGGAGTTTATCGAAGCTGCTTAAAAGTGGTTGTCATATGTTTTCGAGATGAAGGATGTGGGTGAAGCTAGGTATATCCTAGAAGTGGAAATAATTCAAAACCATCCCAAGATGCATGCATAAAAGGTCTTGGAATGATTTTTGATTTATAATTTTGAATCCTTAGGTACTCCAGTTGAGATGGGTCTATCTTTGAGTCTTGATGAATGACCTAAATCAGATGATGAAATAGAGACAATCAGCAATGCTAGTGTCATAGGAAGCTAATTGTAAGCTATGTTATGTACATAGCTTGACATTTGCTTAGCGGTTGGTTTGATAAGTCATTGTCAAAGTAACCTAGAACTTGCTGTTTGGCAAGCCGTTCAAGAGAGTCAAGCGCTCCCTTCGTAGTACTGCTGGGATGGTGACCCGGATGAGTCTAGGTCAACATCAGGACATACCTTCACTGTTGGGGAAAGAACCATATTATGATGTAGTAAGAAACAAAACTGCACAACAATATCAGCCATGGAGGCAGATTGTGTGACTTGTTACCATAGAGACGAAAAGCATTGCCATAAGGTATATATACACTAACAAGGTGATTATGTTCCCTTAACTAAACCTTTTCCTAGTGATGCGTTCAAAGCTCATTTGTTAAGTTTAGGAATTCATAAGGTTTAGTGCTTAGATGTTTCTTGTGATGGACATGTTTTCTTTGTGAATGAGCAAAATGCTTATGATTAATTATTACATGATAGGCATATTGAAATGTCACAGGCTTCTGATTCACCTAGTCACACAGGCAATCGCCCTGACGCTTGAGTAGCGGGTAGAATAAGACTGAATCATATTGGCACTAGGTGTGCAATATTGATTACTCTCACTGGAAGTGTATGAGTAAAATGAAGTAGTCTCCTTAGTATGTCTAAGATGAGACTCGTGTGAGCTAAGTATGAAATAAGATTTTATGTTGAAGCATTAAAAGCTGAATCTTGAGTGTCAAGATTAACATTCAGTATATTGATCTAGTAGCTCAGGTTAGATTTTTGGGTGAAAATCTAGACTGACGATTCACATGGCATAAAGAGTGACGTACCCAATTGAGTGGAAGTTATGCCATGACACACATTTCATACTATGTGTGCTTATAAGGCAACCCATACATGGAGTGATAATTGATTTTTCTATCTCTTATCATTGTGTGACCCAATGGACGATAACCCTTCAACTTAAAGCTATGATATCAAGTCGAAACTTGATGATGCTACCTTAATGTGTTTCTTAAGAGCTATGATATATACGGTTCAGCGAGAACATGTTAGGAAAGTAGTTAAGCTAAGATGGAATTTCATGAGTGTTTAAGGAAAAATCTATCCATCATCACCATATCAGCCCGAGCGATTATATTGAGTATATAATCATATGATACATCATATGGCATAAAGGGACTATGTATACCACTGGTGATACTGAGAATGATTTGGAGTATCATATTTCGTGAAAGTGTTATATTAGTTAGATGGTGACTTAATGTAACACTATTGGTTACTTTCTGGTCGCACGCTCCATTCCCAGTATGAGGCGTGAAGAGATTAGTTGGGAGAGAAAAATGTAACTTATGGTTTATGTGACCGAGGGGGAGCTCTTAACCGAAGTAACGGTCACACTAATTGTCTCATTAATTGGGCAGTTACAAAATGGTTAACTACATATTAATCATGCCCAATAAATCCCTATTGATAGTTACAGCTGCGTGCTGCTATTTAAGGAGTTTAGAGCTTGATTCTTGTGCGATAGAATCTGAAATGAAACAATCCCTAATTCTCTTCCTTCCTCTCACGTTAGCCTAGCCATCAATTGGGCTCCGGTTTAGGGCGTGACATCTACAGTGACTCTAGTAGCCACTGCCAGTTCTAATTCAGCAAATCGTGGGTAAACACTGAGAAATATGATCCTGTGCTTCCGCATTAAGGTACGCCCTTAATTTACCTACATGAACCAATTAATCGCGTATGTTTAGTCAAATCACATGAGTAAAACGTGTTCATTCCGTGGTTTAGTGTATCTATTTTCTGCCTTTTCGTTCCTTCTTCCATACGTTATATATTGTCGGTACAATCATCCAATGTGAAAGAAATATATATCGTCGTTCCTCACATAATGAGATTCTCCTTTCACATTGCAAGCTACTCACGGGATTATGGTTGTGTTTCATAAATTAGTGAGTAGTTGTTTTAATAATTAATAGTTGTTTAATTTTACTAGCAGTTAGCTAACATGAATAGGGTTTAGAAGCTATCTATTCAACTAATAACTGAATATCTTCGGTAAAGTTAGCTGTTTAGTTAACAGATTTATGTAAAATGACTTGAAAGGATACAATGAATGAAGATCTTTGATAAATAGATAGGAAAAATTAGAATTCTCAAGACAACCACTAGGTAGAAGTTGTCAAAAATTGTGTTCATTAGTTTTGTTCAAAACACTGCATTGCCAATGATAATTTTATCATGATTCATATCATTTGATTTTCAATTTATTAAAATCTGATTGTAATTATTTATAATAGAAAGATTATGTTTCAAGAGAATAATGTACTAAATTATTAGAATCTATTTGGACTCAACTTTAAAATAGACAGAAATCAAACCTACGATTTACTACGCTTAAGGTCATAGTGTTGACTACTAGACGAGAACCTCATTCTCTATTTATTAACATTTTAATTTACTATAGGTGTCAATTAAGGTAATTATTATAATTATTGTAAACATCTATTTTATAATTATGCTTGTATGGATCTTTAAGCTTTCTTCTATATCAAGAAATTTTGTTATATTTTTTTTTTGGGGGGTCTTGCAGAAATTTTGTAATATACTATATTTGGATCTTTGACATAAAATTGGGTTCTTTGCTATATTGAATCCTGTATAGGTACATTTTTTGTCTAATTTTTTAAGAGAATAATTGATTTGTACACGTAAGGAATTTCCTAGACAACTTAATTTACAAAATTGAACATCTAATCAACATACATAATTTAGGTGTAGGTTGTCCATTGGACTAGATGGCTTCACATAGATGCTTTTCCCAACTTTTTCCCTTATGATATCATATGTTTCTCTTTTGGTTGGATATCTTTGTGTTTGCGCATAAAATATTGCTAAAGATTAGATACGCTTCCCTTTTCTAATGCCAAATCTTAGTGGACACCAAGTTCCCTATAAAAATATGGATATATTTGCAACATGCCTTTATGATCTTCAAATATTTTGTTTCTAGCTAGGTCTATATATATATATATATATATATATATATATATATATATATATATATATATATATATATATATATATATATATATATATATATATATATATATATATATATATAAAATGAGCACAAAGGCAGTACAATATAACAAGAAAGAGAGAATTTAATTTAAGACATAATGTATTTAATACCTTAATTTTAATCACTTGGCTACGACCTCATCGGTAGCTAAATTGGTAATATATTATATATATTGTACTTTTTGTTTAATGCTTAGGCCATCAATTGAAAGTTGGTTAGCTTGATGTCGTGAGTGCTTTATGGATAGATAGTTGTATATGATTTGGGACGTTACATAGACAAAAAATATTCTCCATTATAAGCTTTAAAAGATCTGTCATACGAGTTAGATCCATGTAAGTTAATGAAAAAGACAGGATTTATTTTATTTATATGCACAATGTTTAAATTAGAAGATTAATTATGACTCATTCTTTTTCTCTTTTAATATATGCTAGCTATATTTCTTTTGTATTCTTATAAAAAGCCTAATGAAAGTATTATCTTTTATTATCAATTTGTGTATTGCCCACTTTGATGGCCAATAAATGGTATCAACTGAAGTACATATTCCTAGGAATCATATATAATTGTTATTCAGACGTGCATTTATAATATAGACAAGTTTTAATTCATGTATGCTCACATTATTTTTATGACAAACTCTTAGAAAGATGATATATAAATTTATAAATTTGACAGCAAGGGATTTTTAAGTAAGACGATAATTTTGGATGCTGGTTTTAGAAGGTTCTAGAATAGAAAATGCTATATATGTCACTGTTCATTTTATTAAGGCTTGTGATTGTCGTCTAAAGAAAATCTTTTTCGGCTTTGTAAGCTGCACTGTGTGCAACGTCCATTCATGCTTCGGCACATTGTCTTATCGCTATCCTCAAGCCATCTCTGGTTTTTTTTTTTTTTTTCTCGGAGTATTAATAATTGTCACATCAAAATGAATGTTGGAATTGGCAAGCGTGCACAACCAAGAGTATAAGCTTAATTTCTTTTCCTTTGTTTATTGAGCTATATAAAGAAAGTTCTTGGACGGTGTTATTGAAAATTTGGATTTAAATTTTGCCGGTTCTTTATATTTTTTGTTGCGAGTAAAAATAATCCCTTGTTATTTCAGAAAATTTAATTTCTTTTGCATGGTACCGCTAACAAATTTTTTGATTCATCTTTTTAGGTGTTGAGTAACGTGATATATAAGAGCGTGAAGCACATAGTAATTGTAAACCCTAATCTAGAGCGAGTTTCGTTGGCTTTCTTCTATAATCCAAGGGGAGAATTACTTATAGAGCCGGCCAACGAGCTCATAAG
Organism: Carnegiea gigantea; assembly: GCA_029747015.1. NCBI lineage: Eukaryota > Viridiplantae > Streptophyta > Magnoliopsida > Caryophyllales > Cactaceae > Carnegiea > Carnegiea gigantea. Next base: position 354,300 of record JAKOGI010000243.1, on the reverse strand, counting down.
TCTGGAGAATCCTGCATTGTATCCTCCTATGACATTCAATTAGTACCGTCTCTATATCAGGTTGAAAGGTCCTCATGGAAAGTCTCAAGTCAAATCCTTAAAGTCTTCTAGATGATATCCGTATATAATTATCATCTAATTGGATACGGGTTGATTGTGTATCAAGATTGCATGAATTACATTGTTAAGATCACAGTGTGATGGAAATTAATGCTTATGCATATTAAATAATGGTATTGTGGTTATTTTCTTTGGTCTTAAATAATGATATTGTGATTAAACAATGATTGAAATTTTTTCGTGCATGCTTATATATAGTCATATTCATAGAAAATTAGAAAACAATACTTTCAGTTGTCATTTTCAACAGAAAAGAAAAGTTAAAGGATTACCATAGAAAATTAATTAAGGTAGACTAATAAAGATAAGAAGATATTAAGGGCGTGTTTGGTAGGAGCGAAAATTATTTTTCCGGGAAATCATTTTTCATGGAAAATGATTTCTCAGGGAAAATAATTTTCCACCTACATTTTCTACTGTTTGGTAGAATGGAAAATTATTTTCCCGAAAAATCATTTTCTGCTATTTGGTAGAATGAAAAATTATTTTTCAATACCATAATTCTCAAGTGTTTGATACTAATAGGCTAAACTAATAGATAAACGGTCAATTTAGTCATCAAACAGTGCTTACAAAGTCATCAAACAGTTATAAAGTCATAATTCTCAATTGTTTGTTGTCCTTAGCCAAAAAAGGGGAGACCAAAAAAACAAACAAACAACAACAACAACAACAACAATACCTCCCAATGTGGGTCCCGCTTTCGCGGGATTTGGGGAGATCCATCTGTAGGCAACCTTACCTCTACCGGTATTTCTACCCATAGAGAGGTTGATTCCAAGATACCCACGGAAAGGTTTTGTGAAAAAGTTTTAAAGAGGAAAGCTCTTGTGAAGCATTTAAAGAGGGAAATTAGTGCCAAAGAAGCTGAAGCTGAAAGAAGCTGAAGCTGAAAGAAGCTAAAAGAAAGTTGAAAGAACGTACCTCAACAATCCACGATAGGCAGCTGCCGTCACTTCCAGAAAAAAAGCACAACCTGCATACGAACACATCAGACCCCTACCAGTACTAAGCCACTGCAGTTACCGACAACTGCAGAGACGCTTCTCTGTCATCTAAGATCCTAATCCTATTCCGCTACAACCTCCTATTCTGAGTCAGGTCATCCGACAAACCCACTACTTTCAAGCCCTCTCTAATCACCTCGTCCAAACTCTTCTTCAGCCTACCCCTGCCTCTCTTACCACCGGGAAGGTCGATCAACTCACACCTCCTCACTGGGGCTGCCATACTTCTCCTTTAACAATAGGAGACCAAAAAAACAAAAAGAGAGAAATATCACTTCATTCAATTATTTTCCTTGAATTTTTCAAGCCAAATCCTTCTCAATTTGTCGCTCTTCACTAGAAAGCCCTTTACAAGGTTTTCACGTTCTACGAGGTGAACGAAAGCGCTACCCAAAAAGTCCTCTTCAAACCCTTCGGTTTGCATCACTTCTTGATAAAGAAGGTCGACGTCGAGTTTGAATTTAGATATCTTTTGTAGAGCCATGACGACTTTTGCCATTTGGGTGGAGATATTTTGAAATTCCAAATCATCGTCACGGGTTCTCTTTCGACTTTTTCTTGAGTCTAATGTCGCACTTGAAGGCGATTGTTTATCATTTTCTTTCACAAACTCATCGTCACCGTCACCTTTTTCTTCCAGATTCACAGCTCTAAGTGATTGTATCTCAACATCATCAAATGACTTGGCGCTGCTTCCTCGAGCGATATCCTTTCCAACCACAGTAGTCATTTCATCATACATATCAATTTTCTTGTTAAGATACTTCTCATGAGTTGGATTCGCCTGTTAAAAGAAATAACAACTAATCAAAACAAGCAACTGACAATTGAGTTTTCTTATCCTCGCTAACCTCTTTCATTTTCCCTTTGTCCATTCTGTAGTAAGGAAACTATGTAGAATACAAGCTTTTAAAAAAGTTGCGTAAATAGCAACAAGCATCCTAAGTGTCTTTTTCTAAGCAAATAGCAACTGAGCATAATACAAGCTTAGACCTTCAACCACCTAACTAAGGTTAAAGCAACTTTAACAATGCATGTCAACACCAGTTAGCATATTGGCAAATAATGTACTTTTAACAATCAGAAAAAATTGAAGGGATTAAACCTTCTCTTACTTCACAAAGCCTTGCAAGATATGGCAAATAATAGTATCACTTATCCAATTATACAACACACAGTAGACATAAATATCCAATTCAAGCAAAATTTTCAGCAAAATTTCCAGCAAACACAGCAGTAATCAACAACTCTTTCAAAAAACAGCAGACATGAATATACTCCGGTAGCAAAAGGATGGTTTTTTAGGCTCTTTAATAATCCTTCCACAAACCATTGCCTTCCTCAAATCAACTACCTCAAAGGTACACCCAAACCAGCCACAACTTCCAAATTCAAGCAGAATTTAACATACCACATAGAGATAAATGAAAAATTTTGGTTGAATAACCATATATATAACGCAATAGACAGAAAATTTGGTAATTTTCAGTCCCATCAACAAAGAAAAGCCATTAATGGCGAGAGTCAAAACTTCCAAATTCAGAAAATTTTCAGCCAAATTCAGAGAAATTGAAACCGTAGATCTAAAAACTTACCTGAAAAATTAAATCTAAATACAGTGGTAAGAGTGCTTGGACTGAGATTCAAATATAGCGGCGAGAGTGCTTCAACCGGCTTCCAACAATGGCGAAAGCCAAAACGTCCAAATTCAAGAGAGGGAGTAAGGCTTTCGAACGTTGCTGAAGCTTTCCTAAAATCGAACAAAAGTTACAGAAGTAGAATTGTTTTTGAGCCCCAGGAAAATGATTTTATGGCCATTTTCACGGGAAAATATTTTTCTTCTCAGGGGGTAAAATCATTTTCCCCTGAAAATGATTTTTCCCTCCACTTTTTACCAAACAACGTAAAATAGGAAAATCATTTTGTGGGAAAAAATTTTTACCTCCTACCAAACACACTCTAAAAAAAAAGAGCATTTCTACCAATTCTTTGATCTACACTCCATCAATGTTACGTCATGAGCAAATACAACCCCCCCCCCCCAAAAAAAAGGGGGAATGCAGACATTTTTCTTAAGGAGGGCCAAAATAACTCAATAATGTCCTTATAGATTAAAGCAAAACTCAAATTCTACCAATCCCCAAAAAAAACTTCCAATATTATAAATTTAAAATTTTTAATAATATTATAAGCATATTTACAATTGTTTTTTGCGATTTTATAGAAATGCAACTCAGAACCTATTGCTTTAAAGAATTAAAAATTTTGTTGCAAATACAGATTACAGAGAAAATTTCCCATCTTCAATATGTAGTTGTAAAATGAATTATTCAAAGTAGAATTCAAACTACCGACTTTGATATGAATTATTTATTGTTTTGACAATTATTTATTAAACAGTACAAAACATGCAAATGAAATTGTAATTAAAAATTGACAAGCAAGTCTACCACATTGTATAGTACATGTACATTGTCTATTCCTTCATGTGTCTCCTATCATGTGGTACATTTTGAATTCTATGCCTTTGCTAAACCCAAACAAGGAAAGGAACCCCCCAAAAACTTATAAACTATCACTTAGACTCCGTTTGAACCTTGAAAAATTTGCTAAAAAAGAAAAATTTGAAAAAGCAACTTTTTCCTTGTGTTTGGTTTAGAGAAAATCATAAAAAAGAAAATATGGAGGAAAATTAGATGAAAAAATTGTTGGAAACAAGTAATAAAATTTTTCTCATAAAATTGTGGGAAACGTTTGGAAAAAAATTTCCAACTTCCTTCAACCTTGTACTGCTTAGATGATATCAATATGATTCAAGTAATTCATCAAGATCCAAATATCTCATGCAAATTTTTGTATTTTTTTCTCAATCCAAACAAGAGAAAAAAAATTAACTTTCTCCTTATTTTTTTTCCCTTCATATTTTTTCCTTCTACCAAATTTTCTAAGAATCAAACAGAGGCTTAATGAAACTATTCAATATAATTTTCATGCAAGAAGAAAGTCTGATGCTACGTACACACAACAGCCCCCCCGGGGCCAAAAAAAACCCCATGAGGAAGAAAAGAAAAGAAAATTTTCATATTATAGTCGGTTTACTATTTTTTAGTTGATGAGCATTCACTATTTTTAATTTGATGAGCATTCACTAATTAATTCATATTATAGAAGCAATTAATTACAAGCAAAAGGAAAGGCAAAATGAATTGGCCACCCAATATGCACTGACTGAATCTAATTTTTCAAACCTCGATGCTATTATGCCTTTGCGAGATTTATTTAGTTAATCAACCAGCTGCAATTGATTCGAACTTGACCTCAAACCAAAATGGTCGGATCAGACTCGAGCATGATTTGACTTAAATTTTCAATGATTTGGCTTTGACTCGAAATAAGTTGAACTTAAATGGAATGATTTGTAAAGTGAATTCAAACAAAATTACAAATCGCAATTAGTAAAAAAGTTCTCTTAGTATTTTATTTTAATTGGCTAGTGTTGATTTTTATATAATTGGGTCATGAACAAATAAGTCATGCAGATGGACTCCAATAAGATTCCAAATCAAAATCAATTATCAATGAATAAAGTAACTTATAATCTTATATGTATGTTTGAGTTCTTTAATTTTATTAATATGGAATAAATTTCACTTTTACACAACTCCAACGTAACAGCTGGAATGAATAGTCATATAACTAGCTAAAAATAGGAACCACCTACCAAGATCCCTCCAAGAAATTTAAATGAAGTTTACTTTGTTTTATTTTATTATTGATTATACATAACCATTTCAAAGAATATTCTTGTGAATAAATTAAAAGAATATTCTTGTAAATAAATTGCAAATTGCAAATTGCTTGACGATTCATTCTCAGATTCGATGGAAGCTTTAATAGCCAATTCACCGGAATGAGGGGCTTATTCAATCTAACTCTAGTTTAATGTTTTGGGATCATTTCTCCATGCGTGGTTAGATGGTATTTAATTTGCTTGAAGATTTAATGATTAATGTGAATGAATGAAAGTCCGAATCTTTAATTGGGGGGGGGGGGGGGAGGGACGGGTTTGATAGATAGGAGAAACAAACAATTTCTTTAGCAATTATTTTCATTCACATTCAAACATATTTTTGTGATTTTAAAAATATAATTTTTTACTCAATTTAAAAGTTCACTGAATCATGGATTAGGGTAAAATGTAACACATGTACGGTTTGGATTTTACTAATCATGGTGGTTGTCAGATGATGACAACCAGTATGAAAACATGCCTAGTAGACTAAAATTTTTCAAACTTCATGTTTTTCAAATTAAGCATATCCGTTATTCATCGTCCAAGTTGCTTATCTAATTGAATCAACTGCATAAAAATCACATGTTAATCACTTGATGTCTACTTAGCTATAAGTGTATAATGTTTATTTTTATATATATATATATATATATATATATATATATATTCTCTTAATATTTGTATGAGAAAATAGTTAATAAACCCGTTGAATCTAATCCAAGTCTGGAACTTTAGAGTTAGGATTTAACGTTAGCAAAGTCAAACCTGAAATCAATTTAACTCATTCGCCTGAAAAGACATGTCTAATTTGACATTTATGTATTATTCCTCTCCTACTTGAACGTTTAAAGTTTACACCTAACACCCCCCAAAAAAAACAAGTATAAAAGATGAGGGTAATTTCAGAAATCATCTCATGCAGACTGAAAATGCAGTTGTACGTCAGCATTACCACACACTCACATAATGCGCCGTGCCCTTAGAGCATTCCCAGTGGGAGTTCCGGATTTTGGAACTCTACCTTGCCACATCAGCAAAAATTCTAATCTTTTGAAACTTGCATTTCATCACTTCTCCAATCCATAGAACTCCAATTTTAATCATTTAATAAAAATATTTATCATGAACACACATTCTAACACACAACCTACTTTTTAAATCATTTAAAAATTATTTACATACTAAAAAAAGAAAACAAAAAAAATATATTAAAAAATATTAAAGGTGGCCTGTGAGGAGACACGGGCAGACGTACTGCCGCCGTGTGTCTTGCGTGCCGTGCCAGTTGGGAGGAAAAAATTGTCACGCGTATGACACTCGGGCCCGACTTCATGCCCCGCGTTCCCTACGTTAGGAATGCTCTTAGTTAGACAGAAGACAGCTGAGCTTTAGTTGACTCCTGAGCGAGGGATAATTGCGTAATCGCATTGAACAATTTATTTTTTTTGCCGGGGGGGGGGGTCAAACTGCTTCTGCTTGAAGGAGGTAGTTGGTAGGAAGTTTGAATGGCTGTTGATGGTGATTGGTGAATATAGCAGGCATGGTCAATTTAGGATATGCAACTTCTTAAATCTTTTGCATGTGGTTTTTTTATGCGTTCTAGTTTATGAGAGATACTGCATAAATGGTCGAGAAGGGATCAAGGGGTGAATTTTGTGTGTTTACTTCTTGTTTGTTTGGATTAACCTGATTAGTACTTGTTCTTTTCGTGGGTCAATTTCAAAATATCAACCTCAACTCACTTTAACGTACTTCAACCTATTTCAACTCACTTCAACCTATTTCAACCCATTTTTACTATTTTAATCAAGTTTAATTTATCACATAAAAAGAATTCAACTCACTTCAACTTACTTCAACCCACTTCAACCTACTTCAACCTACTTCAACCTATTTCAATCCACTTCATCATTTTACCCATCCCAATTTACTCACGAAAAGAACATGCCCCAACTCTTTTATACTATTTTGTTACTATTTTGTCATTATCGACTTAATAATAATCAGGGACAAAAACTACTTTTGCTCAATTCATTATATACATAATCATATGCAGTTTCCCAAATTAATTTTGGGGCTTGTTCTTTTCATTATATACATAATCATATAAAGTTCGTAAAGTAGGTTTTTACTGAGTTGATGTGGGTTGAAGTTGATTAAGGTTGGTAAATTTAAATGTACCAACAAAAAAAACAGGGTCTTGATTTTTTTTTTCAACTTTTTATTTCATCATATTTTTTTATCTCTAATTCGCATATGAGTGTCTGGTAAAGTTTCGTACTTATGTCATTCCTGTCAACCAAAAAAAAGGCTAAGACCTTTGACATTCGTATCTTTAATAGAAAGAAATTAATAACCGAGTCTAACGACTAATGTGTTTGCCAGCCTGCTTTCTCTTTGCTTTTTTTTTGGGGGGGGGGGGGGGGGGGGGGCGGCATATGCAAAGGCCCTGTTTAAGTATAATTAGCATGGCATCTTTTATTATTGAGGTTGGTGGGTTTTCCTTAAAATAGTGGGACGCTCTTTTAAATTCTTCCCCCAAAAAAAAAAAAAAATTCTTCAAGTGTTATGTACCTCCTAATTAATTTATTTGATTTGTCAATCCTAATTTGTTTGGTTTGAACGCTCAATATTTATAATTACTTTAAGAAATGTTTCATTGTTTTAGCATTTTGTAGCTGATGAAAATTTAATTTTCCAATGACCCCTTGTAAGGTGTGCTTGTGAACATCTATATTTACATTTGTTGAACTAAAATCACATTAGAATGAAAAAAGGATAATAAAAGAGATATGGTAGAAGCAATTAATTATAAACAACCAGAAAGGCACAATTTGTACAAGAGTTGACTTAAATTTTTATTACTTTGGCTTCAACACGAAATAAGTTGAACTTAAATGGAATGATTTGTAACGTGAATTTGAAGAGAATTAAAAATTGCAATTATTTAAAATCTAAACAGAACAACAAAAGCAAGGACTAGAATAAAAGAGGAAATTTTTAAAATAGATAAAAGGTAAAGTGAGTTTCACCATTTTCGCCAATCGGCTCGTATGCACATTGCTTGACTTAGAGCTCAGTTTAGGCTCGATCCATATTCCTTTTTTTTCTTTGTTTTTTTCTTAGAAAATGTCAGAATTAAATTCAACGCTACAATCAAACTCAAATCATGTTTACAGCGATGACTTTCCATGATTATATTGTTAAATAATCCATAAAAATAGCATTTTTATAGTAAATAGGATATATGTATGCATCTTTATTATATTCCATAATTGAGCAATGCTAATTTTTTAATGAAAAGTAGTGCACCAACCCATGCTTGCCTCCTCTGTTGGTTAGTTGGTAGTTGGTATTCCATATTCACAATATTAAATTTGTATAACATGCAGATCTAAGCAATATTCTTCATAGGTATCATCACATATATTATAAGAATAATATTTTTTGAGATTTTTTTGATAGAAAAAAGAAAATTCATTAATGAAAAGTCATACATCATCTACATCGATAATTTTTTGATAAGAATAAATCCAAAATATTAAAACGAATCTCTATTTCAACAAGGCTGTAAATATACTTTCGATCGACTCTATACTTGTAGCATCATTCTAACCACAAACCGTATTATTCGACTTCAGTTTGTCTTTTTCTAGCATCGGCGAGCTGTTGTATAACTTCCTAGAATAGGTATCTGTATAATATAAAAAATCTCGCTTGAAAGAACACCATCTTGATCCACCCATGTGAACTTCCATTATTGAATCATTCTTAATCAAATGCAATGAAACAAACTGATAAATCCGAAAAATACTTTCTAACTGAATCAGTGACCCAAATAAAACTCGCACAAATAGGCAAGAGAAATAACTCGCACAAAAGGCGATAAACAAAACCCTTGAAGGGGAAATGCTAACTCTCACAAAAAGAAGAGAAACCCCAACTCTCACAACAAGGAGTTTTAGAAATTCTTACACTCACAAGAAGAAGAAAAACCTAACTCTCACACGAAGGAGAAAAACCTAACTCTCACACGAAAAGAAAATTTATTAGAATAAACAACAATACCACTGAAAATTAAAATAAACTAAATGAATTCAAGTAAAATGGGCTTATTATTGGCTGTAATTTGGCCAGTAGCAGCCCCAACAAACTAGACAGAAAGAGGAAGAAAGAATGGATACAAAATTAGTGTTTAGGGAGGAAGAGAATATTTTTGAGATATTGAATCAACTTAATATTATGAACATAATGCTTAGAAATGTGGTAATCCCTGATGTAATTTTATATGAATATAGTACTATAAAGGCAAATTTAAGTAATATTCTTCCTCATTACTATTACATATATTATAAAAAATAACATTTTTTGAGATATTGAAACTAATATATTATTACATGAACATAACAATATTATAAAGACAAATATTTTTAATTCTTGTTTTAAAATGATATTAATTATGGCATTAATTTGAGAGAAATACTTCTATTTTTTCATAAAGTAAAACTATAAATTAATTATTTTAAAAATTTGTGAAATTGACATGTATCAAAAGATTAGAAGGTTCTGTTCTGTTTTGTTTCATATATATATATATATATATATATATATATATATATATATATATATATATATATATATCTATATATATATATATATATATATAATGACATTAATTTGAGAGACAGACTTGTATTTTTTGTATTTGACAGCCAGAACTAACTATGCAAAGAAAAAGCGCGTGAAGAGAGACAGCGCATTGACAAGAGCACTCAAGATACTGAGGAAAGTAAGCCGGAATTTCAAGAAAGACAGAGCCATAACTTTGTTAAGTCACTGGAAAGACCCCGTGCTGTGCAAACTTAGGAACTCAGTTTTTAGAAGATTTGAAGAGCAGCCGTAAAGGAAAATGTTTCTCTGGAAAGACCCCATGCTGTCCATGGTAACAGCTACAGGATAAACAGCAATTTCCATGCAAGGTTGCTTTGATGTAAGTTCAGAGATATCTACAGAAGTTGTAGAGATGGATGCACATGTCGTAGAGAGAACAAGGGTTTCATGAACTTGTGTTGAAGATCATTTCAGAATCACCTTTCTCTGTTTCAGGGGAAAAGAATTTTGGAAAAATTTGCTGAGAAATCAAAACTCTGGGTTCTATGTGCATGTTTTAGCTAGCAATTCCCATGTAAACTTGCAGGGAATACTCCAGACAAATTGGTCCACCCATGCTGCTTATGGACTTAAATCAAGCTTTCACACGATTTCCAAATCATTAGCTTTTTTAAGGATATCAAACCAAAGCGTTGCGCATCCGCAAAACAAATGTAAATCGTCGATGTTTCAGGAATTTCCCGTGCAAGTTTGCAGCAAGTTTCATATTATCTCGGGTAAGTTGTACGGATTGATACATATCCCATGGACAGAATACTATCACAAAGTCACAGAGAACATCATTTGATAATCAGGTAATGTAATTACATGTCCTGGATTGGTCTTGGAAAATTCGGAAAGGTTATCGATGTATATGTTCGAAGAAAAACTACTAGCAAAGGAAATCATTTTTGCACCGTGCGAAATGAGAATAATTCTTCTATTTCAAAGGAAAAGAAATTTCATCATGATTTTTGCTAAGATATATAAACATCTCTGAGTTAGTTCCAGTTTGGCTGATAATGTCCACCCAAATTTATAAAGGTTACTAGAGAAAAAGTTACAGTAACGCAGAAAGAAGAGATAATTGAAGGGTTATTAAATTGAAGGCAATTCAAGATAGTCTTGAACAGTTGAAATTTTCTTGGACTGGTTCCAAGAACGATTTGATGCCTCTAGACTTCCACAGGGAAATTGGGTCTTTCCACAAATGTTTCTTATGATTTGAGTCACGTTTTGGCACAATTCGTCAATCATGAGCTCTCTGAGGTTTTCAAAACGAAGAGTTTGGCCTCCACAAGTAGACTACATATACAGAGCTGCTGTTGGAGAACCTCCTGGTGAAAGCTAGGAATAAGTTTAGGAGTGTTTGCAGACAGTTAATACGCCGAATTGCCGATGGATACCCCCTCCCTCAGCACGCGAGAAGCTAGAATGCTATTTTGCCGTAGATATCTTACAATTGTTGATAAATGGTGAAGCTAGTGTTCATCTTTTGCCTGGAAATGAGCTCCCTACAGCACACCCTCCTGGCTGAGAATCTTCACTCAGCCTTGGGGACAAGGCTATGTAAGGCAGAGGAACATCATGACCTATAGAATATAAGTTCGTACTCCTGCCATGCTTGAAAGTATTTGGTGTTCATGTAAGGTACTTGCACCGGTGACTAGTTCTGAGGATCATCTCTTGTATTAATCATTAGTGAATGTTCATAAGATATAAATACTTTGCCTCATACAAGAATCGGTAAACAAGAAATCATAATCAACTACCATCTCTCTTTAACCCCTCCTTTCTCTTTATTACTAATTTGCTATCTCTTCCTCTGCTCCGCCCTCTCTCTTATAGCCCTCTTTCTGGCTGTTTCTTTCTTCTTCTCAAGGAATTGGCAGTGCTCCATTACAGGACATGGCAGTCTAGTCCTTAATAACCAAACCCAAGGCACTTCACAAAATAAGCTTCCACAGTCTATATCATAAAATATATAGCAACCCACTTTCATTCCTTACACTTAATTATGATCAGACCGCATAATATATATCCATTCCATCAAACAAAAGATCCTTCAAAATCAAATTAAATGCCTCTACACGCACATACTGCAAGTGGATAAATTTCATTTCTTAGCAAGGGAAGTGGACCTTCTTTCCAGACACTCATTTACCTCCACATCATGTATCCAGAACCCAAAAGAATCACTATCATCCTTAGATTAAATAAGCTCGAGGCACACAAAAGCGCAACGGGTCCCAGGGCATGGGCTTGAAGGCGAAGGCGAGCTTTTCGCACTTGAGCCGCACTTTAATTCAAAAATGCTTGGAAATCATTTCAAAACCCATACTTTCTGACAAATAAGTTAGATATGTCATAAAATAAGTGACAAGATTTCATTATAACTATGAAAAACACCGCAAAATCACGATAATCTAATATCATAGTATAATTTTTCTAATTAAGTCATATGTATACAGAAACAAAAGTAATTAGATATTAGTATAATATCTACAGCGTCACACAATTGCCTAAAATACGATAAAACAATGACATAAATCAGTTAAATACAAATTCATAACGCTTAAAATCCGGAACGTCTTATGAAGCTTAACTTCTTCACATCATAGACAATCACACAAATATCCTTCTCCCAGCATCTAAAACAAATAAGAGATAACAGAAAAAGACAAAAAATATATATCTCTCCCAGAAACACCCCTTTAGCGGCCCAAATAAAAAGAACGGAAGAAAAAAAACATTGGGGGGGGGGGGCGAAGAGTCAGATCAAAATAAAGGAGCGAGCAATTCAATCATTATGTAGAAAGAAGAGATACAGACAAGAAGACAAAGAATAACAGGTCAAGAAGAAGACACACGCAGATCCAGACCATCGGCTGATCCAGATCCTCGGGTAATGGTGACCGGTGACCAGAAGGAACACACCGGCTAACTCGTGGTCCCCGGTCGAGAAAACGCCCTCAAATTCCAACCCTTTTACCTATTAACTAACCCTCCAATTATCAGATCTAGGATTTTCAAATAAAACCTAGATCTGAAAATTGCGCTAATTAATTGATTATGAGAGATCATGAACAAATAAAGCTTTCTTATGCTAGCACACAAATAATTGTACTCAATTTCATGAATTGTACTGCGATCTGTGAGGCACAATGATCAACGAGACGCGCATTGGTTGCAGGGGCGCACTTCGGGTGGGCTTCTGGAATGGGCATTGCTTACCCCTCTACTAGGCGCAGCAGCCCTGCCCTTGAGCCTACTTGCGCTTTTTTAAACTAAGCAAGTCTCACCTTAAGATCCTCTGAGCAGTTCCTTAGACCACATATGGAGCACATGCTTTTGCTAAATAACAAGAAGCAAACATAGAAATTCCAGCCATGACTAACAGTAAGTTACTGCTTATCACCGAAACAGCATAGAACAAGAATAGGAAAGTGAAAGCAGAGAAACACTCTTGCTGCCTTTAGATTTCAGCAATGAAGAAGAACTCCTCTGACCTATATCTCTACTTATCTCCTGAAGGTATAAAATGGGGCATTCTATTCAATAAATGAGAACTCAACAAAGTCACAAGTGACAATGCATCCACCCTTATATTTCAGCAAGAGCTATTTGGAAAGTAAATGCCAGAGGATCCTGTCCCACGCCTCAAAAATCCAATGAAGCAATATATTATTACGTATTCCTACATCATGAGGTAGAGTTTTGTTGCTCCTAGCTAGCAACAATCAAACAAGAGCATTCTGTACCAATACCAGAAGCTGCTAAATTTTATCCCTCGCTACTTCATCAAATAACCACCAGAAGCCCTCAATATACCAATAGAACAAAAGTTCGCAGTTTCTTCTGCAGTATGTCTCTGGCTACTTCTTCAAATAACCACCAGAAGTCTACAATATACCCATAGAACAACAAAAGTACCCAGTTTCTCCTGCTGCGATTGAGTATAAGTAGATTTAGATGTAACCTAACATTGCTCATAACCAATATGCCATCAATACCAACACATGAAACCGAAATAGGTTGGCAGGTCTTCGCTATAGGGTCCCAAGTAAAAGGATCAGTGATCACAAGCTTGCCAAAAGGCCCACATATCCACAAATAACCTATTCTCCATCATTAGAAAATTCATCTAAGATTGCTATACATAAGATAGCCCCAGTGATCATCAACCACAACTCCCAGTTTTGTCGACCACTTTTCAACCAGGACAACGCATATTGTGATATCACTACTTTATACATCCCTCCAAAATGAGTCACCACTTTCAGAGAGGATCATCTTGTGAAACAATTATTGGCAAAATGACTAGCGTCAAATGTACCGTCAAAATTAGCATTAGATAACACTTCTACAGCCCACTCCACCTGTGAAATGGTCACCTTTAGAAAATTAAACAAAGCCACAAATCCATAAAGTGAACCCAACTTTCTTGTCTCTGAACCTAAGGGTTTCATCAAGTGAAAGCAACCTAAATGTTCCCCATTTGAGAAGGGATGATCTATGTTGCATAAGCAATTCCTTCAAAGAGGATGATTACAAAAAGAACTAATTTTCAATCTAAGGGAAAGGCTAAGGGTATCAAAATATGCAGAATCGGCACATTTACAAAACCCAAGAACAAGAAACCTTCCCAAGACATCCCATAGCTTGTGCAGCATATACCATAAACCGCCACTCCATCCGTCACATAATGATCACCTAAATTGTTAACCACCAAGTAGTTTACATATGCGCACTCTATCAACATGCAACTCCGCATTCTACTCCAAAAGTTCCTTACATACTCTTAACACATAATCAAGACCCCGTATGCAACTGTCACCATGTCTTGAGTGCACAATAAGACGGGCTTCTAAAAGGAAAATGCAAGATATGTCCAGTTAAGGTACAAAAGCTACAAAGTCGATGAAATTAATATGGAGGTCATCGAACCCAGAGTCTCAAAGTACAACCTCCAAGACAAAACTCTGTAAAATAGATTTTTAGGAGATAGCAATATCTTATGCATTAGTGTATAGTAGCATTAGTGCATAGATAAGTACATGAGCAATAGATAAGCGGGTGTATTACAATCTTGAGTGAAACTCAAAGATGAATTGAGTGCGTTAGTAATTAGTATCATGTTAGCCATGGCGCATAAAGCAATTACGATATTATGCTATGGGGATCATGTACTCTTCTAGAACCAAAGTAAGCACATGTATCTTCCTACATAACAAATACACGCGGGTTGAAATTTGCACATGGCTCTAAGGAGTACGTACTCCCAACATTAATATATTTCACACACATGAAGAGCCCAATTTGAATTGTTCATCATCATCCGAATGGTTGCAATACACATCTCCATCTTTCTCACCCTCCCTTTATCACCCCCTCCTCCCCAACCAACCCCAAACTGTATAAACCAAAAAAAAGGGTCCTTGCCCTGACTCCCCCTCTTCCTCCCTCTGCTGCCTCTTATTTCTTGTTCTTCTTCTTCTCCTTCTCTTCTCATTCTTCTCCATTACCCAAATTTCCTTCTTGTTCCCTTAAATCTATCATGACCTTTCCCAGTTGATCATAAAATGAGTGTGAAGTCAACATATGCCGAGCACCAGAACGCACAAATGAGGATAATGTCACCATGTTCTGAATATGCAACTAGTTACAACAGAGTAATAAAGAATCACGTTTAATCTTGAATCCCCATTTAAAAACCAAAAAGGCACTGCTAGGTCAGAAAACATTCAATTGCTCATCAACTTCACGTAACAGTTAGGAAATTCACTCTCAACTCCTGCCTACCCCAACCCCCCCCCCCCCAAAAAAATAACGCAGCAACACACGCACACACACACTCAAAAAAACAATGCAAAAAATGGAAGAGACATTACCAAACATGTTAAGCCCCAATAGCCAAAAACAATTACTTTGTGACAATTCAATTCATTGAGGAGTTCATTTTCCACATAACCATTGGCAATCGAAACTTGTTTATATACACATACAATGAGACAAACCATACGCTTACCAACACCTTAAACCAGCAATTAGAAGTCCAGAAATACAGCATTACTCCAAAGGTAACATCATTGGTCCAATCACATCTCCCATCCCACAACCCATCAAAACCCCAGAGACACTTGTCACTAATACAGTAACAAAAATTAATTTTAGGGCTACTTATCTTTAGTGGAGACCCCGTACTTCTCCTGTAACTTGGTGATCTCCTCCTCTTTCTTCTTCTGATCAATCTTCTTGTTCATCTTAGCAGGCTGATAGTACAACACAATAAGGTAGCGATTGGCGACATTGAAGCCCGAAAGGTGATCGACGGCAGTTTTGGCGTCGTAGATATCCTCGTACACCACGAATGCCGTACCTCGAGTGTCCTTGTTAGTACCAATACGAATCTGGCGAATCGCACCGTACTTTCCGAAAATGTCGTACATCTCCTCGCTCGTTATGTTGAATGGAAGATTACGAACGTACAGTACCCGGTTCACCTCCGGTGGCAGCCGAGTGTTCCCCTTCCGCAGACTGATCGACATGGCTGTGAAGAAGGTGATGGCAAAGATGAATTCGATTTCTAGGGTTAGGGTTAGGGTTTAAATTTCCGCCAAAATGAGCATTGATGATGTTAATGTTTGACTGTATATTCTGCTGTGATATATAAAATGAAGGCCTGTTTGTTTGGCGGTGCAAATTGTGACGGATCGTTTTTGGGGCAAATTTTCATATGCGTATGTATGCACGTGCTTTTATGTCTATTTTTTATATATTTTTTAGGGTGTATTTATCATATATTATATATTTTAATATATGATTACTTATGTCTTTTTTGGTAGTCGGCTCGGCTAGTGTGTTAATTGGCAGCCAGGGAAGAGCATGTTCCTCAGTAAATTATTACATACTCTCGACAACATGTACTTCTATTGTCATATATATACAATTTTTAATGTGTATTTATCATATGATCAGTTATTAATAAATATTTTACTTACGTGACATCTGAAAGTATGTACTCTCAGGTGTATGATATTGTAAAACCCCGGAAAATCAAATTGAAAAATCTTGTGACATGGACCAACCCTCGTAATCCAAGTCGTTCTAGACCTCTTTTCGCCACGAGCTGTGTCTTTTAAATTTTTCTAAAATATTTTTTTATTTTTTTATTTTTTCATCCAGGATATTTTATTTTTCCTCGATTGAAATACTTGCGGGTTATACTTCATAACTCAATAATTTACCCTTTTCATTTATTTTTCCACCTATCTATTTTATTTTAAAATTTAACATTTTTCCTCCCAAACTCACCCAAATCAACCCTAGAATGTGTTTTATTTTCTTTCCTTTTCTTTCATTTTCTTTCCTTTCCTTTTCTTTTTTTCACTTTCTTTTTTTCCTTTTCTTTTCCCCTTGGCCAACCGGCCCCCCAAACCCTAATTTCCCCTTGGCCAACCAGCCCCCAAACCCTAAACCCCCCTCTCTGTAGTCATCTCTTTCTCTCTCTTCCTCTCATTCTCTCTCCTCCTCTCGTGCTCTCTCTCTCCCGCGCCCTCTCTGTCTCTATCTCTCGTTCTCTCTCTCTTCCTCCCCCGCAGCAGTGACCGTCGACCATCACAACCACAGCTGGCCGCCGTACCCCCATTGGTAGTAAGTTGGGTGCACCCCCATGCACCTCGTTCGAGAACATCCTAAAACCTTTGTAATTTTTTTTTTAGATTTTATGGTTTATGAGAAATTCGAATATAAGACATTAAATTTCATCATTCTTATGTTTGTTTTCAGATTTAATGCTTAAAGAGTTCGATACTAAAATCGCTTCTTTCCCGAATTTACATCAAGGTAAGCCTGCAACGTTTTTCTTGTATTTTTGGTATCAAATTATAGGTTCTCTTTGACTTAGACGACTTGGGTTGGGGGGAATGATCATTGGATTTTTACATGGGTTATTTCGAGACTTAAAAATGTGATTATTGGAGTAAAAAGATCGGGTTATTTTGATGGAAACATGCCACTGCCGAGGACATAAAATACACGAAATTTTTAAAAAATTATTTTCATTGATATTCTAGCCTAAAAATCGTCAAATTTGGAGGGTAGATAGGCCAAGGCGTCCTCTGTGCTACGCCTTTTGAATGATGGATTTCGATGTGTATCGAAAGAGTTATGGCCTATTTATGGGAGACTGTTCGGACTGAGACAGTCAAGGACAGTTTGCATATTTTAGGATTTTCGGCCTAGACACTGAGAGAATTAGTAAAAATACAGAACAAAAAAGTTGTAGAGGACAAGTTCCTCTTTCTGGAATGGAAAAGAATTCGAGTTTTAGATGTCCGGTGTGAAAATTATGGGACTAGAAATTCGGGTTACGAAATCTGAACTGGGTCTGCTGGGTTGGAAAGTAGGCTGCTACTGCGGCCACTTTGAAAATTCACCCAGGTGAATCGGTGAGCCAAGAATCATTAAATTTTTAGGGTGGATGCCTCGGAATGTGTCGCATAACCTTGTTTTGGAATCGGGTCGATTAGGGTAGCATGGCCCAAGTTATGACTATTTTACTATGGACTGCCCAGGCCAAGACAGTCAGTGATACCGCTAAAATAAGTGAGAAAATGACCTAGTTTGGGATGGAACTGGGTGAAACCCTAAAATGATAGGGCAGAGAACGACTCAAAGTTTCTGGATTGGGCTAGAAAATTTAAATTGGACATCGGGACCAGAAGTTATGACCTCTGGAGGGGGGCAGGTTCTGGCCGAATCTAAACCCTAGTTTGGGCTTGAAATGGGGGCTGTAAAAGTATGGGTAAAATTTTATGAAATTGTGGAAGTGAGAAAAGACCGGGGGCAATTCATTTGAGTTTAGACTGAGTGTGGGCTATGTGTTGGCCCAGGTCCGGAGCAGTAAGTTCGGAATAGTAACCGAGCCCGTAACTTGTACGGTATCCAGGTAACAATCATACCATAACCCTTCCCCGCGTTGTTTGCAACTGTGTGTGCATTGAATATGATAAGAACTGTCCTGTTTACTGATTTAAAGAAACGATAGCATGAGTTAACTAAATGTAACTGCGTAGCAGAATCTGTATGACGTGATATGCCATGAAATTAAGACCTTGTCATGTTTTGTTGGAAGTTCCTGCTTTACTGCTATGGTGTTGTTATTGGGGGAAGTGGCTGGGATTGAATGAACTCATTTATGCTAAATCGATCCCTAATAGGGAGAAATGAAATCAATAACTATAAAGGCTGAGTTGGATGAGATTCAATCTGACTGTGTTGATTGAAGGCCATTAACCTTCCCCGGGAAACTAGTGCATACATGTGAGCGGCCACGTGCTCTACTGAAATGTGGGACAGGTTAGCGGTGAACATCCCTATTGGTGGTAGGCCAGGAACGGGTTGAGCGGTAACAGCCTGAGTAGCGGTAGGCTAGGAACGAGTTAAGCGGCAGTGTTGAACTAAAACGCAGGCCATGATAGCCAGTGGGGTAGCTCACCTAAAATCTAACTATTGTGTTTGGATCATAAATTATGAATTTACATCTCTGCGAGCTGGTAACCATGGAAGGCTACGTTAGTGAGAAATGTGTCTTGGGAGTCTCGTTGTTTTCCTTACCCATTAAAATGTTTTCAAAATGAATGTGTGAGTGTAGTTGACTGTTAGGGGTGATTGTTTAGTGAGTTTTTCTCACTTTTATAAAACGTTTTGTTTTCAGGTGATTTAATCATGTATGGGACTGGGGAACTGAAAGTAGAACGAGGCTCGAACGCATGAGTCAAAGAAGATGGAAGTTTAGTTGTTAAGATAAAATTTACTATGAATATTGGTTTTGGATTTAGTAGATGTTACTGGTATTTGAATAATGTGGAGATTGAAGTATTATTAAGTTTATTGTATTAATTGTTATTTTGATATCTAGCCGGGTATTTCGAAGAAGGAAATACGGCGGTGACACTCCAATTAGGTTCCATTGCCATGTAGGATGAAAGTTAGAAAATGAGAAATGAAATTAGAGTTTCGAGGTGTTACAAAGTAGTTACCAGAGCGCAGGTTAACTGACCTGAAGGCTCGCTTAAAAGACTGTAAAAGGCTAAGAACTGAAACTGGTAGACTTCAAGATCGTTCGGAAAGTGAGCGTAGCACGAGGTAGGGGCTGCGTATATCTGTATTTAGTGTTGAATGAATGAATGTATGATAATAGTCTGGATACATATCTTATGTGTACTTACTTTGTATAGGAATGTAGGTACCCAACACTGTGGTTGCGTAGGAGGTCCTTGTCTGCATGACCAGCTAGCTAAGAAGCCGGGTCAGAGTGTGTGAGAGCACATACGACATGTGAGGTGGGTGTTAGCCAGATATCTGGAGGATAGGCCCAATAACCGCTTGGAGATTGAGAATAACCGAGTGATTTTCCTGTTACTAACCCTAAGGGGGACCCTGCGTGACGTTATCGAGTTCATGAGCTGCACCCCCGGGCTCGTGATTCCCGCTCGTGGGGAAGGTGTTGTTGGTGTGACTGGGAGCCCATGGGGATGGGTGTAATCGATCTAATAAACTACTTGAGGTTGGAGGGAACACAAGACCTAGAGTGTATTCCCACGGCTAGTTAGGAGGATGCCCCACATTCGGGAGACGAGCCTACATATGAGGAGGGAGACTCTAAGGAAGAAGGAGATGACCCTACTGAGGTGGAACCAATAGAGGAGGGGGACCCTGAGGGAGACCCTAGTGAGAGGGAACTCATCCCGATAAGGACCCTGAGAAGGACCCTAAGGAAGACCCTAGTGAGAGGGAACCTATGGAGAAGGAAGATCCCGAGGAGGACCCGAGTGAGGGGATCCAATGAAGGAGGAGGATCCTGAGGAGGACCCCGAGGAAGATTTCGAGGTGAGTGAAGGACAGCTGATGGGAAGTGAAGACCTCAAGGGAGACTTGAGTGAGTGCGAGACAGAGCAGATCGAGGGAGAGAATCCTAGGGCAAACCATGCAGGGAAAGGAGGGAGTTCATTATGCAGGATGACCAAACCGGTGGACTTGAAAGCATGGGAACTGAGATAGATCCTGATTCTACGAAGGGAAGGGGTGGGTTTGTGACCGGGATGACCTGCTGGAAGCAGGACAAATGTGGTCGGATGTGTAGGGATACCTGTCCACTGGACACCCCGGACCAGTAGAAATTCATAGCATTTAGAAACCTTGTTTTATTTTTCTCTTCGCTAAGGCAGTAGTATTAGTTACCTTTCTGATTTTGTTATCAAGCCACTGTGGCTAATAAGATTATAAACTGTGATGTAATGAAAAGTATTAGCGTGGAACAATTATGATATTAGAATTATTTTATGCAATAAAATTTCCCCGAATTATCTGAATATCAGCGTTTTCTGTTGTAAAAGATGTGAATTATGTGAACATGACATCTGTGCGATGTGAAATGCATGAGTATGTGATGTAGGCATTGTACGACATGGATGTGGTGAAATGCTGAAATCAAACAAACGTCAAATGATGTCTGATGTTCTAGTATATACTATGTTATTGAACTCCGATAGTAAGTAGGAAATGAACTATTAGGAAAGAAACTAAACCTAACTTATTTCTCGAACATGATGGCGGGAAACATCAATGAATCTCAAACTGGATCTCACCATGCTACAAGAGTCCTTGGGAATTATGAGCTTAACATGTCGACCCTCCGAGAATGGCTGGAGGCCATGCGTCCTAGGAATAGGAATGGCTCTCGCAGTATGGTGGATGAGACTAATCCGCCCACTAGAGCTGAACTCACCAGCTTGTTGCTGCTAGAGATGCTACAGAAACAAAAGCAGCAGTTGGGACTCCAGAACGAGCAGCTGCAGAGGCTAATGGAGGCTCGGGAGAAAAAAGTCAAGAAGGATAACTCCTATATGTTTAAAAGATTCGCGAGCCATCACCCACCCACCTACTATGGCACTCCCGACCCTAAGACTTTTGAGGATTAGATTAGGGGCATGGAAAAGCTGTTCGACGCACTCCAATACCCTGAGGAGTGGAAGGTGGGTTTTGCCATGTTCTATTTGAAGGACAAGGCAGACTTATGGCGGGCCACGGTGAGGGAGAGACAATATGAACATGGATTTGATTGGAACAAGTTCAAGGAAATGATCAAGGATTATTTCTACCCTATATCTCTCCAAAAGGCCAAGGCGGGCAGCTCATGCAACTGCAGCAGGGGAACATAAGCGTACTGAAGTACGCCTCCAAATTTATGGAGCTCTCACGATTTGCCCCAACCTTCGTAGCTGATGAAAGGCAGAAGATGAACCGGTTCGAGGCCGGACTAAACCCCACCATCAGAGAGAGGATGTCAGTACGACAGTACGCCTCTTACGTTGACCTATACGACACTGGCGGTCAACGTAGAACGGGCAATTAAACAACGAAGTAACTATTTCCATGAGTAGCGGGGAACTAAGAGAAAGGGGGATAATCGGGGTAACTTCCAATAGCAAAAGCAATATCGTCGGCCTGTCAGGAATCAGTACTTAAACAGTATTAATCAGGGAGGCCAACACACTAATGCACTACCTAAGGTAATCTGCAACACGTATGGGAAGTCGGGTCACTATACTAGAGAATGTCGCTCAGTGAAGAGGTGCTTCCGTTATGGAAGCCCTCAGCATCACATTCGGGACTGCCCACTTCCTCCATCTCTTACTGGATAAGGACAAGGTCAGGGTCAACGGTAAGGGCAGTGACCCCAGCAACTATATTAGAGTAGAGGAGGGCAGGCGGCCAATCTCAATCAGCAGAACCGGGCACCTCAGCAAGCTCAAACCCGACCTCCCAACCAACCACCCCGGAACAATAGGGGCAGAGTCTATGTGATGCAGAAGGAGGAAGCAGAGGATGCTCCTAATATTGTGACGGGTACTTTCTCTCTCCTAACTCAGCCAGTAGATGTTTCATTTAATGGCTGAGACCTTAGGACCAATCCCCACCTGTAAATCTCCATTGCTATCTGTGATTCTTCCTAATGGGAAGACTGTGATGTGTGAGGAGCTATACGAGGGTTGCCCTATCAGAATGTATGAATGTGAGTTCCTGACAGACCTATATAGGTTTAAATTAACTGATTTTGGGGTTATCTTGAGGATGGACTGGTCAGTTAAGTATCAGGCTCAGATAGACTACCCAACATAAAAAAATCACCCTAAAGGGGCCCATTGGGGAGAAGGTAGTGCATAGGTGCCAGAGACCCATAATGGGAGTGAAATTGGTGTCGATAATGAAAGCTCGCAAGTTGTTAGGTAAAGGATGTGAGGGATTCCTGTGTCATGTAGTGAAAACCGGGTACGCTGAATCCTCCCTGGAGGACATCCCCATGGTGACGGAATTTTCAGATGTGTTTCCCGATGAAATTCCCGACATTACACCCTTTAGAGAGATGGAGTTTTGCATCGACTAGATCCCTAGAGTCACACCTATCTCTAGGGCACCTTATCGAATGACACCGGCAGAATTGAAAGAATTAAAAACATAACTGGAGGAACTCTTAGAGAAGGGGTATATTTGGCCTTGTACATCCCCATGAGGAGCCCCGGTTTTGTTTGTGAAGAAGAAGAATGGGGCCTTAAGACTTTGTATAGACTACCGGGAGTTGAATAAAATAACAATCAGGAACCACTACCCCCTGCCTAGGATAGATGACCTATTTGATCAGTTACGGGGTGCGAGGACCTTTTCTAAAATAGACCTTCGCTTGGGGTACCATCAACTCCGAATCAGGGATGAGAATATATCCAAGACTGTCTTCCGTACCCGGTACGAACACCATGACTTTGTGGTGATGCCCTTTGGCCTCACCAACGCTGGGCAGCATTTATGGACCTTATGAATCGAGTTTTCAAACCCTACTTAGATCAATTCGTGGTGGTATTCATAGATGACATCCTAATTTACTCGAGGATCCCAGAGGAGCATACCCACTACCTACGGATAGCCCTGGAAGTATTAAAGAGAAATGAGTTGTACTCCAAATTATCGAAGTGTGAGTTTTTGTTGAGGAAGGTAGCATTCTTGGGACACATAATATCCAACAAGGGAGTGTTGGTGGACCCTCAAAAGATAGAGGCTGTGACAAACTGGCCCAGACCTAAGAACCCAACAGAAGTGAGGAGTTTTTTGGGTTTGGCAGGGCACTATCGCAGATTTGTTCAAAATTTCTCGAAGATCGTCATCCCGCTTACTAACTTGACTAGGAAGGTCACTAAGTATGAATGGATAGAACAATATGAGGAAGCATTCCAGGAGATTAAAAAGAGACTGACGAGTGCACCGATACTGGTCTTACCTACTGCTGACAAAGATTTCGTAGTATATAGTGATGCCTCAATGAGCGGTTTGGGGTGTGTATTAATGCAAGAGGGGCGTGTCATAGCTTATACCTCACGACAATTGAAGACACATGAGCGGAATTACCCGACTCACGACCTGGAGTTAGCGGTGGTAGTGTTTGCACTTAAGATCTGGAGGCATTACCTGTATGAGTGAAGTTTTCACCGACTGCCAGAGTTTGAAATACCTTTTCTCACAGAAGAATCTGAATTTGAGGTAGACAAGGTGGCTAGAATTTTTAAAAGACTACGATGTCCATTTCCAGTACTATCCCGTGAAGGCTAACGTAGTAGTAGATGCATTGAGCCCTCGATCGTACCCAACACTAGGCTGCTTGCTAGCACTTCCACATAAACTATGTGAGGAATTTTAGAAGTTAGAACTTGATGTGATCACCCTAAGGGTTAAACCTATACTTTGCGCCTTGGAAGCGCAACTGACGCTCATAAAAGAGATTCTGGTAGCCCAGACTACAGACCCCCAACTCGAACGGATCAGGGTGGAAATATTGGTGGGAAAAGCACCCGGGTTTATAATTGATGAAGATGGCACCATTCGATTTTATAACAGGGTGTGTGTCCCAGCCGTAGAGGCACTTAAGAAGAAAATCTTAAATGAGGGTCACAATACTCCACACTCGCTACACCATGAGGGAAATAAGTTGTATAAGGATCTAAAGCAGACATTCTGGTAGAGTAACATGAAATAGGAAACGACCGATTACGTGGCAAAGTGCCTAATTTATCAAAAGGTGAAGATAGAACATCAACGATCAGCGGGACTCTTACAACCCCTAGAAGTCCCCGAGTAGAAGTGGGACTCGGCATCCATGGATTTCATGGTGGGTCTACCTTTGACTCAGCGAAAAAATAATGCGATTCGGGTTATCGTGGATAGGCTCATAAAAACAGCGCACTTCACAGCCATGAGAAATACTTGGACCCTGGACCAATTAGCTCGAGCATAACTCGAGGAGATAATGCGACTACGCGGGTTACTGAGCTCTATCTTGTCGGATTGGGACACCAGATTTCAGTCGGGTTTCTGGCAGAAGCTATAGAAAGCATTTGGGACGTTACTGTATTTTAATGCTGCCTTCCACCCTGCTACGGACGGGCAGATGGAATGTACTATTCAGACATTAGAAGATATGCTAAGGGTTTGCGCTTTGGACTTTAAAAGTGCGTGGGACGAGCAGCTGGTGCTGATCGAGTTCTCTTACAACAATAGCTACCACGCAAGTCTTGGCATGGCCCTCTACGAAGCACTGTATGGGAGGAAATGCAAAACACCGCTCTGTTGGCAGGAGATTGATGAAGCTTTGACTATTGGGCCGAAATTAATCCAAGCCACCACGAATAAAATAAGGGTGATCCAGGAGCGGATGAGAGCCGCCCAGAGCCGCCAGAAGAGCTATGCCGACCGGAGGTGTAGGGCCCTTGAGTTCCAAGTAGGAGATCAGGTATTCCTCCAAGTTTTCCCAACCAAGGGAGTCGCGAGATTTGAGATGGCAAGAAAGTTCAGCCCGAGGTACATCGGGTCATACCCCATCATACAGAGATTTGGGGAAGTAGCGTATCGACTGGAGCTACTGCCCGAACTCCCAAGAGTACACAATGTATTTCACGTGTCGCAGTTACGGAAATACATTCCAGATCCTTCACACATAATCGAGACCTTCTCATGTTTTGTTGGAAGTTTCTACTTTACTGTTGTGGTGTTGTCATTGGGGGAAGTGGCTAAGATTGAATGAACTCATTTATGCGAAATCGATCCCTAATAGGGAGAAATGAAATCAATAACGGTAAAGGCTGAGTTGGGTGAGGTTTAATCTGACTGTGTTGATTGAAGGCCATTAACCTTCCTCGGAAAACTAGTGCATGCATGTAAGCGGTCACGTGCTCTGCTGAGACATAGGCCAGGTTAGCGGTAACCATCCCTATTGGTGGTAGGCCAGGAAAGGGTTGAGCGGTAACCGCCTGTGTAGCGGTAGGCCAGGAATGAGTTAAGCGACTGCGTTGAATTGAAACGCAGGCCATGAGACCCAGTGGGGTCACTCACCTAAAATCTGACTATTGTATTTGAATCATAAATTATGAATTTACATCTCTGCGAGCTGGTAACCATGGAAGTTTTAGGAGTTTTGCTGTTTTTCCTATCCTATTCAAATGTTTTCAAAATGAATGTGTAAGCATGGTTGACTGTTAGGGGTGATTGTTTACTGAGTTTATCTTACTTTTATAAAACATTTTGTTTTCAGGTGATTTAATCATGCATGGGACTAGGGAACTGAAAGTAGAGCGAGGCGCGAATGCATGAGTCAAAGAAGATAGAAGTTTAGTAGTTAAGAAAAAATTTACTATGAATATTGGTTTTGGATACTAGTATTTGAATAACATGGAGATTGAAGTATGATTAAGTTTATTGTATTAATTGTTATTTCGATATCCAGTCTGGTATTTCTAAGAAGGAAATATGGCGGTGACACCCCAACTATGTTCCGCTGCCATGTAGGAAGATTAGTAAATGAGAAATGAAATTAGAGTTTCAGGGTGTTACAGATATAGACTTTGATGTTCTGTAGAATGCTTCAGTTGTTTGTTGACCATGTTCTATTCTTTAACGTACTTATTTTCCTGTTTGTGTTATTTTCTTTTTTTGTCGGATAATGCAAGTTCAATATACATTACAGACAATAATATCTAATATACCTAGTTAAGTTTATAGTCATCTGTATTTGATCTTTGTTTAGCTTCCTAAACATACAATACAAGAAGCAGTGTCTAAGAGAAAGATAATGTTCTAATACCAAAGAAGTGTCTACTAGGATATCACTTGTCTTATTCAAGTATCTTATTAATGATGAACTATCTGTCCATTTTTCGACTAACAACCATCCTTGTTGAACAGCCTGGCTAGTGCCATTTCTTCTGCTAGAGCTATGACCATTAGCCTCGAGGTGCATATCATCCTTACTTGATATGTCATTAAGTTTGATTTGCCTCTTCTTGCCTAAATAGCGATCCCAACCCGTCTTTGCTTTTTGACCTAAGTACATGCAATCTGGCTAATGATTCTTGGGTATGTACTATCATGCCCCCATACTACAGCACTTATCCTTTGATCTTGTCGACTTAATTGCGATGAAGTTTGACAATCTACTACCTCCTAAGCAATAAAATTGGATAAAGTGCGCAAGCTGTTATGCAAAATTTCGACAATCTTGGTTGGGTTCTTGGGCGCCACTCGGAAAAGTCTTAGGTTTTGGAAGATCCAAATACTCCATATTACTGCGAATGTACCTAGTCACATATCCATTGAGTCTAGGGAACATTTGAATTAGCATCCACCTTGATTTCCAATGGCAATATGCACCAGAGAAGCTTGGATAGCCAATTAGTCTCGAAAAAGGTATTGTATCAACTCTTCAGACTTTCACAAAGTGGGCAATTGAATCGTTGACAAAAGTTTTTTCTGCGTCAGTTACTTCCAATAGGTAGAGTGTTATAAAATGTCTTCCACATTAGGACTTTCCAGCGTGCTGGAATCCTAAGGGCTCATAAAACATTC
Organism: Carnegiea gigantea; assembly: GCA_029747015.1. NCBI lineage: Eukaryota > Viridiplantae > Streptophyta > Magnoliopsida > Caryophyllales > Cactaceae > Carnegiea > Carnegiea gigantea. The sequence goes on along the minus strand of JAKOGI010000243.1, from coordinate 326,781 downwards.
CATATTTTGCATACTCTTTTCTCAATATCAAGCATGTTATAGCCCATTAGCCAACTATAGCCTAACTTAGCATTATATTCCCTATTATTACTGAGGGGCAGTATAACCTGTATGGTGTTTCTACTGGCCTTATATGTTGTGAGAGGATATTCCATAATACTTTGTGGGGGGAAGAGGGATCTAAGTTTTCCTACATCCCATCCCGTGTTAGAAGCATTAAACAAAGTAAACACAAGCTAGTATGTCTTCCCATGAAGCAGAGTTTACCCGAGATCGTAGTTGTATAGGCCCATTGTTGCACCACTTGTCTTCAATTACACGAACTATTCATCCATTTCTTATTTGTCATTGAAGTCCTTCCTTAAATTTGAGTGGTGCTCTGGCTAATCCTATATGTCCCCATGATGCATTTTCCTGTTTGTTACTCTAAATATACATCAAATTTTGAACGCATAGCACAAATTCTTATCACACTTAGATTATACGACATATTTGAGAATTATATCTGATTAAAAATTAAACAAAAGAAGTTGAGAATTCTCACACAATCTCAATTGGGGTTTGGTAAAGGAGGAGGACATCATCATCGTCATGTCCCAGTGTAGCTCACCCTTGAACAGGCCTAGGTAGATCCAAATGTAAGCAATTTTACATTTATAAGTATCACTAGCAACAGAGAGGTCGAACCCAATGGACCCACAAAAGATTAGAGAAGAAACTTGTTGACAGTAAAGCCCTATTCTTTTTATGGGTATATTGCAGGGGTGGAATGTGAAGGAGTTAGAAGAAGTGGGTGAAAGTGGGTAGGAGTAGTTTATTGTATATAGGAGTGGGAAGGAGTGAAAAGAAGTTGGATGGAGTTGGAGTATTGATATTAGTTAGTTTCTTTTGTATATTGAAGAAATATTATTTATGTTTTGCATTGGTAACTTAAAGTTCATTTTTCGTGAAATAAATTTCAGGTGTGTTTGTTTTTTTGTGTAATAAATAAAAATATTATATTTTTTGCTTTGATGATCATATATTCGTTATTCATGACACAAATTGCAGATATATTATTTTGGTAGTCTACTTCTAAAATATTTCTTTTTTTACATATTTCACCAAATATTCATTATTTATAACACAAATTCATTATGTGTGATAGAAATTTCAAATTTCTTAAATTTTTTTTTGCATATTAAAGAAATACTTTTTAATTTTGCGTTGTTAACCAAACTATTCGTTATTCGTGACACAAATTGCAGAGATCTCACTTTGGTGGTCTATTTATAAAATTTAATTTTTTTTCATTCTTAACCAAATATTAATTATTCGCCACACAAATTGCAAATATATTAATTTTTTGTGCATATGAAAGAAATTTTTTAAAGTTTTTGCATTGTGAACCGAAAATTCATTATTCACAACAGTTACTGAAGATATATTATGTTTTCTTTGTATTCCTTAAATGTTTTTATTATTTGCATTAGATATGGAAAAAGTTATAAAGTAAAATAACAATAATATATTTTACCCTTATGCAAATACAATCCTCATTATCTCAAAAAATCTACATCTCCCATCACTAACATTCAAAACACTCTGTCTATTTCTCAAATCCCTCATTGCTCTCTTCCTCTTCTCTCTCAAACTCATCTGACAGATTGTTGACTGGTTGCTGTAGAGTCGCCCTCGCCGCCGTATGGTACGTCCCGTCGGACTGTAGTCGCCGTTGTGCCTGGGTCACCGTGCAATCATCTTCACTGTTCACCGTCGCTGTCCGCCGTCGACTGTTTACCACCGCTGCTTGCCGACTGTTCATCGCCAAACATTACTCACCATCATACCTCTACTTGTCGCCGACCCGTCGATGCCCTTCCCCGAATTACAAATTAATTATTCACTGCTATGAGATTGGTAGATCTGGTGGTGGCTTTTTTTTCTTGTTGTTGAAGTATCGACAAAATTGGTACAGAAAAAAATTATTTCTTCAATATACAGAAGAAAAATTATTTGCAATTTGTGTCATGAATAATGAATATTTGGTTGACAATGCAAAAAAAATCTCTTCAATAAAAAAAACTGCAATTTCTATCACGAATAACAAATATTTGATTAACAACACAAACAAAAATATCTTTTCAATATGAAAGAAAAAAGCACATCTGCAACTTGTGTCACGACTTATGAACAACACACCCAAAAAAAAAAATTATCTCTTCAATATACAGGAAAAAATCTGCATTTTGTGTCATGAATAGCGAATATTTGCTCACCAATGCCCAAAAAAAAAATCTCTTCTATATATAGAAGAACAATTTGCAATTTGTGTCATGAATAACTAACATTTGCTTAACAATACAAAGAAAAATATTTCTTAAACATGCAGAAAACATTAATTCATCTGCAATTTGTATCATGAATAACAAATATTTGCTTAACAATGCAGAAATTTAAAAAATATTTGGTTAATGCTAATTATAATATCCGTATATATAATTACATAAATTAGATAGGTTTTCAAAATATGGAAAGTAGTATTAGAACGAAGTAGGAAGAAATGGTGGGAGTAGGAAGGAGTGGAAAGAAGTAGGAAAGAGTGGTATTTATTTTAAAGAGTGGGAAAAAATAGATAAGAATGGGAATGAATGAGAAGGAGTGGAATGGGTTCTATTAAACTACGAAAAGAATAGGGCCTAAATATATAAAAGACTTACGCACCAAAAAAAAAAAAAACTTAGAAGTAGCAGCTCAGAACTGTGTAGTAGCTGATCACTTCCCCTCAAGAACCATAGAAGGACAAGTAACATGCGCCCTAATGTCTAAAACTTTAATCCAAAACCTCCATAACCTCCTATCTTGAATCACGCTCTTCGTTAATCCTAAAAGTCTTCAAGTCATGTTTAATCACTTCACTCCAACTCTTCTTTGGTCTACCTCGATGCCTTCTACATTCTGGAAGGACAATCCTCTCACATCTCATCACTAGTACATCTATATTTCTTTTCCTGATATGACCATACCATCTAAGTCTAACCTCTCTCATTTTATCCTTTATGGGTCTCAGTGCTACTTTTTTTCTAGTCACTTCATTTTTAATCCTATCTAGTCTCGTGTGACCACACATCCAATGAAGCATTCCCATCTCTGCCACCTTCATCTTGTGGGCTTGATACTTCTTGATGATGAAGGTGGCAAAGATGAGGATGCTTCTTTGGATGTACTAAATTAGGAGTTGTAGATAGAAAATAGTCGGAAGCAGTTGTAATGAATTAGGAGTGATTGGAAGGATTCATAAAACAAGTTGTAAGAAAACTGAAAGGATTTGGAAGAAATCGGAAAGTGTTAGACAAGAAGTAGCTGAATGAAATAGGTAAGAGCTAGAAAAACATGAAAGACTTTCCTTTCATTTGAAAAGAACATATTTTCATTTTATTACGTAAATTTAGTAAGTAAATATAACATGAGGAAATCAAAAATCACAATAATAAAACATGAAATGATGTTACTTTTAGGTAGTTCTACGCGAGCAAATAGCCTACATATAGTCATTTTCACATTTGTTTTTTTTAAGCTATCAAATTTTATTATTTGTATCCTTTTACTTGTCAATTTTTTACGTATATATATCTCATCAACTAGTTATTATCTAAATATTTATTATTTTCAATGCATATAAGCAACTTAACTCCATTCTAGATACCTTGAAAAAAAAAAGATTTTAGTTCGACTAAATGCACCAAATCATCTTTTAAAAGTACATGGTTATCACTATCAAAATTCATGAAGACCATATGCTCTTTGTGCTTCTCAATACATTAAGACACCTACATGAAAGCATGGGCTTATCAAACTGATCATATTGAAATAGACCTATAAAAATGGCCGATCATCCAACTTCAAGCAGAAGGGCTCTAAGCACAAACCATCCAATCATTCTCATTAATGGTATTTAGGCCATGCCTAACACCTAATCATCAAATGGAATTGCAAATTAGGTATAACATGGCAAGTTAAGCTTTAAAGTGAAAGTGATGAGTTAAAATTGCAAGTATATGGTGCAGCTGTAGCTAGCAATCAGCAACTAAGGGTCATATTTACAGGGAGTTGTATTTTCAAGTGTCGGAGCTATCTTAAGTACTTAAGTTAGGCAAATCGTAAGATGATAATAATGAAAACATAACTAACTAAGAAGGCAATGAAGGGAGGCTCATGTTATTATTTTATCACTTAATCTAGACAAGCCCCAGCCTACCAGACCTATACAAATATTTAGAAATGTTTAGTTGCATCATGAAAAACTCATCTAAACCCTCTTTCAGTGGTCAAAGTCTAGTTGAATTGTTCTAATCACCTATTTTTATGGGGTAGTCCAATTAAACCACAAGAGTAATAGCCTTAGACTTCGCTAAGATTTGAACTATTTTCAAGCCAAAGTTCTAGTTATTCTCTCCAACTTCTTGTAATAGCAAATTGGTCTCACCTTTCAGCATAGATCAATCATTCAAAAATATATATATATATATATATATGAAAGCTTTTTCAAATGTTTCATCGTACATTTGGCAGATATGAGAAAAATCCTAAAATTACAAGCACAAACTAAAGGCTTAAACCATCAAAGATATTAATTACAATCAACGCATCCAACTTTAACCACTAGTAAACATGCATTTAAACAAAGAGGAAACTATTATATTTTATTTTCGAAAAAACAAAGAGAAAACTAATCTTGCAAACCAATAGTAAAGATGAAATAAAAAGAGAAAGAGAAAACTTAGTCTAGAGTTTAATGAAATCTTTTATCTTATACACCATACACATTAATTTAACCAAATTATTCTTCTATAATGGGGTCTAAAGAGGGTAACTTAGGAAAAATGGGAAGAATAGGTGCCTTGATGAGGATGTCTAACACCTCTATTTATACTAGAGCTAGATCCCATAATTTTCCAAAATACACATTTTCTTGTTTTACAAGCCACCACACCGTCCAAATTGTACTTAGTTTCCAAATCAAAATCCACCACCTTGCTTCTTAATTCCTTCTTGTCCAAACCACAACTTTTTTAACTTTCTGAAGTTCACACAATTTCCTGATTCCTAGTGGATTGAACTTATTATCTACAAAAGTAAATAAAACAAATAAAAATCCAAAAATCATATTATTTGAGAAGACAAAAATTATATAAATGAGAATATGAAAGATGAAATATTTGGACAGAATAGATGCCCCACTCTTAGCTTTTGTCGCCCTCAAGTTTTTTTTTTTTTTTTAAAAAGGACCTAAGAAACTAACTCACTTTCGAAGGACTCACGAGTTGTATTCAATATGTGCAACAACTCATTTAAGCATCTTGGTTCTACAAGTAGACAAATGAGATCTCATGACGGTCTGCAAAAAAATATACCTGCAAAATCTTTAAAAAGAAAAAAGAAAAGAAAAACAGGAAAATAGAAAATCTTTTTAATTTACAAACAAACCACAAATGTATACAACAAATGAGCAAGCTGTAGACATTTCAACTGACTAAATCACCTTGTAACAAAGGTATTAACCTACATATAGATAAAAACTAAATGCTAAGACTCTCAATCCAGATGACTGACATCAAATAGTGAAAATACCAACGAATAATTGAAATGGTGAACAAGTCACACCATTAGAACCTCACTTTAGAAAATGTGGAAATGTTGTGGCTCGTGTTTAGAATATACATACATACATACATACATATGTGTGTGTGTGTGTGTGTGTGTGTGTGTGTGTGTGGGTACTCTTAGTACTTAATCCAATCGTGGAAGCTACTATAGGCTTGATAAAATTCTCAATTCCCCACCACTTGAGGAAAAATTCAAAATATTAATCACAAGAACTTTCAAAAAGATTGTACTGGGGCATGGTTAAGGATGAGAATAAGAATATAAAAAAAAATAGAGCTATTAATCAAAAGACTAGAGAGTGAGAACACCTCCACAACACTAAGATCTAGAACACCTCCACAACACTAAGAGTTCAAACACCAACTTCACACCTCAATTATTAAATAAACATATACCCCACAAAGAACCACTAGGCTCAAGTCGAAACACACTTATTGAATTAATCATCATGTCAAAACCTTTAGTCACAACTTTTTTTTCCCTTTTTTTTCACTTTCTTCTCAATCTTCCTTTTCATTTTTTTTTATTCTTCTTCTTTATTTCAAACAATGAAGTAAATGGCATGTAAATGGCATAGGAAGATACAAAACATCAACTCTTAATCCCTTTAATACAAACCACCACAAAAAACATGCAAGATGATCAACCTTCAAAACATATCCAACTCAATGTAAAAGTGTTGCTCCACTAGACTTTGGCATGGGCATAGGAAATATGCTTAGCCCAAGGGTGTAATGGATATGGGTGCAACAACAAAGATCGGTAAATGCATAAAGGGGACAAACAAGAGGGAACTACATCTTGGGCAGCTATTAGGCTTAAGTGGCTTCATAAAACAAAGAATGGCTTAATCACATCAACATATAAACATATGTCGAATTTGATTTTAAAGAGCAAAAAAACCAAGTTCCAGAGATGCAATCATGGATGAGTCACATAAGGGAAACAAAATGAGACTAGATGAAGAATAGTCTTTACGCTCAAAATCTCATAAAGGCATCTACCATGGTCAATTAGCTATAGAATGCATGTCGAGGTAAGGATAGGGGCATACAACGACACACTTGGGACAAAAATCTATCATGTACATTCTACTCATACAAGCTAATAGCTACGGTACAAGAGGTCAAGACTAATCAAAATGGCATAAAACTTCCCAAAACTACACAAAAAAGAAAAAATAGATTATCTTTTTTTGAAATATTTTCTCTTTTTTTTTTCTATTTTCAAAAGTTGAAAGCATAGCTTCTCATCCTCCACATCTAGAATTCACAATGTCCTAATTAGGAGTTAAGGAGCCACTACACCAATAAAACAGACCTAAAATCTGCAACACATTTACACAATGATATATATACAAAAATCAAAAGACGAAAAAGAAGAAGAAAAAGATATATGCCAATATCAAAGTAAAGAAAGAGAAAAGATCAAATGAATTTATCAGGTTAGGTGATGAGTGCACCTAAACTATCACGTTCTCAAGTAGTACAAGAGCCAGGAATTTGTATTAAGGGGGCCAAACATAAACTTTAATATTATATAGAAGCACTTAATAATAAATACTTTAGATTAGTTAATCTAAAAAATAAAAGGAGAACATAAATTATTTATGATACAAGACTTTGCCTTTTAGTGTTGGGCTTGCTTATTCATAAACAAAGTTATTAAAAACACACACACTTTGTATCATGAGGAGTGTTAGCCTATTTAATCTCAAGATGTTTAAACTTGTCCAATACACACAATGATTTTGCCGGGTTCATAACCCCCACTATGACTTTTCACCTTAATGCCTAAGATAGTATTTACTTCATTCATGTCATTCATTTTGAGCTATGAATTTAAGTACTTCGTAGTCTCCTTAATTTCCTTCAAGTTAGTGTCAAATATTAGTAAGTCATCTACTTAAAGATAAATTAATCAGTCCATATTTACTTGTGAATTTGGAATAAATGCACTTATCTGCATGGTTATGGATAAATCCTTTTGCAAGAATTACTCTATCGAACTTTTAATGTCATTGTTTGGGTGCTTGCTTTAATCAATATATTGACTTTACTAACTTATGCACTTTTCTTGCATTTCCTTGAAGTACAAAGCCTTCGCATTGGTCCGTGTTGATATCTTTATTGAGATCTCCATATAAGAAAGCTATTTTAACATCCATTTGATGAATGTGTAGCTTATATATTGATGTCAAAGCAAGCAATGTCCTAATAGCGGAGATTCTTGCCACTAGAGTACAAGTGTCAAAGTAATCTATTCCTCCCTTTTGTATAAAATCTTTTACTACTAATCTAGCTTTAGAGGTATATATAGATCCATTTGTGTTCATTTTCCTTCTAAACACCCTTTTACACTTAATGGGTTTGCATCTTGGAAGCAAATCGTATACAATCTAAGTATTATTACATAATACTGAGTCCATCTCATCATCTATTACCTCTTTCCAGACACTTGATGTCTAGAGGCCATTGCCTCATATAAGTCTTTGGATCTTCTTCATCAACATGAAAAATAATAGGAATCTTATTTGTGACACTGATTCGATCTTCTTCCACTAGGAAAACAAATGCTTAGGAGGAAATAAACATAGGCCCCAAATTCTTTTCTTTCCTAGACCTTTGACTTCTTCAAGGTTCTATAAGAATATTATTAAGTATCTTTTCAGTTCCTTGCCTATTAGAAGTATGAGGAAGACCAATTTGTGACAATTGTTGAGTCACATGCGTGTCGATATACTCTATAACGTCGGTACAAAGTTTATCCTCTAAAAATTTTGCATCCTTTGTTTCAACTACGCCATTAGATTGTAGGTCTAATATTTTATGGGCCTTTGAGTTTTGAGCATATCCAAGAAATATACTTCTAATCACCCGAGGATCCAACTTAGTCTTGTTTATATTAGTAACTCTATAAAAGGCCAAACAAACCCATACTTTGGGATAGTTCAAGTTGGGTTTTCTCCTTTTCTGTATCTCATATGGGAATGTTTTTCTTTTCCTTGATGGTATTTCATTGTGCATATGACAAGCTATGACTAAAGCCTCTTCCTACAAATTATTTAGCAATCTAGCACTCAATAATATTGAATTAGCCATATCCTCTAAGATATGATTTTTTTTTTTTTCTACCAAACCATTTTGTTGGGGAGTATAAGGAGTAAATTTTTAATGAACTATACCTTGTTCTTCACAAAGTTCATCAAAGTTAAGTGGAAAATGTTCTCCACCTATATCACTACAAAGAATTTTAATTCTTCTCTCCTTTTGATTTTCAATTTTAGCTTTGTACCATTTAACATATCCAAGGCTTCATCTTTATACTTCATCAAATACACATAGTTGACACTCCGCAAGCGTAGTTCAGACTAAATATTGTTTCCACAGACGCCAGTGCAATCTACTAAGTTTATCCTTGTTTTAAAATGTTAAGCAATATATAAGGTGAGTTGGAATATCTTCTAAAACTAATCCATTGCTAGATGAATGCTAATTTCTGATTTAAGAATTGTATCAATTAAAAACATCTAGGGATTTGTTTTACCAATAGTGAATTAGATATGGTGAATGAAGTTTATGCTTACTCAAATTTGGATGAATCAAAGGATGACAATCATATATAATTCAATTCTTTCTTTTAAAATAAACTGAATTATTTAGACTAGTCAAACTATCATTCTTTCAAAGGTTCATGAATGAGTCCAAATTAAGGATCTAGATTATCAAATTTCCTCTCGACATGCAACTTTCTCTCAAAAGCAACTATGTTTAGTCTAATCTTGTTGATTCAATAGTGGATTTCAACTTTCAGTACCTCACCTAACCATTTAATAATTTGCAAGCTAACTTGGCCTAAATTATTCACAATATTCATAGCACAAGATAGATTAAAACATGCCAAATAGAATAAGCACAATATTGGTGAAGAATAAGGATCTGATTTCATTGCTTGGCTATCAAATCCCTAAACTAAAGAAAACTACTCACTTATGATTATTTAACAAATAAGAAATGTCAATCTAAACATCAAAACAAACAAGAACTATTCTAATGGAGTTTAAAGAGTAAGAGAAGAGAATTGACATAGCAATAATGGAGTTCTTAATAATCTTCAATCTTCAAGCTTCTAAATTACAAGTAGTCTTCCTTCTAATCTTCCTTTTGCTCCAAAACTGATAAAATTACAAGACTATTGGAGAGATTTTTGGATAGATTAGTCACGTCTTCCATTCTAGCAGTTGAGCATGCCTAGATATAGCAGCCAATGATCATTCTCAGGCATAGCTCATGGCCTTCACCACAAACAGTCCATGGAGCCTTTTGTCTTGGTTGGTTCTTGTTCTTCTTTCCCTCCATGGGTATAGTGACTCAAGGGCATCCGTGGTGAGTAAAAAACTTATCTTGTAAAGATCAATGCTTTGTCAATGGTCTCAATACCTGCAAAAAGCATCAATGAACTATACCTAAGCATAAAATGGGAATTTAGGGTACAACATATAACTTAGAGCTCATGAATTACCTAAGAATGCAACAAAATGACCCTAAAATGATGTAAACTTTAAGCATTTATCAAACTCCCCATGCTTGAGCCATTAGCAACTTGGAAACCAGAACTATGATAAAGAAGCTCCTTAGATACATATTAGCAGCATCATCAATAGCCAAACCGACCCAAAGAGTTAGTCCAAAATGAGTTAAAGTATTATAAATAGATAGGAGAATGAAGTTTTTGAAATATGAGTAGAGACTATCACATCAAATGTCGAATAAATTACTCAAATTAACTTAGATAGTCATATTGGCACATAAAAAAGATAAAGATAGAAGAACCAGTAGATCCTCACTCTAGTAATGAAACACTCATCACTCATGCATTTCAAAGTATAACTTGGTTCTCCTAAATCTCATTCTAAAGAATCAAATCTACCATAAGCTTGGTAAGACTCTCAAATCTGCCATCACTAGAATGTAAACACACAAGGTAATCATAAGAACTTGAATAAATTTGTAATGGGGCTATTAGTAAAGGTCTAGAAGGGAGCAAATATTTGGAATTGTGGAGTTAAAAGCCAAAGACTAAGAGTAAAATCATCGCCTTCTAATTTTCTTCAAAACAAACTCCTCAAACCTTAACATGTCAAAGATATAAGCAAATCCCCTTAGCTGGTTGAAAATCAAGAGAAAGTGTTACGATAATCCATATGCTAAAATCTTTTATTTCACATTTTCTGTGGTTTTTTTTCCTTTTTTTCTTTTGAGTTTTTTTTTACAATTTTTTTTTTGCTTTTTTTTTCATTTTCTAAGAAAATTCATCATGTCATAGAACATTAAGTACCTTTCAACACTTTTTAACTAATTCCTAATTACCAACCTAAATGTATCCAAACAAACCACATCTCATATCATCACGCATGAACTACTCCAAATCAAGAAATAGAACTCTATAGTCTTGGCTAAATAAGGAAAGATATGTATTTTACCAGGGCTATATTAGTGGTTCACATCAATAAATAATGTCAAGGCTCAAAGGGATAGTAAGGAGTAAATCATGCTTAAGAAGGGTGGCTATTTAGTCAACATTGCTCATTAATTCAAAGAATGCCTCAATCATGTTGCCTAAATGTACCTATTGAATGTGATCTTGAACAAGAGTCAAAGCAACTTCTAGAGATTTAGAACCTAGAAAGAATCACATATGAAAAGGAATAAGAGACTAAAATTGATGAATTAGCCTACTCAAGCTTCAAGCCTCACGGAACAACTACCAAAATACAACTAGCTCATTGAATCTCACATGTGCCAAACATTTATGTAAAATGTCATTAAGCAACCAATTTGTATTCAGCATGATGATCAAATCAAGAAGTACATTTCAAAAACTCATTATCAAATATTTTATTCACAAATGGGCAAAATTCAGAAGTCAAAATTAAGCTAAAGACAGTTACCTAGTCTAAAGACTCATCATCAAAGAATTTTTATCATTTTTATTTTTAATTTTGTTTTTTAATGCATGCTAAACCTAATATGTAAAACTAAAAACTTAAATGTTCCTAAAATAAAAGGAAACCTGAGTGCTCTAAAGACCCCTAAAAGCATATTCTAACGCAAACCATTCACACATCCACATCATACATATATTCATAATTGAACACCCAACTCCCCTATGCTTGGATAAAGTATTGTCCACAATGTGAGCACATTATAATCAATGTGGAAAGGGAGGAAGAACTAGAAAGGAGAAGGAGGGAGATTGAAATATATTCTAGTTACACCAAATCTCAAGACAATCCCTAAAATCCTGCGAATATTGATTTTGGGAAGCAATCATCCCATGAAGTTCATCATCCCGCTCATGAACAAAGTCACGAAGGGCGGCATGCTCAGATTGGACATAAGCACGTAAGGGATATTGCTCCTCTTGTATGGACCAGAGGATAGTGTGGATATCTATGTAGTCCTAGAAAGAAGAAGGTCGGGATGAACTAGAGGCTCCTAGATGGGTGGTGGAGGAGGCAGGGGTGTGGGATGAACTAACACCTCATCACCGAGCATAAATAAAAGATTGTTCTGGTTCAAAAGAGTAGTTTGATAAACATTTGGAAGAAAAACAAGCCTGTTTTTAGGGTAAATCCAACACATACGACCACCCTCCATAGTACAAAACTTCATTTCCTCAAAGATCGCTAATGCTAACCTTTCAGACCAGACACTCTATCACCATGGTTGGGCTCAATACCATTCGACCGAGCTATAGGGGTGATAAGACCCCCAATCACTATTATCTTATTAGAACTAGTGGCTGCACTCAACAATTGATTAGCAAAGAAAGAACCAGGATCAATACGTGTTCCTTCTAACATGTTGTGCAAGAAATATAGCTCGGACAGACAAGGCACATTCAAACTATCCTCCCAAGCAAACAATCCATAAGCAATAACACGTTGGGCTACTCCAATATAAGGGCTTTGAATAATTATGCCTTCAGAGTGATTAGCATCATATTGATAATTGCCAGTTATGATGTACCAAAAGGTATTGGGATAAAACTCTCTAGGCATATGATTTCGATCTAAATCCAAACTAGGTGAAAACCCAGATATACTATTAAAAGCACTCAAATTCAATTCATAGAACTCTCTGTTCAGTTAAAACAAAATATAGCCCTCTTGACATCGAGGACTACTCATGACTTCAATATTCAAAATACTTAATTTTTCCAAAGTAACATCACGACATGTATGATCCCGAGTCTCTAAAAATTGACTAATGCCCCCACGAGCAAACAACCAACGAATATCATCAAGCAACCCTAAACTAGTCAACAAATCCTTATTAAAGTACCAAGTAGCTATAATAAGCTCACTACTCATTGCATTATATCTAGCAACATGCTTGGGATTTGTTAAACCAAGTGAGTTAGGAAGATTGCCTTGGTTTTGCACATTGGTGGATGTTCGGGAAGCCCGTTGGAGAGCTTGACTCGATGTCCCTGCTCCTTGAGTAGTCTTAGTTCTATTTTTGGGAGCCATAGATGTGGAATTTGGATGGGGGTTTGCTTGAAATCCTAACTATGAAGTATGGGATGAAAGGAAGACAAAATGGAAAATTTGGTGCAAATAAGAGGTAATAGGGAAGAAATTATGGAAGAGAAGTGAAACTTTTTAAGAAGAGAAGAGAACTTTATGGTGTGCAAGATGGGGGTTATGGATAGGGAAGAATGTGAGACAAATAAGAGTAGAAAAGGAAGAATTGAAAGAGATTTGGAGTTAAGGTGAAGAAAATGGAGAAAAATGAAAGAAATTTGAGTGAAATTGATGCAGATTTGAACGTGAAAAGATGGATATTAATAGAGGTTTTAGAGAGAAAATAAGAGACTTTAGAGAGAGAAAGAGTCGAAGGTTGAAGAAGATGCGTGAAAAATTCAGGTCAAAGAGTAAGAAAAAACCCTTGACCATAGAGAGCAGGCCCGCCATAGATTGTTTCAATGACCACGGAGGGTCTGTGATCGGCTCTGTCTGAGAAAATTTATGGGTTTCTGGGCATGGGCTCCACAAACTGTGGTTGACACCACCGGGGGTCCGTGGTAGCTTCTGTCTGGAGTTTCTAAAACACTCTTTATTACATTTTTTTCTGGTTTTTGTTTTTTTTAATTTTCTTTCTCTCTTTTGTTCTTTTGTGTTCTTTTTTTGGTTCTTTTTTGTTCTTTTTCTTTTTTTAAAAAACAAATAAAAGGATCCAATATATATAACCAAATAAAAAGAAAAGTTATAAAATGGCTTGGGTTACCTCCAAAGAAGCGCTCTGTTAGGGTCGAAAGCTCGACCTTCTCCTCTATGCGGGCTCGGGATCGATAAGTGTGCCCGACGAGGGACTAGGTAACTCATATATCAACTCACCCTTGTCGCGAACCTCAAAGTTGAAATTGTGCAAAAGAAGATACCACCTCAAGTAAACGGGACAGGGATCCTTCTTGAGCATCAAGTAACATCAAATAACGCAGTTCGTATACAAAATAATCTTATAAGCAGACTCCATTAGACTGATCACTACCAAACTCCACTCCTAAATTAAAGTCAGACTTAACTCCGTTCATAGGAGGCAAAGATATCAGTACTAGGGCAAACCTGCAATAATCACTCATAGATTTCTCATTAAAAACATAGTGCTCGTCCTTAGATATGCTAGGTCGTACATAGGCATCCAAACCCACCTATGCACAATCAAGTTCAAGGCCCTTAGTAGACACGCAATCAAACATAAGAGGGTTATTAGGACACAAATCATCAAACTTCACAATCACATCTGAAATAGTCACTTCACCACAAGCAAATGAAGAGGGGGAAAAATTGGCGACAGTTTTATGCACTTCAATCACCATATGTATCTTAGATCTTTCAACCCAGTTATCATAGCAACGAACTTGTGACTCTCATTTTCGACTAAGTTAGCCTTGGCTTAAGAAGTATCATTTTTGAGTTTCTTAACAAGATTACAATTTTTAATGTAATGCCCCTTCTTACTACAGCTGTAGAACTTATGATTGTTTTCCTGTTACTCTTACTTTTACGGTTGGTATTTTCCAGTGCTTTCTTTTTATTATTTTTCTTGAACTTCCCTTCCACATAGTTTACATTAGGACCATTAGGGAAATCAATGGTATCTCTCTTTTGAGACTCCTCCTCTATTTGGAGATACCTCAAGATGTTCTCTATGGTAAACTCTTTTGTAGAATGTAAGAGTTTCTTCCTATAATCATTCTAAGTGGTAGGCAATTTTAAAATTATTGTCCCACTTGTAAGACTAAGGAATAATCACCCTAAGGTCATAGAGTCTATTGACTAAGACCTACAATTCATGCACCTTGTTAAGAATAGGAATATATTCAGGCATCTCTAAGTTAAAGTATCTCATCATTAGAAATTTATTAATGTCTGATGGGAAAAGACTCCACCTTTTACATCTTCCATCCAAGTTTAATCATGGGAAAAAACACATTTTGCCTCTTCATGAGGATTTTTGTGTGTTGTATAGGTGGTGGGCCTAGATAACTAGACTTTGATAGTTCTTCCACCCCTGTCCTGTTGTGGGTTATTGATGACTTCTGAGATAGGGGCCCAATGGGCTGGGCATGCTTTGTCATGTTTTAAAAAAAAGAAATTTATGCGTATCTTTACTCTTCGACATTGCAATTGGTTCCTAATGCCTTCCAAATTTCGATAGGAGAAGTAATTGGCTTGTAGAGATCATAGAGGTGATCTAACCAAATGAGCAAGATATGCCCCTGGCATACGAGGTCATACTTTTGATGTTTCTTCTTGTGCTTTGCTACTTTCTCCTTTTGTCCCAGTGCAGCATCCGCTTTAGCATCCAAGGTAGACTTCAACTTTGGGTCCAAGATATGGGCAATGTTTAGAGTGATGGAAGAACATCATCTTGCCCTTCCATCAGTTAAAGTTGGTTCCATCAAAATGATCTAGTCTTACAAAGTCTTAATTCATGACTTTGAAGGCTGCATTAGTTGAAGATTCATCCATAATATTCCTTAAAATTGTTGGGAACATTGCAGAACAAGGATAAGAGTTAGGAAGAATCAATTAAATACCCAAGATATGAAATTCACTTTCTTTAAGGAACTATTTATCCACTCACAAAGTTGCTTATAGATTAAAAAATATTTTATAGTGTCCCAACTCCTTCTCGAGCTACAGACAGTTACCAAGAATCACTTTAACGATTATTCATTGGTCTCACAGATCACCATAAGCCTTTAGCGTATTTCGTCCTCACTCACACACTACCTGGGAAAACTCCTCAAAAGGTCACTCATCCCAAGACTTTTCCATATCAATCATGATTAACTATAGAGTTGTAAAGAGTGGACTTCGTACAAAGGAAGATGCATCTTTGGTCATATAAGTAGTCACTTAAAATCCTTTAAACCACACTCAAGATTACATTAACTTCCACTTAAAGAGCACAACGTTCTCATTTTGCTTCCCTAGACTAGCAGTCCACTCCCAATATCTTTGGCCTGTTAGGTGACTGCCTACGGTTCTCCCATCCACTAGTACAACTCATAGTCACAGTTCAGCTCTGATACCATTTGTAGTGCTCCGACCCCTTTCAAGCCACAAACAGGTATCAGGAATGACTTCGAGGATCATCAACTAGAACCACATATCACTACAAGCCTTTTCAGCATGTTTCGTCATCACTCACACAACTACATGTTACCTGGAAAAACTTACTAGAAGGCCTCCCATCCTAAGACTTCTCCACATCAAGTGCTCTTAAGTGTGAGTTCTTAAGAGTAGGCTTCCCAAAAAGGGGAGGTGCATCTTGACATAGGTGGTCACTTCATATTGTTTAAGCTACACGCAAGGTGTTACTGATAAATGTCTTATTTGCATAGGATTTTATTAGTGTTTAAGAGCCATTTTAGGATATTATTATGTTTAGTTGTACAATTTATACCCCTGTTTCTATTATTACACTTGGGTTTCGCTTCTTTAAGAAATGTTTATAGATTTTTCACCTAAAGCATGTTAGTAGAATGAAGATTTTAAGGTTTTGTGGATCAAAGAAGATAGCAAAAGAGACCCAAAGACACCCAATATAGACATACCATAGCCAATACCACGGTCTAGAAGGATCTACAAAGAAGCAGTGGGCAAACAAAAGAGATAAAGATAGGAGTGAGTACTATAGTTTGACCGTGGTGGTGCCCATAGTCCATAGGGTTCCTTACGGTCCATCCGTGGTCATCCCTGCTTCCCTGAATCTGTTGGTTTTCTTCGTGGCTATTTGTGTTCTAGCCATTTTAGACGTTAGCAACTTTGATTTCAATAATAAAAGCATCATTTTACTACTTCCTTGGCGTATATCCATCATCCTATCATCATCTTCCATCTTCATACATCCATAATCCACCATTAAAGAGGGTTGAAAAAGAAAGAAGTGAAGATCAAGCAATGTTCAAAAGCTCTTTGGAAGTATATTAAAATATCGTCATCTAGGCTGCTAGAATAAGGTTTTTTTTTTTTCCCTTTGTCTTGTGATTTAACTGTTTTTCTAGTTTACATTAAGAAATCAAGAGATGTTTTATTTGTTAATTTCAATAATAAGTGAGTAGATTTATTGTTCTAGGGGTTTCAAAGTCGAACTAATGTTGTCGAATTTTCTTATTTGAACTTTGTGCACTTTGGTCCTTGCTTGATTTTTTTTCAATCCAATTCTTGGATTTTGATTACTATTGTGAGATTTTTTGCCAATTTATGCCAAATGCTAGATCAAAGTATTGAAAGGTGAAGATTAGCATTGAAAAACTTGGATTATATTAAGTTTAATAGTCACTTGAGAAAGTATTGTGAATTGAGTGATCTTGTGAAAGTCATACACTTAAACTTGATTAAACTAAGATAAAATGAGAATTAGTAATTAGTTTGATCGAGTTAATTCACTTTATTTTGAAACAAAGTTGTGAATTCTCTAATGTTATCGACCACTGAATCAATCGGCAACGTGAAAAGTGCTTGTTTTAGTAGCTAGATTGACACATCGTTAGGTGATGCTACCCCTAGCTGTTTTAGTCGTTAAAGTTAGTCCTTGTAGTTTAGAGTGGGGTAGATAAAAACTCATATCAAATCTTGATTTTGCTTTACCAACCTTTAAAGGAATACTTGATAATTCAATCTACTTTTCGTGGGAATGATCCTGATCAATATTACAACACCCGTGCATTTGCTGTGGCGATCAATCACATTCACCCCAACTTGAAGAGCATAGTGTCCTTATTGTACCTCACTAACCGATCGAATTACGCATCCTTTTGACCGACAGTCTATATCTAGTATCTTTGTCCTGCTATGTGACTGCTCAGGGGTCTCCCACCAACTGACTTAACTCATAATCGCGGGTGAGCTCTGATACTATTTATAACTCCATCGCTCCTTCTTGGACCCTGGACAGTTATCAAGAATGGCTTCAAGGGTCATTAACTGACCCCACAAATTGCCACAAGGCTTATAGACGTGCTTCATCATTGTTCACATGCTACTTGAGAAACTTCGCAGGAGGTCATCCATTGTGAGATTTCTCCACAGCAAATCAGTAAGTACACTAAACTGTGGAGTTCTTAGGAGTGGGCTCCCCAAAAAGGAAGGCGCACCTTTGGTGATATAAGCAGTCACTTCATATCCTTTAAATTACGTTCGGGATATTACATATTCCTCCTAGATGCAGTAAGTGTTCTCGAATTCTTTGAGAGTAATCTTAGATAATTTCCTTGCATTTGATTAAAGATAAACAAAACTTATGACATGAAATAATAGAGAAAACAACATCATATTGAAGAAAGATAATAAAATCAGTATATTTTATCTCATCTTTTTCTATTAAAGTAAAATAAAATTAATTAACGAATAGTTAATTTTAAAATAATTAAAACTAATTGATTCTATTCAAAGTAATTATTCTAGACAATCATTGGATAACAATAACTAGTTTGATAATAATACTTAGTTATTTTATTTAAAAGAAAAAATAACTCGAGCACATCAAACTAACAACTTCATGGACTACACAGGTCGTGTATGTTCACACAGCCGAGGTACAGAAACTTAATCATCATGCTCTTTTCCTCTCTTTTGTAGTCTACAAAATCGAAACTATAGTCAACAATCAACATGGAAAAATTACTGGCCAAAGAGCTCCTAGACCGTGTGGCTGGGAGTTGCCTTGTCCCATTGTCCAACCACGCCTTGCAGGTTCGAATCTCGAGGGAGCAAATTGTGCCTTTGTGCATTGAATTTGCAGTGAGCCTAGTTCCTGAGCTTTGTGTTTAGGCTTTGGCATCCCTTATCCCTTAGCCTGTTAAGGCCCATTGGATACCTCAGAGATATGAGCCTGATGGGCAAGGCCCGCTTACTATTAAAAAAAAAAAATGGGAAAATTACTGACATGACGGTATTCCTCAAGTGATGGCACTTGAATTTGACTTGTGAAATTATAGAGACATGCGAATCTATTTAGTGATTCTATAATCCAGCTTAGCAATTAGTCACATTAGTGATGAACATGGAGATGTTTACATATTGGAAAAGTGATGTATACAATAAACTTTTAAAATGCATTAGGCTAGGATGGTTGATTTGCAAGCGATCCTAACCCTACTTTTTGTCGCCTTATTTTAATATATAGTATTTTTATCTTTTTGGTACTAATTACTTTCTAGCTGTGAAAGTTGTTTGGTCTCTCCAATTGTGAGAGTTGTAAGTTATGGTTAGCTAGACTCACTCTTGTGTAGTTGTTTTATTTAAATCTTGAGGGATGAAGTACTATTTTGCAAGGCTGTCCTCCTAATTCGACACTTCAAATGCAATATTTTGCATAAGAAGGTTAATATTTCACCCAAGAAAACTATATTAAATCAATGAATCTATTTTTAGGAAGTCATGTAGTGGATCTAGGATCTCTTCTCCTAACTATATCCTAAAGTAATGATACAATTGTGGAATCACAAACAATAAGTGTGTCTAAAAGTAATTGTTTGGGAAGAAAATTGTACTTTAACATTAAAATTTGTAATCGATTGGTCACATATATCTTCTAAATGTATGACTATTAATTTAATAAAAATACTATGATCTTTCCACAGCCCCCCCAAAAAAAACTTGATAGGTGTCACGTAACACACTGGCATGTAACGATAAACACAATTTCTTGGATGAGACTCATATAAGAATTATTGTAAAACGGAATTCTTCTGGGTGACTTTTTTGATGTTTTGTGATGATTAATAATAGGTTTTGGAATGATTACTTAATTCGGGGGTGAGAAATAGTTCATCTAAGAGTGACTTTTGTTACAGTCTCTCCTAAATAAATTATTAGTCACTTAAATTTATTATCGAAAGTCACCATAAAAGCATCTGGATGATATATTTTACGTGAGACGGTCTCATATAAGAGTTATTCGTAAGGTGAATTGCTCAAGAACTTCATATTTGAAGACCTATTTTTTGCATTCATCGTGTTGAGAATGTTGTAAATGGTGAAATTGAGTTAGAAAAAAACCAGCTTGAGTTTGTTATGACATTAGTGGTTAGTTACAAAGTTTGTTAGTGGGCCCATAGTTAGTTGCATATTCTTTTTCCTCCTTTTCCCTCTTGGGCTCTGCTATGAGGGGACGATGGTTACTCTCTCTGGCAGCATATATACACTTGTACATTCTGAACGTGACAATAGATTCACACTCTTCTCTCTCTCTCTCTCTCTTCCTTACTTCATCTTCTGCAGAGCTCAAATTTAACATGGTATCAGAGTCACAAATCTTTATGAGTCATCTTCTTCTTTCAATCATCTTTTACCTCCTTTCTAATTCAACAATCTTTTCTAGCTGAATGTTCATACTCAGCGGATTATATTTCACATTCTTTGATCGATTGTTTTGACTGGTTTTTTGGTGTGCCTATCAATCGATCTTCATTCCATTTTTTTTCTTCTTGATTCAGACATCTTAATACAATCGACCAAGAAGTTTTTCGTCTAACAATGGTAGATCCTAATTCAGTTGTTCTCGATCACTCACATGAGTTGTTCCTTCATCCTTCTGATCACTCAAACTGTAGTTTATCGTCAGAGCCTCTTACAGGATCGAATTATGGTCAATGGAAGCGGTCTTGTGAGGTTTCTCTTATGTCCAAATATAAACTGGGATTTGTTAATGGATCTTACACGAAACCAACTACAGGTTCTTTGATTTCTCAGTGGGAACAATGTAATGTCGTGGTCATATCTTGGTTACCTCACTCACTCAAAAAGGACATTGTAACCAGTGTTCTTTTCTGCTCTACTGCCAAATAAATTTGGGAAGAGCTTGAGCTTCGGTATGGACAAAGCCAAGGGACTAGGATCTTTCAAGTGCAAAGGGAGATCAACAATCTTTCTCAAGGTAATATGTCAGTTTCAGATTACTTCACCAAGTGTAAGATTTTTTGGGATGAATATGCGTCACTTGTGAACATTCCTACTTGTCCTAGTAGTGAATGTCTTGTTGGTAGTGGTATGATTAAATTACTCCAACACCAATAATTGATTCAGTTTCTTATGGGCCTTAATGATACCTATGTTGTGATGAGAAGAAATATCCTCATGACACACCCTATGCCCCAAATTGGACAAGTTTTGAGTATGATTTTACAAGAAGAAAGACAAAGAGAAATCCAAATTTTTGCCCCATTACTTGGAGACTCTTCTGCACTCTTCTCTCAGTAAAAATCAAATTCTTTCCCTTCTATTAGACAAAGTCCTTCACAGTACACTTCTTCACAACCAGTTCAACAGCCTGTAAGAAGAAATAGTCTATTTTGCAATTATTGCAAAAGAAATGGACACACAATTGACAAGTGCTTCAAGTTACAAAGGCAAAGAGGAAATATGCCTTCTGTTGACAGAGGAAAGAGGATTGTTGCTACAATCCAGCATGAGGATGCACAGATTATTGAACAAGATCAGCATGTTCCTTCTTTCACTGCTGACCAGTATGCCAAGTTGCTTGCCATGTTGAATAAACACGAATTGGAAACCTCAGTTGGTACTTCAGGGCGGCCATCAAAGCAGCTATGTCAGCAGGTAAAGTTTTCTATTTTTCAGCTTCAAAACCTAGCTTAAAATGGATCATTGATAGTGGTGCTACAGACCATATAACACCTTACTTATAATACTTCTCCTCATATCTTCCTCTTTTCTAAGATTCTTTCATTACTAAGCCCAATGGTGAACAAGCCAAAGTTCACCACATTGGTACCATTCAACTCACTTCCTCTTTAACCCTATGCAATGTTTTACATGTACCTGATTTCTATTACAACGTATTATCTGCTAGCAAATTAGCCAAACAATTGACTGCTCATGTCACTTTCACACCCACTGCATGCTATATTCAGGACCCTTCAATGAAGCAGCATTTGGAAATTGGTAAAGAAGTTCGAGGATTATAATTTGTGGATCACAAGTTCTACAACTCCAGTTTAGCCAATAGCTCTTCTTCATTCCAGTCCAGCAATCAGCCAATTTTTTCTTTTTCTTGTCAAATGTCTCGTTTAGAACTTTGGCATTGTAGACTAGGTCACATGTCTTTTGATAGCATAAAACATATTGATATTGTTTCTTCTTGTAAATCTAAGCCTAGTTCTATTTGTCAGATTTGTCATCAAGCAAAACAGCATAAGTCTTCTTTTCCTATCAAGACTTCATGTACTTCCCATAAGTTTAAAATGACACATGTTGATCTATGGGGACCCTATGCAAATTCTACTTACAATGGCTACATATATTTCTTGACCATTATTGATGATTACACAAGGGTAACTTGGACACATCTCTTAGCTAATAAATCCAATGCTTTTCCAATTCTCAAATCCTTCATTTCTTTCATTCATACACAATTTCAGGCCACTGTCCAGATTATAAGATCTGACAATGGATAAGCATTCTATGACAACTCTGCTACAGCATATTATGCTTCTCATGGCATTATTCACGAAAACTCTTGCACAGGGACTCCTCAACAAAATGAGGTTGTTGAGAAAAAACACAAACACTTGTTAGAAACAGCTACAACACTGTATTTTCAATCCAAAGTTCCAATTAGATTTTAGGGGGAATGCCTTCTCACTGCCACTTACACCATCAATAGAATGCCTTCTTCTGTTCTTGGGTATAAGACCCCTTATGAACTTTTGCATGACCAGCCACCATCTTACTCTCATCTTAAGAAGTTTGGCTCCCTTTGCTTCATCTCTACAGCAAAACACAATAGAGATAAATTTGCTTCTAGAGGCAATCCCTGTGTTTTTCTTAGGTACCCCTATGGAAAAAACGCTTGTAAAGTCTATGATCTTCTGACCAAGAAAGTTGTTTCCAGTAGAGACATTCACTTTTATGAGTCTTACTTTCCTTTTCACCACATTTCTGAATCATCAACTTCTTCTCCTTTACCTTCACCCATTTTCTTGACTTCTGATCCTATAGATTCTGCATCTAGCCTATCTCATCCTTCATCCATTTCTCCTCCTATGAATACTTCATCATCCCCATTGCCTTCCCCTATAGATTCTCCTATTCCACATTAATCCCCAGTTATTCCACTTCACTTTCCCTCTTCTACAGCTTCTCCAGTTGTTCCATTATCTTCCATGAAGGATTTTCCTCCTCTGAAGAAACTTGCTCGATCAATTAAGAAACCCTCTTACTTACAAGACTATATTTGTTTGAGTGCAGTCTCCACTTCTTCTTCTGATCCATTTGCTGTTTCTTCACTATCTCACCTTTGTGGCCTTGTCCAACTATCCCAACTACCTTCTACTTCTCCAGCTCACTCCGAAGCCCTTCTTTCTTACCATGAATCTACCTCATACAAGCAAGCATCACTTGATCCCCTTTGGGTCTAGGCCATGGAATCTGAATTACAGGCTTTACAGGTTAACAACACTTGGACTGAAGTTGATCTTCCTCCTGATAAAAAGACCACTAGTAGTAAATGGGTGTATAAAGTGAAGCTTAAGGCTGATGGATCTCTTGAGAGATATAAAGAAAGATTGGTGATAAGAAGAAATACACAACAAGAGGGTATAGACTATACTGAGATATTTTCTCCTACTGTGAAAATGACAACCATCAGAATCATTTTGGCTTTGGCTGCTTATGGACAATGGCAGATTTTCCAAATGGATGTGAACAATGCATTTCTTCATGGTGATTTATCTGAAGAGAATTCCTAACCCTGACAACAAAGTTTGCAAGTAACAAAAGTCACTTTATGGCCTTAAACAGGCCTCCAGACAGTGGTTTGCAAATTAAATGAGTTTCTCAAACAGTAGGGTTACCTTCAATCCAAAAATGACTATTCTTTGTTCTTGAAATCTACTGGCACACACCTGACAATTGTTGCAGTCTATGTTGATGATATCTTGGTCACAGGTTCCAATATTGATGATATTACTATCCTCAGGCAACATTTACGTTCCACCTTTGGTATCAAGGATCTGGGAAATTTGCATTATTTTTTGGGTTTTGAAGTGACTCATCTACCATAAGGTATTTCCCTATCACAACGCAAATTTACCCAAGACTTGCTGATTGATACTGGTTTTGCCACGGCTAAGAGTGTGGTCACCCCTTTACCATGTCATTGTAAGCTGTCTCTTGATGAAGGAGACCTTCTTCAAGATCCTTCCCATTATAGGTCCATTGTGGGTAAACTTAATTTCCTAGCTCATTCTCGGCCTGATCTCTTTTATGCTGTTCAGATTCTCAGTCAGTTTTTACAGTCTCCTAGAACTTCCCATATAATGGCCCTTGAACACACTTTGCGATACTTAAGAGGTACTACAGGCCAAGGCATTTTACTCAAAGCAGATGGACCTCTTATGCTCAAAGCTTTCTCTGACAGTGACTGGGCCTCTTGCCCCATTACCAGAAGATCCATACTGGGTACATGATTTTGCTTGGTTCTTCTCCTGTTAGTTGGAAATCTAAAAAAAGCCCATTGTTTCCAAGAGTTCAGCTGAAGTTGAGTATCGAGCAACGTCTCAGGTTGCTGGTGAAGTCACTTAGTTGGAAAGACTTCTTTCTAAACTTGGGGTCTCTCAATCGCAACCTGTCACTCTTCATTGTGACAATCAGTCTGCACTACAAATTACAAAAATGCTGCGTTTCATGAGCGCACCAAACACATCGAACTTGATTATCATTTTACCAGAGAAAAGGTGCTTGAAGGGTTGCTACAACCAGTCTATCTCCCAACCTCTCTTCAACTGGCAGATATTTTAACCAAGATCCTCCCTTCTCATCGGCACAATGAACTTTTATCCAAGCTAGGTGTGGTTGATCAAAGTGTTTCTCCCCCATCCCAGCTTGAGGAGGGGGGTGTTGAGAATATTGTAAATGGTGAAATTTAGTTAGAAAAAAAACCAGCTTGAGTTTGTTATAACATTAGTGGTTAGTTACAAAGTTTGTTAGTGGGCCCATAGTTATTTGCATATTCTTTTTCCTCTTTTTCCCTCTTGGGCTCTGCTATGAGGGGACAATGGTTACTTTCTCTGACAGCATATATACACTTGTACTTGCACATTCTTAACGTGACAATTGATTCACATTCTTCTCTCTCTCTCTTCCTTACATCATCTTCTGCATAGCTCAAATTTAACACATCGAAATTAAAATGCTTACAGATGAGAGGTCACTTGAACAATCAAAACTAAAATCCTACAAATATTAGGTTCTACTTTTAGTTCCTCTCCTTATTGTGGTAGGTACATATTGTATTGATTTTTATTGTCTTACCTAAATCTCAAACGAACTTCAAAATGCAGATGCTATTAAAAAATATACTAATATTCTCTCTTAAATAATGTCTTATGGCAGCGCATATGTGGAAATATTTGCATTTTCCTCTCATTTCATATAGAATCTTGAACACTGAAACTTTAGCTTGATAATTCGATTCTAAAAAAAGATTTTCAACCATTAATTAATAATCATTTACTTCCCAACTTATGCAACCCCACCACACCCCCCCCCAAAAAAAAATCTACCCAATTAACTTCGATTAGTCTTCAAACCTATGTCGAAGTCTTTCTATGCTCATCTAGACTGGATCCATATGACCCACGCAAATTATAACGTTGTGACTGGCGTTGCTATTTAATGTCCAGTACATAGAATAGTTCTATATGATCCATGCAAATCATAGCATACGTATATTTAAAAAAAAAAAAAACCAAAACACTTGTGCAGAAAACAATAAAGAGAAAGATAGAAAAGTAACAGTCAACAACTCCTTCCATCTTCTTACATCTCCTTACATTTCTTACATCTTCTTACATCTTCTTATATTCTATATAGATTTTTATAACATTCAACAACTCCTTACATCTATACTTACAACTCCTTATAGCTCTTTATATCTTCTTACAGCTCCTTACAACTCTTTACAGCTCTTTACAGCTGCTCACAACTCTTTACATTTTCTTACAACTTACAGCTATATCTTATTGCGAAATAGAACCGAGCCTAAAATGAGCAACTCGTTGTTGGCTAGTTTCAAACCTTAAAAATTCATAACCAAAACCAAATTTTTAACCAATACTCCACATCTTCTATGCTATAAACATTCATGTAAAAACACCAAAACAAAACTAATTATCCCGTTAAAGATTTTACTGGGCTGTACAATTTCCACGCAGACCAAGCCTATTTATGTATTGTTTTGTATTCTGGACTACAGGGATGTATAGTACCTCTATACACTCAGGATCACCATATAAAAACTGTATGACCCATTGTTTGAAAAATAAACTTTTTTTTTTTCCTCCACAACTACTGCAAGGAGAAGAAAATCTAAAATAAAGCTGACAATGGGGAGAGGTGGGACATAGCACTATTTTATGTTAACAAATAGCCCCATCAAGGAAAGGCAAATTTCACCCGTAATTGAGGGAGGAGCAGACCCCGTGCGAGCAAATGGACCAACTAAAACACCATTGGGCCCCAGTAAATCATACCTTTGTCTAACTCCACTCAACCTTTTCTCTCCCTTGTGATGCAATCTGGCGACTAGCATCAGCTGTTTGAACTTTCCACGATATTTCCTTGGTTGAAGCATTTAAAAGCAGTAAAGTAATTTTAGGGTGCTGATATAACGAATAAGGACCTTTTTTATTTTGTATTTTTGAAAATTTAGTTGAGAGTTTATATTTTTTTATATCTCTTTACAGCTCCTTATATTCTTAACATAATCTTTATATCTTTTTACATTTTCTTACATCTCCTTACATCTTGTTACATTTTCTTATATCCCATATAGATTTTTTATAACATTTATTTATTTTAATTATAGAAATATATATATTTTTTAAATTATGTTACCAATATATAAAATTTATAAATATTTTATGAACATAATATTTACATAAACATAAAAATATAATATAACAACGTAAATTATATGTGAGTTTCGACACGAACAATATATATTACTATAGAAGGAATAAGTGACCATACTTTTAAAATTATAATCCAAAGTTTGTGTTCATATTTAAGTCTGAAATCTATATGAAAACTGTCAAATTATATGCGACAAAAGCATTACACCTATTTCATGCCCAAGTTTATCTATGGTAATTTTGTTGCTATCATTATACGATTGAACATTTGGTGATTGTTCTAAATTTGATTCCCTTACTGAGATTGATATGCGCTTGTTATACAGAATAATAAAATTGTGCACAGTATAACAAGAAATAATTTTCGTATTTTAAGCATTGTTGAATAATGTTTTAATGGTTTATTTATAAAATTTATTGGTAACAGTATTGACCATACATTTACATCTAAAATTGCTTACTTAAAATAGAATTTTATTTTAGGAGTTGTATTCAATTTTGTCAAAAAAATTTTTTTTTAATACTCTGCTTGTTGGATCAAACTAATGTAAATATAAAAAATCACCTCTAGTGTACGAAATTTTATTGACAAAATTTATGAGATTTAATATATTTTATTATTATATAATTAACTTATTTAATAGTTTATTTTCAATAATTTATTATTTTAATATTATTGTTCATCCAAAACATTCATTGTAAAACAAACATCTTTCGTTTCAATTATATTAAGAAATATTTTGTTCACTGATGGTATCAAATATTAGTCGTAAATATGACTAATATATCATAATTGTCACAAATTATGTTATACAACTCTTCAATAATTCAACAGCTCCTTACATTTTCTTACAACTACTTACATCTCCTTACATCTTCTTACAAGTCCTTACAGCTCCTTACAGTTTTTTACAGCTCCTTACATTTTCTTACAGCTTACAGTTGTATCTTATCGTGAAATAGAACAGACCCTAAATGAAATGATTACGATAGTCGTATGCTTTTTTTCACTCTTATCGTATCTACATTTCTTTTGCTAAAAATAAAAAAATTATTCTAACATAAAACTATATATTCTAAAGTGGCAACTATTCTAAATAATAGAAAACTAGATGTTCACGTATCGAACTTCTATTATAATATGTCTTTGATCTAGATTCAAGTTTTTCAACTTCCATAGATCTATAGTTTCTAAGAGTCTTAAAAGGGAGGAAAAGAGGCAGGAAAAAAGATAAAACATGAATTCAAATAGACAAATAACAATGTAATTCTTTTTTTATATAAGAAAGCTAGCATTAAGGACCACGCATGCATTGCAAGAGAACTATGTTTTTAAGTTTTGATTCTTTAATTGAGAAATTTAGTAATTCTCATTATGGTAAATACACTAACATTTGATAAAATATAATATCATACCTTTTTTAAGAATACAACATCATACTTTTAATTGCCACAATAAATGATTCTTTACTAATAATTATAATTACTATTAAAAATATTAACGTCGTAAAATTTGAAATTAGAGTTGAACATACCTTTGAAAATCAACATTTTTATTATCAAAATCTTTATTTATAACATGAGCGTTATCAACCGTTGTCAAATTTTTGGTAATTATTAAAATCGAAAACTTTTATTATGCACATTCTTTTTCATTGGAAAGGCAAAAATAATAATATTAGAAGTGTCAAAAACGAAATCAAGGTGATATTTCAAGATGCTTTAATAATGAAGATAAAAATTTTTAAAAAGGTAGTTATGTGAGACCGACATGTGACAATTGGGGAAGAAACTTCATTTTGTTTTAATACATTTATATACTTAAAAATATATATTTATATATATTATTGATTACAAGAATCACAAATTATGTTGCCTGCCCCCTTCCAACAAATGAAGAATGATGAGTGATCTTCATGCGGTGAATTGATTATGTGACAGAAATATGAGGATATTACAAGTGAGTTGCTCCAAGATTAAGGGTATGTTTAGTAGGGGTGAAAATTATTTTCCTGAAAAATAATTTTCTCATTTTACGGTATTTAGTAAAATAAGAAGGAAAAATTTATTTTCAGGGGAAAATCATTTTCCCTAGAATGAAAGAAAATATTTTTACTTTGAATAGAGCGTGAGTTGATTTTATATTTCTTGAGCTTTCACACTCTTTCTCTCTTTTGTGCCTATTTCCCCGACATATAGTTTAAAAATTAAGGAAAACTATTTTTTAACTTTTTTGTTCATTTTTTGCTAATCAAATCTTTTTTCAAAAAGTTCAATTTTTTTTTTACCAAACAACTAAAAATATGAGCTGAAAATCATTTTACTTTAAAAATCATTTTACATAAAAAATTATTTTTTAGGAAAATTATTTTCTGGCCTGCCAAACACACCATAAGATGAGTGAGAATGCATGGAATAAAGGGTACTCAGCAACTTTGCCTCTAATTAATCTGCAATCAATCAATTGGTTAAGGAATGGAATCAATTAAAGCAATCATGGAGAAAGAAATAGTATCTATAAGAATATTAATTTATACGTACCCTACGTATTTAAAATTATCCCGCTCAACAATTTTTTTTTGGTTTTTATTTGTTTTTTGCTGTGTGATAACAAATTCAAATTTAAAGTAAGCATCTATCAAATTAAAAATGGCACCAAGAAAAATAAATCCAGATGCAAGAAAAGCTTATTGTTTTATGGCTTTATGCTGAGTGAGCGGCTGAAGAGGATCTAACTCCTTAAATTAAAGTGAAATTCAGACCAAAAGTGTTTTAAGGCTTTTCTCCTGTGTGTTGTATTAGTGTTCATCTACTCTATTCGTTGCTGAAGTTCTTTTCGTGGACCTCCTGGTTTTAGGCTTTTAGCTCAACTAGGGCTGTCTAGTTTACTTTTTGAAATAATATGTTTTTTAAGGTTTCTCCTGCCTAAAAATATTTTCTTGTTTGAGTATAAGTACATATGATTGAATTTGATAATAAAGGTCCAAATATCAACCAAAAAAAAAAAGATATAAAAGTTAGGTCCAAAAATCATTGGGTTCGAGTGGATTGTGATTGGAAAAGTCTATAACGGATGATCTTTCTCCCCCAGAAGTCAATATATAGTAACTCGACTTTGATAATAAAGGTCCAAATATCAACCAAAAAAAAAAGATATAAAAGTTAGGTATCCGTCATATTCGTCATAATTCTTTTCAACCTAAATTACAATGAATCAAATGAAATGCCATGTAAATTAATTTGCCTTCTATTTTCTTCCCGTGGAATAGTAAGTAGTCCAATGATTTTTAGTACTATAAGCCTCTTCTTTTCATTGGAAAATATGGATTAGTAAATGAGTGAAATTGATTGAGATTGATATAAGTGGATTGAAGTAGATTTTTTTTTTTTTGGTTGAAGTTGGTTAAAGTTTATTGAAGGGGTTAAAATAGCGGAAAGTTGGTTGAAGTAGGAAAGTGGGTTGAAATTGGTTGAATTGGGTCGAAAGCATTGAATTAATTAGCTCCCACCGATAATTCCCAATTTGCAACGCAGCAATATTAAAATTTGACACAATTTGATTTCTATCTTTTCCCATATCATCAATTTAATAATCAAAAAACTAACTTATGATTAATGCTCAAAACAAACTCTACATTCTAAATAGTTAATTTCAAATTTTAATAACTTTTACCCGTTTTATTCCCTCTTTCTTTTCCCTCTAACTCTTGTATCTTCTTTACTCTCTATCATTTTCTATCCTTCCCACATATATTTGTATGCTTGAGTAATTGCTCTCCACAAATGACTTGTCCCAATAACAAAAATCACTTTCTTTCTTAAAATAGAATTAGAGTTTAATAAAGAGTTATTATAAATGCTCTAAGATCGATTTTTTTAAACCATTGACCCTGTTCTTTTCTGCGATTAGCAGGATTTAGCTTACAACTGCCAACTCCTTACAACTCCTTACATCTACTTACACCTCCTTAAATCCTGTTATATATTTTTTTACAACATTGAACTTGTCATATATTTTTTTCTCATATTTATATAAATATGTATATATTTTTTTATATACCACCAATATGACAAATCTTACAGTTTTTTTATGAATATAATATTTTTATAAACATAAAAACATAATTTAATGGTGTGGATTAATATGTGAGTTTCGATATGAAGCATATATGCCATTATAGAGAAAATAAGTCAATATGTTTTAAAATTATAATATAAAAGTCTCATTTATGTTTGAGTTTCGATATGAATCATTATGAAATGGTCAAGCTGTAGATGACGAAAGCATTTCAACTATTTCATTTATAAGTTTATCCATGATAACTTACTTAATATCATCGCACAATTGAACATTAGATTGAATTTAATTCCAGAATATTTAATTAAGATAGCATTTCATTTTTAGGGTTCTATTCAATTATGTTGAGAAAAATTATTTTTTTTTTAAAATTTGCTTATACGGAGGTGAAACTAATTTTAATATCAAAAAATCACCTCAAGTATGGAACATATTTGATTCTAAATATTTGTTAGCTTGAATTTATCTTATTGTTATTTAATTTACTTATTTAAAGATTTATTTTCATTAACTATATTATTTCAATATTATTTTTTATTACCCAAAATGATAATTGTAGAAAAATAGATTTTTTTCTATAATGTTAAAATATAATTTGTTTAGTGATGTTATAAAAATTATTTCATAAATATTAGTGATCCACATAATTTATTTTTATGAAATAATTTTTTTCATAATTCATACATTAAAGACAACAATTATACATATATATCTAAAAATTATACTATATAACTTTTTAATAATTTAACAACTCCTGACATCTATCATTACAGCTTCTTACAGCTCCTTATAACTTCTTACAGTTTCTTATTTATATATTCGTACAACTTCTTACTCCTTCTTACAGCTCTTTGTATTTTCTTATAGCTTACAGCTATATCTTATCGCAAAAAAGAACAAACCCAATACAAAGAATTGTAAGGCTAATAGTTAAGTTTTTAAACAAAAAGAATTCACTAATTCGAATATTTTAACCAAATTGTTTCAACAGAAAAAAGGAAGGTAAAAAATTAAAAGTGAAAAATAGTCAGTATTGTGTATAAGCTTAAGATACAGAAACCAAAAACATGCTTACCTTAGCCACATGGGGACCGCTTTTAATTTTATGGCTTTTTGATTTAAATTTTGAGATACATTCTTTATACTAGTAGACAGATTTAAGATAAAGTACTCAAAGGATTAGTTTGCTTGTCACCAATTTGAATCCCTTTTGTGATTTGTGAATTCAAATTTTACTTTATTCTTATTATTTTACTTATAGCAAATCTTTATTTCTTAATTGATATATGGATCATTAAAACATGACATATGTTAATAACATAATATGCTAAGAGAAAGAAAAGGATAATGTTGTTATCCATTCATTTTCTACTAATGCTAAACCCATACCAATTACGTTAACATTAAGACGGTAGCCTTAAATACATGTTGTGTGACAAGAGACAGACACACTTAAAAAAAATAAAAACTTTTTTTTTTGAAGGGACGGATAATAGAAAAAAGAAAAAGACAAAGAAATTATTATTATAGTTACCTATAACATATTTAATATTACTAAATTTTTTTTAGAAAACCTTTGACAATGACGTCATCCGTACTCCCTCCCCCCAACCCCACCCCCGAACAAAAGGGGGAAGACGTATGACATGCTTTGACTTTCCAATGGAACAGTCAAATGACACAAACAAATGAACCGTAAATCAATTCAGAAGTCCAAGTGACTTGGTAACTGGCATAGGACCCGCAGCAATCCACGTGTCATTTTCATTAAAAATAGAAAACAATGCGGCACTAGTACAAGATAATACATCTATCATACTCTTATAAGAACATACTTTTAAGAACCACATCAGTAAATAGATATTGAAAAGTTAATATATAATATACATATATGTAAAAAATATATATATACGTAGACAATGAAAACGTGTGCTTCTAATTAAGAGCATATAAGAATTACTGGTACGAGAGACTTTCATGAGGACACATCTTTGTTTTTTATACTTTTGTTTCAAGGATGTACAAACATTGAAATTTAAATATATGATATTATTTAGAAAGTTTTTGAGTTAATTTAGTTTAAATTATAGAAATGTTCAACTTTTTGTTTTAATGAAACATAAGTCTATGTTAGTACTTGCACACTAGATGTTATTCAAAACTTCGCAATTTAAAGAGTATTTTTGAATTTAATAATACGAATTTTGTAATATTTGAAAGCTAATCATCTGACCATAAAAAATATGCTCCACCACTTTGAAATTTCGGCCTTTGTTCGAAGCCATGGGGCTTATTTCTTAAAGTCGAACTATTATTTATTGGCTTCTAAACCACACAAAGTTCACATTGTTAAAATTCAAAAATTTGTTTAAATATCTAGATCATTTTAAATATTTTACTCGTTACACTAGTCGAAATTGTAAGAATGCTGAGCTTTTACGTTATAAGCATAACCTATAATGCTAAGATTTTTGCATTTTGCCCATCCTCACTAATACATCGAATACCATTACGAACTTTGCATTTTAAACTATAATCTATACATCAATACATGCTTCAGTAATATGTACATAGTGGTTGGCAAGTGATTTCTTGAAATTCCTCATGTACGCCATTTTTTGTTATAAGATAACCTAATTGGTAAGATTTTAGCATATTGCATCAAAATTTATCTACATTAAAATTTACACATCAATTTGGATGCAGAGGGTCAGCAAGGACTAAGGAGCAAGCATTGCCAAAAAAGTAAAGGATTCCAAATTTCATTATACTTGTTGCAATTGGGTTGCCATATGGAATTTAGAAGAGACAGTATTATAAGTTCTTTTTATGTATATGATTGATATATGTGAAAATAGAAAGATAAATAAATGATAAAATTATAGCTTATAGTGTAAAACTATTCTTAAAATAAGGGGAAATAACATGCACGAATTAGGCCCTGTTTAGCAATCAGCTGTTAGCTGTTAGTTGTTAGCTGATTGCATTAGATGTTAGCTGTTAGCTGATTGTATTAGCTGTTTGACTTAGCTGATTGCAGTAGCTGTTTGTAAAAAAAGTATTTGCTGAAGTTAGCTATTTCTAACAAAGCTATTTGATAAAATTTCACTTATGCCCATTACTCAACTTCATTATTTTTCTAACAAAATAATTTTTCATTAGATATTTATTTTTCTTTTTGATATGAATTATGAATTAAGACTTATGTGATATAGAAAATCACATTTATACTTTTTCCTAATTTTTAGTATTTATTATCAAAATATATTTTTAATGTTAAATATTTTCCTTTTTAATAGCAATTGAAATTATGTGATATAAGAAATATTTATATATCATATAAGACTACCTAATATAAATTATTTGTTAAATTAAGAAAGCATTAAAATTAAAAGCATTAGCTTCAACGTCATGACCATCCACAACTCTTGTCCCAAAAAAAAAAAAGAATTTAAAAAATTTAAAGCATAAGCATTCAATATTCAGTAATATCATTTGTGAATGACATGTGATGTAAATTTGTCCAAATTATAAGGTTAGTATGATCATTATAATAGTAAATATCAACAAGTTCTATGAAAAAATTATCCCAAAAAATTTTTCGTAAAAGAGTTTTTTGGGTATAAAAAGCTAATCAACCAAACACCTTAAAGAACTTTTTGACCAGAGTCAAACAGCTAATACCTCCAAAAAGCTCTTTTTGTACCCAAAAAGCTCTTCGCCAAATATGACCTTAATGTATTTCATTAAATTCTCATATATATCATATCTTAATATGTATATTTATATAGAAGAATTTATATATTTACTCTCAATCATTCTAAATACAATAATAACGTAAGAACAAATACACTAACATAATCTGATGCAATTAAATAAAAATATTATCATAAAAAATTTTAAAAATAAAAATTAAGATAAGCTAATCAAAATAAATTAAAATTTTAAAAATAAAAATCAAGTTAAACTAATTAAGGTCGTACTCGGTAACAGCGTTTTGGGTAGCGTTTAGTGTTTTGACCAGGTCAATACATTAATTAGTTAATTTTTAGTGTTCTGTAAACTAGTATTTTGACTAACATTTCAAGCAGCGTTTAGCGTTTTAAGCAGAGTTTTTGAAAAGCTAATAGTATTAACGTTTGACATTTAAAAGTAATGTTTCATATTTTTTAGTAAAAAAATATCTTTTAAAAAATTTTATTTTTGAAAATTATCTATATCCTTTTATGTCAATTTATATCAATCAGTTAGTATAACAACTAAATTTACTGAACACATTAGTTTCAACTGCTAATCTAAATAGCTATCCGCTAACAATTAAATTAGAAACGCTATCCACTATCTAAACAGTTATCGGCTACCTGAATCACTATCCTGCTATCTAAACAGCTAATTTTGCCGAACATGGTATAAATAAATTAAAATATTTTCTATATACTTTTTGTTAGTGCATACATATCCCAATTCTCAAAATCCCATGTTATTATGGGTGAAATCTTAACCAAGTAATTAATTTTGAGGTACTAAGTATAAGTTTTAAGTTTGATTCCTTTTTTCTTATTATTTTATACTGTCTTCCTCATCTATTTGGACAGTTTAATTTTGGCTGAGACGCTAGAGTTACTGCGACAAATACGAGGTGGGTCCGATCGTGTCCTCTGTTTCTACACTGTGCCGAGCATCTCTTCTCGTTCCACTCTACAGACCATGGAAAATGAACTGAGATTCAGCACAGCCCTCACCCTCCTTTTCCTTTGGACCCCGCCTCTTTCTCTCTCCTCTTCGTCCTCCATCATCGCAATCATCACCTATGCCTCTTCTTTCCCTTCCCCTTTCTCTCTCCTCTTTTTCCTTTTTATTATTATTCCCCCTCTTTAATTTAAACGCCCCCCATTCTATCTCCTCCTCCATTAATGGACGTCAAGCTCGAAGCTGTGCTCGATTTTCTCAGGAAAAATGGGTTCCATGAGTCTGAACTCGCCTTGAAGGAGGACATAATTTCTCACAGAAAACAACACCTTTCTAGTTCTGGGTCGTCGTCGTTTGATTTCGAGAAGTTTCTTTTTCCGATGAACCCACCTCTCGCGCCGGTCAAAGTTCCGGCGACCACCCGCCGGCGCTGGGTGACTAGTTCTGGACCCGGGTCGAGTTCTGGGTCGGGTCGGAACTCTTCTGGGGATGAGGAATTTAAGAGCTTGGGATCTTCCACCAGTGTCAGTGGTACTGGTGTCTGCTCCTCCTCTGATTCAAATTCAATCTCTCTCTAAAAACTGATGGTGGAATTTTTATATTCTTCTGATTTCAAGGCATTTAATTCTGCAAACATTGCTGTCATGAATTTTTTTTGTTTGTTTGTTCGATGGGTTGATCGAGTCTCACTGAAAACAGTGTGTGTTGCTGTCCATCAAAGAATGCTATTTTAGTAGAAATACATTTAATGCATTAATGATCTAGATTATGGGTTTTTTTATTTTTATATAATGTTTGATCATCAACTTGATTGTTGGGCAATTTCTATTTTTGAAAAATTTATTAGTATCAAATTTGCTCAATTGTTGTTTGCTTGCAAGTTATAACCTGCACATATATGCAGATTTTACTTGTTTACTTCCGTTGTTCTTTGAATGTTCTTTTCCAATTTTGAAAAAGATGGTGTACTGGAGAAGGAAATATACAGCGTAAGAAGAAAATAAATGGAATTGGTTGATTCTGCTTAGGGGCATAAATGAGCTTAATTTTGTGGTATTCTCATAATCATTTCTTAAGCTAAATGTAATTTACTGTGGGTTTTGGGCACCTTCTTTTTGTGGGATCGTGGTTTCTTGTAGACTTCACAAATCCATACGGACGTCGTTCTACAGCACAAGCTGGTTCCGATACTTCCTCTGACAGATTATCTCAGTTTGGCACTGCACGAGAGTACCATGAATTTGATATGCAAACCGACTTGTGGTACGATGACAAGGAGGATGGGCCATATATGACTCCTAACTTTGGTGGGTTGGACCCTTTTGGTTGTCCAAGTGAAGACAAGTTTGTCATGACTTCAGAGGAAGGCAAACTATCAAAGAATTCATTCTCTTTTAATCATTTATCAGAAGAATCAGGGGAAAATGATCGCCATTCAGAGTATCCCTTCCAGTCTGAAGGAAGTTCATCTGATAATGTTGGTAGTAACCAAGTAAAGGATTGTTATCATCTTGATGAGAAAGCTTACCCTGAAGAAGGGGTCAAATGGGATCTTGGGCGTACTGGTTTAAGTGATGCTGAAGATCTTGATTCCAGATGGAAAGAGCTTATTATGAGCGGGTTGGAGGCCAGGCTTGCTAAGCAGAAGGTTTCTGATAGAAGGGATTCAGCAGCTGAATTTGATGATTCAAAAAGTACGTATGAATCTTTGAAGAAGGATTTAATTCTAGAGAATGGTTACAATTGTGGTTATGAAACTCGGGATGACAAAGAAGTTAGAACTTCAGAAGAACATGGCACTGCTGTCAATGAGCCAGCAGAAATAACTACAGAGGATATTCCATATTGGGAGACCGACGAAGATGAATATGAAGTATTTAATCTAAGAATCATTCATAGAAAACACAGGTCTGTCTCCTTTGCTCGACTTTCATTTTCTGTCGGACCTTGAGCCTATGATATATGTACATCTATCTTCTTTTACCACTGTGTGCATTTGAGGACCGAAAAGGGGTGCAATTCAGGCTATGCGGTTGCTTTCTGTATAATTACCAGATGAATAGTCCTAATGATATGCTATGCAAGCTTACTCGTGGACTTTCTAAGCTTGGAAACTAGGCTTCGGTGGTGCCATTAAGTTTCAATGTTTTTGTGCCTAAGTCACCTGAAGAACATGCCAACATATTGAACACTGAGTCTAACTCAAATATATATGACGGTTGATTGGTTTTGCTAATTTTCTAGCTTATTGCTTTCACATATTTTCTGGCTTTGGTTCACTATTTCAAATGTTTGCATTTTCTTTGGGATCACCCACAGGACTGGATTTGAAGAGAATAAAGACTTCCCGATTGTGTTGAACACGATCGTTGCAGGGAGATATTATATTACTGAATACTTGGGTTCTGCTGCTTTCAGCAAAGTTGTTCAGGCTCATGATATCCACACTGGAGTAGATGTTTGCCTGAAGATCATTAAGAATGACAAGGATTTTTTTGATCAGAGTTTGGATGAAATTAAGCTTCTAAAATATGTCAACAAACATGATCCTGCTGATGAGCACCACATCATACGTCTCTATGACTACTTTTACCATCAGGTGTATATACCTTATGAGAATGTTGGGTCCTAATCCTCTCCCCCAGCCTTCTATTTGATGACTAATTTGGGTGATATTCATAGAGAAAATATGATGTTGATACAGAGTTTGATCTATCTGCAGGAGCACCTTTTCATTGTTTGTGAACTTCTTCGAGCCAACTTATATGAATTTCAAAAATATAATCTTGAATCTGGTGCAGAGCCCTATTTTACAATGGGTAGATTACAGGTACACTGTTATGCTATCACCATTTATTTTCCGGCTGATGATATCTAGGAAAGTAGTTTTGAACAATGCTAGGAACATTAAATACTAAGGGTCTGTTCTTTTCGTGGGTTAATTGCAATTTACCAACCTCAGCCCACTTCAACCCACTTTAACCTATTTCAACCTCCTTCAACCCACTTGAAAAAAAAAAATACTAACTTCAACCCACTTCAACCAACCTCAACCAACTTCAACCAACTTCAGCCCACCCCCTTCATAATTTTAATAATTTGTAAAGTATCATGTGAGATTTAATCATTCTTGCACCAAAAAGTTCACTATACTACTTTTTTGTAAATTATCGTACCTTGGAATTGTTGTATTTTTGTATTTTTGTTTTTGTATTTTTGTATTTTTAAATTTTTAAATTTTTAAATTTTAAATTTTAAATTTTTAATTATTTGTATTTTATTTTTTATTTTTTATTTTTTATTTTTTATTTTTTATTTTATTTTTTGTTTTTGTATATAATTTTTATTTTTTAATTTTTAATTTTTTAATTTTATTTTTTATTTTTGTATTTATTTTTTAATTTTTTTAATTTTTTAATTTTTTAAATTTTTAATTTTTAATTTCTAATTTTTTATATTTCATTTTTCATTTTTTATATTTTTCATTTTTCATTTTTTTATTTTTTATTTTTTATTTTTTTTTGTATTTATTTTTTGATTTTTTAATCTTTTTAGTTTTATTCCAAACAAAAGCTACAGAAAATTCCAAAAAATTAAAAATTAAAAATTAAAAATTAAAAAATTAAAAAATTAAAAAATAAAATATAAAATATAAAATATAAAAAAATAAAAAATAAAAAATAAAAAAGAATAAACAAAAATTCCACAAAATTTCGATAATTTCATAAATTATCACACATTAATTACATTCTCATTATTTTAACCCACTTCAACCCACCACATAAAATATATACCAACTTCAACCCGCTTCAATCTACTTCAACCCACTTCAACCTATTTCAACCCACCTAAAAAAAAAATACCCACCTCAACCTACCTTAACCTACTTCAACCTAATTCACCCTTTTACCCACCCAATTTACCCACGAAAAGAACAGGCCCTAGGCTATGCTACATGGTTGGTAATTTCTACGCTTCTGCAGGCCATAGCCCGGCAATGTTTGGAGGCATTGGATTACTTGCATTTTCTGGGGATCATCCACTGTGATCTGAAGCCTGAGAATGTTTTGATCAAAAACTATGGGAGATGTGAAATAAAGGTTATTGATTTAGGGAGCAGTTGTTTCCAGAACGACAATTTGTGCCTTTATGTTCAGTCTCGGTCCTATAGAGCTCCCGAAGTAATTTTAGGGCTCCCTTATGGTCCTAAGATTGATATTTGGTCTCTGGGGTGTATTATGGTTGAGCTTTGCTCCGGTGAGGTAAGCAGTTAATAAGCATTTTGAAATTTTGCAGAAAAGACTATATCCTCATGCATAATTCCCATTTTTAGGTACTTTTTCCAAATGATGGCATTGTACTGTTGCTGGCCCGCATGATTGGTTTGCTTGGTCCTATTGATTTGGAGATGCTATTGCAAGGACAAGAGACACACAAATACTTTACAAAAGAGTATGATTTATATCATATGAATGAGGTTTGTAGTCTTTTCCTGCTTGCTCCAATGATAATGACTAGTGAACTGGTTTTTTGTTTTGGGCTCAGGTTTTATTGGTGTTAAGTCATCTTGGGGACATTTAGTTTTGGGCAGAAATGCAAGCATTATTGGCTGGGAAGTTTTGTATTGGTCTTGTCGCCCCTTTTTTTTTGGGGGGGGGGGGGGTTGATGGGAGGCACAAAGTTCCACCAGTTGGAACATGCCAATTTTTTAATGCCAATTCCTTTGAAGCTTTAACGCTCAATGTAGCTTGTGCCTATCATCAAATTGAAGTCCAATTCTACTTCATTGCTTTGGCTTCCTACTTGTAACCGCATCTAATGTCCTGTGCTGATTTTCTTGAATCATCTATGCTTTTAGGATACAAATCAAGTGGAGTTCATAATCCCAGAACATTCCTCCTTGGAGCAGCATCTCCCGGTGTCTGATGATGGGTTTATCAACTTCTTAAAATATTTGCTTCAGATAAACCCTCGACAACGCCCTACCGCAAGACAAGCTCTCGAGCATCCTTGGCTCTCCTTCCCATATTAGTCCCAGCATCACCACCTCTAAGGGCGGTCCCAGATCTGTGAGTGTGAATTTACAGGTTTTCTTTTTCCCTTTTGTTGCACTTCTATTGAAGATGTGCTGTCGAGCTAAGTGTGATATCTTACTCACAAACCCTGATTTATACTTGTTCAAAATATCTGTAAATAATACAGCTTCTGAATGCAATGTATAGGGTTCATTTAATATAGTTGTTGATTGTATTTGTGTGTTGAGAGATTGCTTTTGGAATTTTGCTGATGGTGATAAGGTGGAGAGCATTGCATTTCTCGTTTACATGGCAATGTCTGAAGACCCATGTTTGGGTTTGACTGGGTCATCCAGGGAACAGTGAGTAATAGGATCCGTATCGGTAATTTAAATGTAGAAACAGTGACTTGATCAATAGTCATATTTACTAATTTCAACGTAGGAACAGGAAATTGATCAATAGCCATGTTTACCGTTGCTCTTGACTGGCACACCAAGAATAACACAAACGTATACAGAGGGTGGATTGGCCCCATCTATGTCGGTTTATGGCTATCCTTTGTTTGGATCAACTTTTTTTCTAAACCTTATCAGGACCTAGGTAGGGCCGCACTCGTGTTATTATGTTGTCCCAAAATATTTGTCTCTTTTTTATTTGGTGGAAGTCCCAAAATAAAGTATTTTTTTTTTTACTACTATTAATATCAAAAATCTACTCTGGCTTGTAAAATCAACAAAAAATAATGCATTAAATAATGCTCCTTTCAAAAATTTCATTCCCTAAATGAGACATATTTTATGGGACGGATGAAGTAAGTTCATGATCAATGACACTTTGGCATAAGTAGGTGGACCAGGTTTATTGGTGTTCCATTATGTGACTTTTAAATGTTTATATGAATTAGATCTAAAATAAACGAGTCATAAGTCTAAGGGAGGTCCAACTCAAATCTAAGTAGTTTGTGGACGGAGTAACTCATATGCTTATGAATATGTTGAAACAAACAAGTAATGCATATAAATCCAAGTGAGACTCCTATCCATAATTGATTGACAATGAATGGAGAAACTTACAAAATTACCCAATACCCACATGCTCGATGTCCTTTTATTTTATTAATGCAGGACCATAACCCACTTCAAACTCCAACAAGGACCAATTTTCAA
Source organism: Carnegiea gigantea (assembly GCA_029747015.1). Classification (NCBI taxonomy): domain Eukaryota; kingdom Viridiplantae; phylum Streptophyta; class Magnoliopsida; order Caryophyllales; family Cactaceae; genus Carnegiea; species Carnegiea gigantea. The sequence goes on along the minus strand of JAKOGI010000243.1, from coordinate 284,734 downwards.
TTTTTCTGTAATAAAGAAACAAAAATGCAAAAGGTGTAGGTAAAGTCATTATCCACTTATTCAGTAACTGAGGAACAATTCGCATTGGCAACTTTTTTTAGCAGTAAGTGACACGGAGCTATTAGTAAAATCTTTTAATAACTAGGGTCTACTTCATTTTTAACAACTATTTTTAGCAGTAAATGAGATGATGCTAATAGCAAAATTTAGTCATGAATAATAAGGATTAGTTGGTAAGCTAACGCTTCTAAGAGCATTCCCAGCCTGAGTTTCAGTTTTTGGAACTCAGGCCTGTTACTTTACCAAAAGTTTCACATTTTTGGAACTTGTATTCCATCACTTTCCCAACTGATGGAGCTCATTCCAAGGTAATTGAATTAAGATCTGTCATCGGGCCCAACATTGAACATATTTTATTACTCTTATCCTTTTAATTTTGTGTTTGTATTTTAATTTTATAAATTGTATCAATATTTTTTATTTTTCGACTAAAGGAATCTTTATTTTTTAGATTGACAAAATAAATAATTTTGTTTAAAATTTTCAGAAAATTGATCACTTATAAACATGTCTCACTTGCATCTAACAATTAATTTCAACATCACAAGTTCAACATACAAATCAAACTTATAACATATGACTTTCTAACATCTTTTTAAATTTAACAATTCAATTTCTTAAAATTGTACCAAACTCTAAAACATGTAAACATATCAATTCAAACATATAAGCATGTGTGAATAATGTGGGGAAGAATTAATTCTAACATTTTACTTTAAAACTTAAAAGTTAAACATATTAATTTCAATAATTAACTTATACATATTCACTTTTATACATTTTAATTTCTAGCAAATTAAGGAAAATTTCAAATATTTAAACACATGATTAAGAATAAATATGTATAACAAAAATTTCTTACAATTTTTTTTCACTTTACTTCACTTTTATCTTGATTCTTCAATTTTAAAAACACCTCCCAAATATCTCTAAGAACAAAATCATAAACAAAAATAATTAGTTCAAATGTATAACTCCAAACAATTAATTTAATTAAAACATAAACATAACTAAATAATAATTATTTAGCACTTACCATAATTTTTTTCCTCTTCAGTTCCAACACTCTAAATTTTACAGCTACAATGAGAGATTTTCAGATTGAGAGTATGAGAGGTAATTTTAAATTGAATTTTCACATTTCTAACTTCATATTTATATACAAATTTGACATAAAAAGAATCAATAAAACCCAAAACTAGCCATTCGGCTACGATGGCTAGTGTGTGTAGCCCAAAAAAAGACCAAATCCCTAGTCTAACATACGCTTTTCGAATTTTTCCTTTTTTTTGCCAGGCCCGCATTAAAACGCAGCGTAGCCTTTAGTTCCGTGTCGTGCAATTATTTGTTTTGGAGCCGCTGAAGGACAAAAAAACATGCGGGATGGAATTGCTGTGTGTTCTGCCCCCGTTTCTGCTCTTGCATGGGACCGGCTTCAATGGATGTGTGTGACATGCGGGCAATGGGTTGCGAATGACCAAGCACTAGAACGAACCTCCTAAATGTTGTGGCGAACACTCATAAATGTTGAAATGAACAAGCTCTTAAGGCCCAAGTGTTCTCTAAAGTATGTTCACGGTATTTGACATGTGCTTCTGGAGAAAACATGTTACATATAGACGATATTTAAAATTTCTAATGCTTTTACTATTCCATGGAAGATAAGCCAATATGTTTATTAGGAGGAAAATCAAGGAAGAAGCCTAATCTATCTAAAACGAACATTATTTCCCACCATGAAAAATATTAAAATAAGATCAAGGGAGAAGCTTCAAACAGAGATAATGAGCAAGATAAGACCTGTAAATCACCCAAATGGTATTCTTGAATTACAAACAACCTTGCAATGATCAATCTTAGTAAATCAATGGGCCTATTTACTTGCATATCTATGAATGATTGACCTAAAAGTAGATGGCTCACCATTTGCACTGTAAAAAGTTTTAACTACCGAACCCCATCGTCTTCCCTTCTAGCTCACCATTTGCAATTTTTTTTTTTGGGTAAAAAGGTAAAGATATATTACTAATTACCAAAAAGACATTACATCAACGCATACTTAGGCATACTTGAACTTGCAAGAATTAGAGATTTAGACCCTCACCTTACTCAAAAACATTCTCCGACATTCTATCACAATGTCAACTACCTGTATCTACATCTTGAAATTTCCTTCTATTCATCTGTAATTAATAATTATAAACACTAGTAGAAAAAAGGAAAAAATATCTCTTTTTCCTTTTTACAACTACCACTGACTTGTAGTCGCCAACTCTTCCAGTTCTAAAACTTCTTGTTTCTAAACATTAATATGCAGAATCTTAGCAAAAATCATGGCACATATCGCCATACAGAAGCTGCATTCAAAAAATATATGGTCATGAATTTCATGTTCATCATAGAACTGTATTCGGGCTTGCAAGCAATCCTCATCCCCATCAATTTGTCACAGATTTGTAATCTCCCATGGAACAACAACCATAAAATAAAAGAGCATTTGGGTGTCTATAGTTTATGTCATATGAAAAGGTACCAATCAACGTTGTTCGCGCTGTTTCTAAACATCTTATAACGAGATTTCGCCTTGTAGAGACTCTTTGGGTGTTGTAGCCATCTTGTTGTATTTGTATCAAAACCATTCAACATGATATCTCTATGTTTAAGGATTTTCCTCCGATACTGGCTTCCTTTTGCTCAGAGTTAGGAAAGCTTGACCCAACATGATAACACAACTTGAAGTTATTGAGAGAAACACAAACCTGATGCAAATCAAACCTGTTTCAACATAAAGTCAACACGATTTGACCGTTTAGCGTGAATATATGTTATTTTTCAATTTTGAGCAAATCTAAATTATTTTGAAGATTGACACGAAATTGACCCTTTTATTAAATGGGTTAGTCTGAAACGATCCGTTATTCAACTCTACTGTTGTTGTTGGCTGACACTACCATATAGTTTTGTTTTTAAGGTAATAATGGTGAATTCATTTTATCCACAAAGCATATGATTTACTAGCTATCTCTCATACCAATTTTGTGACCAAAGTTAAGTTCCATTTCCTAACATCTCTTATTCCCATTCCTCTTTCTCCTTAGGTAAACACATGACATTCCAAGATATCCATGCAGTTCTCCTTTGTTCACCAGTTGAATTCCATATAAAGTTTTTACATAATTGGTTAACCCTGTCCAACACCTCTTTTGGTAGTAAAAATATTTGATTCCAATAACTAGTGACACTCAGTACGATAGAGTTCACAAGTTGGATTCTACTAGCATAAATGAGTCTCTTAATTGGCCATGGTCTAATTCTAGATATATATGTTCGTGCGAAGCACGGGATATGCACTAGTTAGAATGTGACATTCCAATTTTGTTACCCTACGAGACTTTATAGGGATCCCCGGGTATCTAAAGGGAAGAGTTTCCTTTTGAAATCCAATAAGATTCGGCAACTTCCTTTATAACTTGTCAACAATCCCAGCCACTATCATTTGAGACTTTTCAGGCTTTGCCCATAACCCAGTACAGTATGAAAAGTGATGAAAAAGAACCATTATGTAATTGACACTTTCAACATCAACTTTGCAAAATAAGAGAAGGTCTATGTAAAACATAGGGAATGCAATTGTGTACCTTTGTAACTAGGATGCTAACTGAAATTAAACATGTTTGAGCAGCAACAAGTTTCAGGGACTTGCTGAGATACTCTATTATAATTTATTAGCACAAATAACAACAGGGAGATGGGGTCTCCTTATCTGAAATCCCTGAAACTCCTAAAGTTCCCATATAGTTCTCCATTAAACTTGATTGAAAACTTTGTTAAGGTTAACAAATCATAACAAACTTCACAAACTATACTAGAAAGACATATAGGTTTAACAATTGCTCCAAGGATTCCTCGCTAACCATATCATAAACCTTCTTGAGATCCATTTTCATAATGCATATGGGAGGTGCATTCCTCCTGTTATAGAATTTAACCAAATCCTCATAAGGACATTCTGCAACATAGATCTCCCCTTCATAATAGCCCTTGTGAACCATCTATTAGCCAAGGCAGCACAACCTTGATTAGTACACACACAATTTTTGTAATACATTTATAAATTGTATTACAACAGGTCATTGGTCCCAATTCAGTGGGCCTAGTAGGATTATCAACCTTTGGTACCATTGCAAGTGTACTTGCATTAATCTAACCTAGGAGTTTCCCTGAGAGAAGAACTCCTTAATAGTAACATAAATATCTTCTTTTGTGATAGGCTTAGTGCTCTTAAAGAACTGTTCTACATCCATCCGGTCGTGGACTCTTATTACTGCCAATACAAAACATTTTATTTTCAATCTTAAAATCAGAAAGGGGTCTCATGAGCTCCTATCATTGCCTTATAATATTTTAATTTTTAACCTTAAGAGAAACCACCCTCTACAGTTGCTCCCAAGAAATGAGAAAGTGATCAATAAGAATCTTCCCAATTTCATCTTTGAAAAATGTCAATGTGTCCTACTGGTTTTTCAAAGCTTTCATATTATTTGCATAAGATTTTGAGTAACACTAACAGAGAAGAAGACAATACCATAATCTCCTTGTTTTAACTAGTCTTCTTTAGGCTTTCGTCTCAAGCAATCCCTTTGTGCTTTTAGAATAAATGGATAGTTCTCCATATCCAATTTCTCTTATTTATAAAGCTAGTATTGGTTAGATATACATGAATAGCAATGTAAATATGATGTAAATTCTCAAGTGCTACTACTATTCTTTGCTGAATATTCCTAAAGTTCAATCTATTAAGCTTTTTGAGATGGGTCTTCGAGACTTTTAACCTAGAGGCCAACTTGAACATTAAACTTGACACTTCTACACTCAATGCACTAGATACAATAGATCTGAATTATGAATTAATTGTCCACATATTGAAAAGGTAAAGTGCCCCCCTGATGACCCTGAACTTTCCTTAGGCGCAACAAAAGGGGGATTATGGTAAAAAAATATCCCTTGGTAGCACTTCATAGAAAATAGTAGGAGAAAAAAACTATGCCTTCTTATTCATTAGAATGCTATCTAACTTTGAAAAGATTTTCCATGTAAAATGAGAACTACATATTTGACTTCTTGTAGCTGGCAATCTGGCACATATTTACACAATGCAGAAAGTCCTCCACTTTAGAGAACAACACCCGATCTCCTCCAGATTCTCATTTACCCTTAACATGCTGTTAAAATCACCACAAATTATCCAAGGATCAGTGATTTGGCCACTGACAATAGTTATCCATTCCTATAACACTTCTCCCCCCTCTCCATCATTTGCACCATAAGCTGTAGTAATGAATTCCATGTCTCTTAATTTGATCCATAAACATAACATGCATAAACTGCCCATGTATATGAAAGACATTAAAAATACCCGTAGCTGTATGCGAACATAACCAAATCCTACTCCTTTCTTGTGAAGTGGCATTTATAATTACTGACCACTTGCAACAAATTCTTAACAGAATTTCTTTCTCCTTGATTACTATTTTTTGGTTTCTAGTAAACCCAAACATCATATCTATTTTGTCTTACAGAGGTTTTGATAACCTTGTGTTTATTGGGCCATTAAAACTTTTTATATTCTAAAAATATATTCTATCTATTGTCTTTACACAGATTGCAACATTGTTGTGCAACATTGTACCAACTGAAGGTATGATGCACTGGATATTCACAATAGTTACCCATATTTCAGTGGACTTAGGAGCTTTCATTTGTGGAGAACTCATCTCTCCTTCTTAAGGGTGGATTGTTATTACCAGTACTGATGTCAGTATCCTCTTGTATATTATCTTACAACTGTCGTAATCTAGGCTCGTTCTCATTTCTCTTCCATGTCATCTAGTTCTTCTTTATGCATTTCTCAATAGGATGCTCAAATATGTTACAGTGGAGGTTGGGAGCTTTTAATTGGCTTCCATTCAAACTCCACACCTTAACTATCAAATTTTCATTTTAATCTATAGAGGTAACCTCAAAATTGAAGGAAAAAATCATGATTGGCACTCACAGCACTGAAAACCCTGGCATCCTTTTTTATTCCTAGACTGAGTAGTCTTATCAGTTGCAGGAGGCCACCTCAATAAGCTAGCAATATTGCTAAGCTTCTCCCTACTCTAGAACTTGAAATCGAGGTCAGTGACAGTTATCCATACTGAAATTGTAGCTAATTCATCCTTATATATCACCTTGGCCAATTGACTAGGCCCTCATTACTAGTGGTTTCTTATCAAAGTAGAGGAAATTATGTCATAAAATACCATCATTCTCAAGCACATAATGAAACCAGATAATGAATATCTCATCAGGCTTAGAAACAGTTAGATCATATCCTTTACTACCCCACATTATTTTGAAAAATCTATCCATAACTTGGATGGGGGGTTCGCACCGAAAACATAACAAGTGAATGAGAAACTCTAAAAATCAATCTTAGATTGTGTACAATGTGTTTTCATGCCATTATGCTCAAGTGGAGGCACATAATCCAATTGTAAACGTAGGTGGTGAGCAAAAATATCAAAAGCTTCATTACCTTCACCTACCAAAGCTTGCTTAGCTTCAAGAGCCCAAGATGTTGAGTGTCGGTGTCTTTTTAATGCATCAATCCATTGGGGAAAACTCTCCCTTGGTTCCTTGTTTGATGTCCTTGAATCAACGCTTGATTCATTCCTATGTGTCATTATTTCATTCACATAAGGAACATGAGAATTTGATATCAGGTCCAAATCACACTGCAAAAAACTCACGTTTAGAAACCGAAATTTGAAACCGAATATAATTCAGTTTCCAAAAGTGCATTTTGAAACCACAAATAGAAACTCCTTTCGTGGTTTCTAATTTTGAAACGCATTAAGTAGTCGATTTCAAAATTTGGAAACCGGCACTAATTCCGGTTTCTAGCACGAAATTGATTTATTAATTGGTTTCAATTTCTAAAATCATGATTTCATTTTGAAGTCTGCATCTAAGTGAAATACTCCCAAAAATTTCAGCTTTCCCACCATTTTTGTTCACATCACCCATTCTTAGCCCCTCCCTCTCTTTCTCTCTCACTCCACACTCCACGCCTCTATCTCTTCCCCTTTGCCTGGCAGATCCTCCTTTCTCCGACCACAAAAACCCCAATCTCCACCATTTTCATTCACATGGCAAAGAAGATTGGCACATCGTAATCCTCATTTCCCCTTCACCTAGTACATCGTAATTTTCGCTTGACCATTGAAGGTAGTGAGGAGAGAGAAAATTCGCATGGTGAAGAAGACCAACGACGCTGTCTCTTTGCTCGATCTCCACCAAAAACCCTATGCAAACACCTACACCAAAAACCCTATGTAATTTCTTCCGATCCCTAACCCTAGCCTTTTGTTTTCATTTATCTTGCTTTAGGTTGTAATTTTTTTGATTCTGATCCCTATTTGCTTGCTTAAGTTGGTAATTTTTGCATTTGTATTGAAAATTGTAAGATTCTGTTCCTTTTGTTGCACGATTTCAGATTAGGGATTTTTAATTTCAAGTTCTGGGTAATTCATGCTAATGATGGGGGTTGTGCTTCAGATTTTCACTCTTGTTTTTTGTTTGTCTTTTTGTCTAATTCTCTTCTTTCCCTAATGACTCTTCTTGAAATGCAAATCTGAAAATGAGATTAAATTGCTTTGCTTTGTCTGTTGTCAATGGAAATGGCAAAGAGGAGGACGCATAGGAGAGAGAAATTGAGGAGGTGTACAGTACCTCAGATCCGGTTTAATACGTCAATGGCTTACCTATAGGTAACTGCATATTTGCTTTGCTTTGTTGGAGGTTAATTGAATATGGTTATATTGTACTATTATGTCTAATATCCCTAATTTGGTACTGACAGACTGTTTGATTTATTCATTTCATCACTTGGCCTTGTTGATAAGGAGGACTTTTGAGATTATTGTTGGCCATTTTTAGGGTTTGAAAGTCACACAAGCATTGCCAGTATTGAATGCTACTCTTGAAGTCTGTTAAAGTGATATGTAAAATGAGATTCTTTACTTGATGTAACAATGTCAGGGCTTAATGGTTGATAGTGAGTTGATAGAAGCTTTGTCTTTAATAGATGATAAAAGTAGGTGTCAATATGGAGGGTTTCATGCTAGTGCTAGTGTACAAGGCACTTGCAGCTTTATTGATACCAAATTAGTTATGCAAATGCTAAGGTTTAGAAAATTTTTTAAAAAAAATTTGGGGGGGGGGGAAGGGAGGTGTTAGATTGCTACTTTTGTGGTTTGCAATTCCTTATGCATCAATTTCACAGAAGAATAAGATCCAGCCAAGAATGATGAAGCCATGGCTTGTCGAGCTTTGTTTTAGATGGCCAATGATTTCGAGCTTTTTTGTTGAGATATCATAGGCTTTGATTTGAATGTTTTTAATGGAATGCTGAAGTTTAGTACAACATATGGGGAAAAAAAAAAGAAGACACATCAATTCCAATGTACTTTGATTGAAAAGCAGAAAGTCAAAGCTAAAATTAAATCATATAATGCATGACCTTTTTTTTGAAAGTTTCAAGCACAAGTTTTGATGGTCTTGAACTCTCTGTTTCTATCTTCAACTTTGAACCCCTTTTTCCTCATGTAAAGATCAAAGTAAGAAGGTTGGTGAAATTGCATATATTATGCCAAATTCCCATTATATTATTTTAGGAGGAATCTAAAAAACAAGAAGGTATGGAAGCTAGCTTTTTAGGGGTTGGAGTCAGGAGCTTCCTTGATTTCAGCAATGCTACACTGTTGTTCGTTTGTACATTGCTATGCCATGCTAATGACTTAATTTTTGGATTTCTGTTGGTGCTAGTGTGCTCGCTAGGATAATAGGATTCCTTCATCAGGTCAAACTATTACATGCTCATCATAAATAAGCACAGGCAATATAAAAGTTCTAGTTACGTTGCCAGTTAGGATGAATTCTGTGCAAACTTGTTCATTTTCAAGTAAAAGGTATCCTGTTAGCATCGTAGTTATCTCTAGAGTTGCATTGATTCTGGGATATACAAGACTTCCTGTTAATTTCTTGACTGAACTTTGCTTGGGTCCTGTCATTAATGTTGTTATGCCTATGTGTGTGTGACTACTACCCTCAAAGAGTGTTTGGTGATGAATGAGGAGATTGAAATGACCAAATGTTGGAGAGGGTACTAATAGAATTATTTACATCCATGAGCTTTCATCAAAGTTCAACCAGCACGTGCTCACAGACTGTAAGAGTCTTAACAAGCATGTTAGCTTCTGCCCTCTCCTGAAAACCCGACAGTTTTGGGCCTGTGCACAATGTAATACGAGGGACTTCACGTCAGGAGGAAGTTGGCATACAACTAATCAGTTTGTGTTATTGGTCTTCTTGTACCTAAATTGTGATTGCTATTTCCTTAACTTTCTTCAGTTTTATCTTGTCGTTTGGCAGCAAATTTCTATTGTTTTGTGATAACATTGTTATTTTCTAATGTTAAATATTCGTAATCAGTCATAAACATTGATTCATGGTGGAGCAGAAACGAAGAATGGAGGAGCAACAGCAAATACTAAAGGCATAATTAAGATGATGGAGGATCAAAAACTAGCCCTGCTTAGTATACAATCCCGAATGGCACTCATGTCCACTTTGCTTGGTCATCCATCAAACCTCCATGATTCAAAAAAGTAGATTGCTAATAAACATATGCACAGAGACATGCCTTCTGATTTTGGGTGTTATGGATTTCTGCTATCCATATATCTTCACTTTTGTAGATCCCAGCTACCTTACTAAGGATCTATGTAGGTTTCTCTTATGGAGTTCCAATGCTTGAACTTTTGTATGGGGTTGTAAATTTGGCAAATAGCTCCACCTTTTGGAATCAACATTATCGTAGAATCTCTTATAACTATATATATACACATTATGCATTTTCATTACAGAACTTTGAGTTGTGTTGGTTTTGTTATGGTATTATTGGAAGAGGTGTACAATTACGACAAGGATTGAAGTTGGCAAGTTTATATTATTATTGGGAACTACCATTCTTTTATTTTTGAAACCGAAAGAACATGACACTCAGAAATTTACAAATTTGAAACCGAAGACTATACTTGGTTTCTGATATTTGAAACCGAATTGACTGATTGGTTTCCAAAATCAGAAACAAAATTAATATTATTGGTCTCAAACTTTAGAAACCGAACCACTTATCAGTTTCAAATATTAGAAACCGATGTACAAATTCGGTTTCTATATATTAGAAACGGATGGCTTAATCCCATTTCTGATATTGGAAACCAATGCCTGTCTTCGGTTTCTAATGTTTGAAATCGATTTGTAATTGGTTTCAAATATCGATTTCCGATTTAGAAACCGAACCAACTTCAGTTTCAAAGTTGCTTTGCAACCAAGCTTCCAAAAATGGACAATTTTGGTTTCAAATCAGTTTCTAATGGCTATTAGAAACCGATTTTGCTTATTTAGAAACCGAAATTTTTGGTTTCAAAATACGTGTTTCTTTGTAGTGTCAGTATTTAATTCTTTTCTTCTACTAATCCTTACATTTCAAATCACACGGGTGACCTATAAAGGTCGTGATAGAGTTTTCTTCACATTCTTCTTGGTCTTCTTCGCCGTTGACAAAGAAAGTCAATGCTTCTCTCTCTAATTTCTCTCTCTCTCTGTGCATCCTTCTTTGTGCTTTTTTATCATTTTAAAAGTTTTCCCTCCCTTTTTAGGTGCCATTGGTGTTTTTTTTGGGGGGAAATTACTTCCAAGTGTTGTATATCTCTCAATTTCTTCCTTTTGAGACAGGCTGCAGACCATACTTTTGAGCTGGCAAGTTGCTGTCCAAGCTAAATGATCTGAGTGCCCTTACTTATGGGATGCCCATTTGGGAGGGAAAATGAGCTAGGGGCTATCACGTGGAGAAGGCGATCTAGAAAGAAAAGAAGTAGGAAAAATGTACAATTTTTCTCATCCTCTCTGCTCTCTGTCTCTCATCCTGCCTGTCTCTCTCTCATCCCCTTTGTGTGTGGTGATGTTGGAGGAGTATGAAGGTGTTGAAATTGGGGTGGTTTGGTAAGTGGTGTGGTGAACGACGCTTGCTTAGTGGCAATTATGTAAAGTGGAGTTCACCGTATGCTATTTGGGGACAATAATGAGCAGGTTGAAGTCAAATACAGAGGGCGAGTAGTGAGCATCCACAAATTAAGTAAATGAGGTATACTTATAAGCTTTCAATTTGGTTGGGTATGGGTGTTTTTCATTATTCCCTTCCTCTCCTTTATGCTCAGTATGTAAGGCTCAAATTTGTGTAGTGTTTGTAGGTGAATATGAATGTGGCTGCTAATATGTGAGAGGATTTAGTAATTACACATGTGAATGGGTGACAAATTTATGTCATAAGATTTATGAGTAGTGTGTGGTTTGCAATGTAATAATCCATTAATGCGTGTAATTGGTGTGCTGTGTATTACAGTGGAAGGTGATATGTGTAAATAAATTGTTCTGTAATTAGTGGATGTGAATAACATATGTCAGGTATGTAACCCTTTAAACTTAGGTAATTATCCTGGGATAGTTACTACTGCAATGTGGGTTGCATGAAATCAGTTTGTATCTTGGGTAGTGATCTGTTTGAAAACTAAGGGGACGTAGCAGTTTGTTGAATTCAATTTAGGGATAGTGATTGGTAGGTGAAAGCTAATGTTGAAAGTGATAACTGACCTAGGACAGGTGTTTTTCTTATATTGCAGGTGTGACGTTAAAGAAAGGTATTGAGTGCGTTAACAAAGAATGGTAGATTAGTTTGTAATGAAGTTGGTGGTGTGAAGGAAGTTGTTGTGTATATATGTTGAGGAGATGTATTACATGATGGGATGAATGGAGTGATGACCTACATGATTGAAAATACTAGATGTATGTGGGTTTTAGAAGAGATGGGACTTGGTGATGTTTGAAAGTTGTTAGAGGAGGCAATGGAGGTGGTTGTAATGGATAAGAAGGTATGGTATAGCATGAAGTTTGATAGTAGGTTGTTAATACCCTTTTAAAGTGATGGTGATGTCGTCAATATCATGCAAGGTAATGATGGTAATGCATATTTATATGTTGGTGATGTGGAAGGATCTTATATTCGTCCTATACAAGTTAGTCACCAACAAGTACAGGTTAAATCTGAAGTTGTTTGTGCGAGAGAAGCTTCAAATGGTAGGCTCAAGGAATAGATCACTGGAGTTGGTGCAGAATGGTGATGTCGGAGCGGCTCCTCCAAAGGTCGTAAGGTAATGTATTTGATATGGCAAATATATATAATGCAATCAAATATGGTAATGTATTATAGTTACCGTAATGAAGGTAGTGATGTTTGATTTCTTTGAATGTTGCATATGTGCAGGACTAAGGAGGTTGAAGGAGTGGGGCATAAGTCAGGGTCAATGGTGATGTCGTTCACAATAGGCAATGAAGTGGAAGATGAAGATTCTACTAATTTTGAATCAACATCTGAATCTGATGATGATAGGAATGGGTGGTGTGGGCTCGATCTAGAGTGCAAGAAGATGATTACATTAGGAAGCGGACAATTTAGAAGAGTGTGATAAAATGCATGGGGCAAATATTTTCATCGGCAGATTCATTTAGATATACAATTTCGAAGTATGCAATTGCTAATAGATTTGAGTTTTACCATGTTCGAAACTGTCGCTAACGAATTGCTATGAGGTGTACTGCTGAAAGTTGTGGTTTCTACCTGTGTTAGAGGTTATATTTAAATGGATGGCATGATTGGGAAGGACTTCAGAGCTAACCACGTGCATAGTGTGGGACACAAATGCCAGATGGGAAGGTGGGGTAGACGAATGATGAGGGCAAAACTCATGTCACGGCTTATTGATGGGAATATGCGACTGCCTGTGGACTACTTACCAATGAAAATTATGAAGGATTTTTGGTTGGAGTTAGGAATAAGGATGGCATACATGCAGGCGTGGACCAACCCTGTGTTGTGTTAATGTTACAAGGCCGATGGTGTGCCTCATTATTTGGGAGTACATTGGTGGTTAGGTTTTGACAGCAATCAACTGCACCATCTGCTGTATATTGTCTTTTTGTAGTTTGATTTTGCAATGCAATTAAATGTGTAATGTAGTGACATAAGTCATAGTCCCTACGTATTCGGGAAATGAAGTTCTCATCTCGGGATAGCTACCCTATTATGGTGGGATTGTAGGACTGTAAATATTAATGTACTCATTGCTGCTGATTGTAATGATGCTACTGCATTTTATAAGTACAGTAAACAGTTTACATTAATAAGTATAGTACGTAGCAACCCTTAATACATGCCTTGAGGTGGGGGTTATCATTGCCCAAAATATACTACCCCAACAGTTGCAAAATGTGCTTGCATTTTCAAACATAATTGAAGTTGTTAAGCCCTACGGCTGGGCCTAATGACATCAGTTATGAAAGGATGAGTGACATAAATTCACTTCGTGTTATTGCTATCACACCCTTACCCTTACCCTGCCTGAAGGCCATGAACGGTCCATCTCGTCTTCCACATTCTCCTCCACTATGACCCTCTCCACTATAATATATATATATATATATATATATATATATATATATAATATATATATATATAGATATAGATATATATACATATATACATATATATAATTATATATATATACATATATATATATATATATATATATATATATATATATATATATATATATATATATATCTATGTGCGTGTGTGTGTGTGTATGTGTGAGTGTGTGTCTATATGTGTGTGTGTGTGTGTGTGTGTGTGTGTGTGTGTGTGTGTACATATATACACACACACATAGAAATCTATATACATAGAAATGTGAGAATTGATGTGGCCGTCAACCCAGACCCAGGGTATGAGTAATCCGGGTTGTCCGAAGTTATTCGATAGGATGACAATGATAGAAATTGCATAGAGTCACCTAAATTGAGGTGGAACAATGATGACTAATGTGCATATGGGCAAAACTTAAGGACATTAACCACATACAGCCATTGAAGCAGCCGATTAAGCATGGAATAGTACACATGTTCCGGTGTTTACATCACTATGGATACAAAAGTAAGTGAAATTATATACATTTACAACCCTTTAACATGATTGCACATGCCCAAGAGCATTAGATGATATGGACGTATTTAGCCATGATACAAATTCGGTGTCCGGGGTCTGGATTGACCCAAACAATATTACCCTGACACAATTAATTCCCATAGTAACGTCGTAATTTCATAACATAATGGAAGTTGATGTGCTCATGGTTGGGCCTAATAATTTCATATATATAAGGATCATGTATGGAAGTGACGTTCACATTAGCCCAATACCCACAATATCAGCATCAGTATTTAAATCTGGCAAAAACGAAAAAAACCCATCAAAGACATAGGGGTCTCAACACAACACAATTCCCATCATATGATGTAGATCACTGATTCACCATCATGATCATCATGAAGAGGATGGCTTTAATTTCATCGTTGATGCCACTTTCCAATTGTTGCATCAGCTTAGACTCCTTGCCCTGAACATTGCGTAGTGTTGCCGTTAGGGACATAATGGTTAACCTCAATTTCCTTTGCTCTACTTCTAGCTTCAGAACGGTTACCTTCTCAACCCCAGTGAGGAGGTGGTCCACTCACATAAAGTGCCCACATATATGCTGCACTTCATAAACATTGGTCAGTTAATGTATACATTTGAGTCGTCCATAACTACCTGCTCTCTCTTCCTGCCTCCACCTTACACTTATCCTGCCTCAAGGTTGTCGAGGGTCCACCTCTACTCCTACATTGCCCTCCTGTGCTGCTCTTCCCCTGCAGATGTATGCCCCCTTCATCCTCTGCACCACGTAGTTTTGATCCCTCATCTGTATTACGCTCTGACTCCAATGATAAGTCTGAATCACTGACTCCATCTTCCTTATTATGTGGCTCATACTCCATCCTTGAGCTATCTTCCCACATTTCTCCTTCTAGTACATACCTCAGCTCGTCTATCTCTCCATCCGTAGCAACAGTGCCTCTCTGGCCCTCAGATGTCTTTCCCCTTTTTTAAAGTACACCCTCTGGCTCGGGCTTCATCGACGTTGTCCCCTTCATAATTTTCCCACTTTAAAGTTCCATCCACTTTACCTACTCCAATAAACACACCTCCTTAGCATAAACAATGTTATCTTATACACATAACCTCATTACTCACTACAACATCGACTACCACATTTCACATGACAATTTTAATATTAATTAGTATAGGCATTATTCAAAAATAGGACAAACAACATACATAATAGAAGTTTAACATACCCCCAACATTCCTTCTGCAACTACATACACCCCATCCCCAACCACACCATACAATTCTGCCCTGACATCATGACATACAATCTACATCTATAACCCACACTTCACCAATATACCATCCTGGATGGCATATTCAGTAACCCGGGATACTCATGACACCACATTGTAACACCCCCAGCCCTTAGAGTCGGGAACATTATGTTCTCTTACTTCCTACCTAATTTTTGGGGCGAAACAGATAGAGTTTTCCGTAAAAACTGACTGTTTTCAGCCTAAAAGCCTTACAATAAAACCCTACAATCAACGGAAGCGTACAACATTTTAAAATAAGCTCAATGGCTATGCGTCGGATTCATAACTGAATGAGCAACTCGCTCGGAGTACTCAAACAATATAGTTCATTAATAAAGAAGAAATGAAAGATACAACTCAACGGTTCATACAACCGAGTATTGGAGTTTACATCCCAAAACATAACTAACTTTGATGAAGAAGACATCTAACTAATTAGATGGTTGGTTCATACGGCCATACAGAGCGACCTTTATACCATATGCATTACATGAACTAGAATACTTGGTTTACATACGTTTACAAATTAAGAATACATTCTATAATATCATCAAGCAGCGAGACTACTTCACTATGGGCACACTTGTCTCCCTTGAAGCAAGAGTAACTTCCATTTCGGCATAGCTGACTCAACTTCTTCCTGTCATAAAGAAAACCTGGGGAAAAAGGGGAAAGAGCAGTGGGATGAGCAACCACACGCTCAGTGAGTATCCCCCAACCCCCTTAAAACCAAAACCGTTGCAGGCAATAATATCTTTAATAGTCACATATCACTTATTCATACTTTACTATCATATTAGGCATTTATAAAGCCCTTATGGAAGGATCACTAACCATAAACTTCATTTTAACCACTCAAATACATTTCTAGGTCCCTGAAAGACTAAGTTCCTTTACTAACAAGCAGTCAAACACATAAGCAAGCAACGAGGCTAAGCACAGAATTTTCTTTCATAGGTTACGTGATATACATGTGAGTTATGCCTTGCCTAACCAATGCACTTACGCGAGATGCTTGAACACAGGACGTAGAAATTATGCAAGGAGCTTTCTTTCACAGAACATGCACATTCCATCTAATACGCTCAATTCATTATAAGAGTATGGCCACATATTACTTGAAATCGCATTCAACCGTGCTTAGAAACCTCTTCCATTAGGTATTCATAGAAATTTTCCTTTTTTTCGTTGAAAACACTTTTCATAACCTCTTGAGATTCACATTCTTTAAGAGGAATTGCCTTCGTATTTGTCCTATAAGGACCCTTATAAGCTTATCACATTTCATTCATTCGGGCCTCTCAATGGCCCTTAAAAACTTTCTGAAATACTTAAAATGGCATAACATCATTATAGGGTGCTGATTGGGTGAGATCTATTTTCAACCACATAGTGAGACCTAACGCTCACGCATAAGCTCTTACTCTCGAGATGGGTACATTTAACATATTGGACCACTATCCTCGTCAGGGTCTTCTAGGGTTTCCTAGTACCAGGACTTATTCCCTAGGCTAACATCATGCATATCATATTATTCAAAGCATATTATCTTCGCCAATTTAAAGCGTATGGCCATAATGGCTAATAAGTTTGCTGCTTCTCACAGCGAAATCCTTTATCATATAACTCACGCCTTTGTAAAACTTTTTAGAGATTCCCCCATTCAAGCGAGTTCACTCCCAAAACTGTATCCATTTAGTTAAAATAGGTCATCATGCACTAATAATTATGGCTACTATCATTTCAAAACATGAAATCCTTCTTTTTCAAAACTCACCCTTATGCAAATAATCAAACTTAATGACATAGAAAGGGTAGGGGTTCATATGTACACATTCAAACACTTCATAATTCAACTTAGCAATATGAGCCACACATGGCTTCGCAATCCACACAATTGCGGTTAATTACAACCCAGACTCCCTCCTCACATAACAACTGACCATAGGAAACCTCGAACCACTCAAAGCTCTACCTCAAACCATCCAACTACCATCTCGGTCTCAATTTCACAATCTAGCATTCTAATCCCTAGGTCATATTGAAAAGCGGTATGTAAACTTACCAATGCATTGCTTACCAAGCAAGCCAATATGATTCAGCAGTACGCTATAGCCAACAGTTATAACCATACATATAAATATATATGTCCATATCGCATTAACTTGAAACAAACACTTAGCAAGCTGAACTAAACTCACAGGGCATGAAACTCGATTACATTCATGTATTATAATGAATGGATAAACATACTCGTTTCAATATTCATAACTTATGTCCAACGCTACAAGCATGATTTAACTAAATAGGCAGACATCGATTCGAGGTGTTCATTTATTATTTCGAAGTCACTATTCAGGTATAAATTAACTAATCGCACAAGTATCGATTCTAAGCATTCACATTTCATTTCGAAGCCATTATTCGAGCATGAATTAACTAAGTGTACATGTATCGATTCTAAACATTCATATTTCATTTCGAAGCTATTAATCGAGCATGAATTAACTAAGTGTACATGTGTCGATTCTAAACATTCACATTTCATTTCGAAGCTAAGAATCGAGCATGAATTATCTAAGTGTACATGTATTGATTCTAAGCATTCACATTTCATTTCAAAGCCATTATTCGAGCATGAATTAACTAGTTAAACAAACATATTCTGACCTATGCACAATTTATTTCTAAGCATCTTTGGGCAGCCTAACATGCATAATCTGAACTGAGATTAATTCGAACACAAGACATGCTTAACAGGGTCAAAGCAAGTAACTTCTGAACTTAACATGTAGCTTATTCATGCATAATTAACTACGAATTCAATCAAACAGAATATTCCCCTTTCCCTCTTCATACTCCCAGTGAACATAGCTAATCCGAACTAACATGCAACATCAATCGGAGTTTAAACATTTTCGAAACTACTAATACTTAGGAGGTGAGAAACACTCACCTCGATTCCTAGCTAGAGGACCCAATTTGGCGTTTGGTTTGGGCGCATCTGAATCGAGCCCCTCTACTGCTACTACTGCTTCTGTTCTGCCCTAGTTCTCTCTTCGCTCTAGCCCCTGGTCGTATAAGTCAGGACCACCCCGGTGGTGGCCGAGGTGCTGGTGGTGCTTGGGGTTCAAAACCCTAACTTTTAAACCCTCATCTTCGTGGCCTTGGTGGTCGCGGGACTCAAACCTACCGGTAGAGACACCTCCTCGTCGCCAATCTTGCCGGCATCTGAGCCCCGTCATGCTCTCCGTTTCGCTCCTCCATTCTCACTCGACCCCTCTCTCTCTCTCTCTCTCTCTGTCGCAGTGACTATGGCGTGGAACGGTCGGCGGGGTGCGACGGCGGCCGGCCAGTCACCGGCGTGGCGGCGGTCTCGCAGTGACTATGGCGTGGAATGGTCGGCGGGGTGCGACGGCGGCCGGCCAGTCACCGGCGTGGCGGCGGTCTCGCAGTGACTATGGCATGGAATGATCGGCGGGGTGCGACGGCGGCCGGCCAGTCACCGGCGTGGCGGCGGCAAACCGCCGCCCCCTCTCCTCTCTCTCCTGGTATGGGTTCGTACGGTGGTGTTTGAGAACCCCCCCTTCGTGCCCCATTCCTTGAGAAAGTAAGGGGCTCCAGCCCCTTATTTGTTTTTATTATATATATATATATTTTTGTTGCTTGCTCAATATTTAATACCGCCAGTCTAATTCATATCTTGAATTCTAAGTCCAAAATCGATAATACGACCCTTTATCGATTATTCATTCCCAAAAATACGTCGAGGTTCGATTTATTAAACCTCGAAACTAATTCTAAGGTTAATAACCTAATCGTATTCGGGTTCCTAATCGATTTAGTACTCGTTAATAATCTATATTAACGCATACTAAAAATCATCAAAAGATTTTTTAACACTAATAATGATAGTAATATTAATAGCGACGAAAACATTCTTTTTAATAAAATTATCGTTCATATAAGCGCATCAGTAATAATTTAACTCGTATAGTTAATAAAAATATGATTTTATAACGTAAAAAGCAAGACAGTCAAGTTAACTTAAAACAAAAAAGGCGGGTCGTACACACACACAAAAACAATACCTTCGTTTTATGTTCTATAATCACCTACAACTACACAAGTTCCACAATAACAATCACCAACTTCAAATACTATAATCTATGAAATGCACCACACACACAACCCTCCATTAACAATACTACCAACCACACCTCTATGAACTCAAAGTTCAGCAACACCTAATCATAACAACCACCTATGAATGTTACATTCCTATCCTCACAAGCACATACCAACTCAACCTAATCACGCAACTTCCAAACCCTAACTCACCCACAACACAGCATAACCAACAATAGCATATATTTTCTCTAACATTTGGTCAAATTGCAACAAAATAAACATACTTTACACCTGATTAACAACAACCCAACCCTAATTTCCCCATAAGTTTGCCCATTTTCGAAAGGGAGAGTTGCGTACTTACTTGGTTCTAACACCGCATCAATCACTTGCAACAATAGTTATCCACCCTCCTCCACTGGGTCAGCACTCATAACTTCCTTGTTCTTCCCAACATCTGCAGCTATGGAAGTTCCACCCAGTTCTCCACAACCAAATTCTCTCGTGCGTCCCTCTCCCTTGCCCTCTCTCCTGCCTCTGGATTTTTCTGCCAAAAAATTAGGGGCTTTTCTCTAATAAGGGTGTATTTTCACATGATCTAAACTCTTCCACCCCAACAAGTCCTGCCAACAGTCTGCCATTCCTCCATTATAAAATAACACCTCAGGGTTACAAATGAACCTATGGGTAATTATAAATAAATTTCAACACTTGCTGATAATTTTTCCTTTTTTAAAAAAAAATATTGGGTTTTGTTACATTATTATTATCCATGCTTAATGTCGAATTTAAGGAGCATAACTAATCAACAATCATATTTTGCTTATTAGCTCAAAGGAGCTCCTTCCCTTGCCCCCTTATGCATCCCTCCAAGTTAGCCCCTTCACCTTTGTGTCTAATGATTGATACTAAGATTTCAACCCTCGCTTTGGTTGAAATGCTGAACTAGTTAGGTCATGAACAATTGCTTTCTCTCCCATGAGCTTTTGCTCATGTTGTTTGGGATGTCCAATTTCAGTCTTTTTAGTTATCATAGTACGTGCCAAATTCCTGCTAAATGTTTGATGAAATGTCCCATTGCGTTCTTGCCCTCTTGTATGTTTAAC
Organism: Carnegiea gigantea; assembly: GCA_029747015.1. Classification (NCBI taxonomy): domain Eukaryota; kingdom Viridiplantae; phylum Streptophyta; class Magnoliopsida; order Caryophyllales; family Cactaceae; genus Carnegiea; species Carnegiea gigantea. The sequence goes on along the minus strand of JAKOGI010000243.1, from coordinate 263,969 downwards.
AAAACATCCCTCATAAGCTTCTCCATCCCATTTCATCTTCATTTTCTCTTTCCATTGAGGATCCTAATTGTCAACCCAAAACCTTCCTCCTCTTTATTCTCTTACTAGTCATGACATACATTGGCCTTCATAGCAAATAATAGACCCTTGTACTGGTCCAATTCAACTAGTTATATACAGAGCTGATTTTGCTAAAGCTGCATGGCTGCTGTAGCTGCTTCTAGCCTTATTTTGTCGCCTCTTTGTCATGGTTCATCAATGGAAGACCAATGAACAGTGGGATGGAATGGGTGTTGGGTATAATTTTTCCTTTGTACTGATTATTGAAAATAAAACAGGCCCATAGATCAAAGCGCTGGGCCTATATTTAAAGGTCATATTATTGGTTTCCAAACACCACAAACCATAGATTATTAAAATTGAAAAATCCATATCACAAGTACTACTACTACTATTGTTGTTGTTGTTATTGTTGTGATTATTTATTTTTATACCATTATCAAGTCAATTACTCTTTGACTAGCCAATTTGATAACATGTGAACTCATTTATTACGTTAATGACATATTTTCTTTCACTTTTTCTAATATGACTATTCTGTGACAACTGAGTTACCACTTCATTATTGTTTAGATCTTGTGGGAGTAGTTGTTTTATTTGTAGCACCATTATATCATAAATACGTCTACTCATCAATTTAAGAGGTGAAAACTTATTTGTTATGCACAAATTTTTATTTATTTTTTCAGCGCCATGATTCACATGCGATGAGTAAGAGTATCCCCAACCACAGTTCCATTTTTTGGAACTCAAGTAAGCCACATCATCAAAAGTTTCAATTTTTTAAAATTTACATTCCATCACTTCTGCAACTCATGGAACTCCAATTTGAGTCATCTAATAAAAATATTTGTTATGGACCCATATTATAACACACAATTCATTTTTTTAATCATTTAAAAATTATATATTAGCCCTCAAAAAAAAAGAAAAAAGCAAAAAAAAATTAAAAAAATTAAAAGTTGTGGCCCGCGTGGCGGAACTGGGCAGCGTTGCACCATGCGTGACCATTTTCTGCTTCTCCTCTCATTTTGGGACATGTGGCTTGGGAAGGCCGGCGTTCCCCTTTTTTTACGGCCGCTGCAGATGCTCTAAGCTATCATCCAATCAAATTAATTGGTTAAAGTGTTGCTGATTTAAAATGGGTATACTAAAAAAAAACACTATCAAAGGTGGCACATTAAGCGCTAATTTTGACATTGAATTATTGTCCACTAAACCTCCAAAGATGGATTGTTGGCATTCAGAATCCGTTGTTTACTACTATCAACATCATCATCATCACCATCATCATCATCATTTACTGTTATTAAGAGAAAAAGTGTAAGAATATAAAAAAATATGTTACTATCAGTTTGCCAATACGTATCATATTCTTAGGAGTAGGCATTTTCGCAAGCAATATAAACACATCAACATTAAAACTTTTCCATATTAGAAGCGTATGTGAGCAAAATATGTGGAGTGGTTTGTAAGAATAAATAGTGTATAACTGCCATATATGTTGCCCTATTTGGTCAAAAAGTTTTCACATTAAAATTTTTTTATATTAATTGGATTTAATTTAAACAAAGAGTCATGCATATCAATTCAAATGAGGCTTCAACCGAAGACCAATAATTGGCAATGAGTAGATAACTCACAAGATTATATACACACTCGAACTCTTTAATTTTATCAATGTGGGACAACATCCACTTTCATATTCTTTGTATTCTATCAAATGTGAGACAATATCCATTTTCATGCTCCAACAGGGATAAGCTTTTGGTGGCAAATTGGAGAATCTAGGTGTTGATAGCCTGAATGAATGTGTTCCATGATTTAAAATCACCATATATAATATCATTTGTTACAATTAATTATCAATTGTAAAATTGTAGTATTTATCAGCTATGCCTATGAGTGCAAATGATCTTCTAATCATATCAACCTACCCATGAAAATGTATTATGCATGTAATTTTATAATAGTATCGAAAAATTATTGATAAAAAAGTAATGTTACACAAATTATAGGTGGTGACATCCTTCCACTATTCAATCATACCATTTTTTTGATTTAATATGTGATCGTGCAGCATTTAAGCCAAGCCTAGATGCTTATTTAATATTAGTAAATTAAGCAATACGATGAGAAACTTACTTTTGTTTAACATTGAAGCACAATATATGTAGCTCAGACAACAAAGTCATGGTAGGAAAAGAAGAACTCTAGAGGAAATATGGGTTGAAACGTTTCTTGAATTATAGCACTGGAATCATTTTAAATGTTCAAAAAGTAGATTGAATAGTAAAGTGAAATTATAAGTTGGAGTGAATAATAAAAAGTACAATTATTAAGCCATCTTAAACCGTATTGCATGTGGTAACTGAGGATATCTCAGTTCACTTGGCATTTTAGTAAATGATACTACTGTGTTGTATGTTGAATTAGTAAATAAGGTACTTGAATACCTTTTATCCACAAGAGTGAGTGCCTTTATATATATTCCTCCACTTCTTATTTCTTAAGTGGGTACTTTTGTATAAGATATTTCACACACACAACATGGTAACATAAGTGGGTTGTTGGCATTTTAGTATCCTAAGGTTGATGTCATTAGTTTTTCTAACCTTCACCTTTTCACATAATTTTTAAAGGCCCTCACTTTTTGAAATTGAACTAAAAAATGATAACTTCGGTGACTCGGCTGGTCAAAGCAAGTGAATGAAAGAAATGCCCTTTATTTGATTTCATTTTAACACGATTTTTGCTAATTTTTTCTACCAACTCAAATCGGAAAAATTTAAATGTTCTAAAGTCAAAGGAAGAGAAAGAGAAAGAGAGAGAAGCCCGACCATTCATCTTCTTCCGAACAACATCGAAACCTTTATCCCACCATGGCTGTCTGATTGGAAGTTTAACAGTGAAGTTGAAACGCTAACTCATAATCAAACGAAAAGAAGAAACAATTGAAGATGGAAGACTAAAGTTTGCTACTGTTCAAGTTGAAAATTGTTGGTGAAGGTTTTGAAAAGGTGTGCTCCCTGTTAACCACTTGTAGATGTTGTTGTCAATTAGGGTGAGAATTATGGTTTGTCTTAGTGATTGGTGCAACACTTACTAGTAAACATTATTGTTGATGTGAATGGTTGATGTCAAAATTTAGGATTTTTTGTGGTATTGGTTAGGAAAGAATGACATTATGCATGGTTGCTCGAGAAACAGAGGGTCATGAAAGTTGTACTGTTGACCCTTGAAAATGCTTCATCATTTGAGGAAGATTTATGTGGGACATCAAATTTGAAATAGAAGATGTCAAAAATTAAAACTAGGGTTTGAATATGATTGTAAAGGTTTAGTAATTTTTTTTGTGTTTAATTGCAAAAATTGGGTATAATATGACAGAAGAAATTTTGTTTTCCAATTTTGTAGACAAACTAAGATGGTGTTGAAGATTATTCATGTGCATTACAAATGGGAGACCTTGGAAACGGGATACATTGACCTTGATAAAATGTTAGGGTTTGAGTTATTTAACATGACAAGTGGTTTTTGAGATCAGAGAGGAAAATTGAACCCCCAAGATATTTTTTATTTTATTACATAAAACTAAGTACAAATAAGCCAGTTTGGTCAATTGATGATGACAATTCTCTATTGGAATTTTTAGAATTATGGGAGAATAAAGTTGTAGTTAAGTTAGAAATGAAGGAAACCGTGAAACCTAGTAAACTTTGTGGGTTAGCTAATACAATAGAGGATCAAGACCCAAAAAAAACAAACTGATGAGGTGGAATTAACCCAAAGTAATCCTCAAATGAGTGAAGAAGATTTGGATGGTGATGATGATGATGTAATGGGAGTCTTTCCCAATGAGAATGATAAATATGTGTATAATTTGGAGGGGAAAAGGAGGTTGTGATAATGCAAGACATTGAAGCCAAACATTCCCATAATCCACATCTCTTTACACTAGTTTCTAATGCTCCACCAGACGTCACCCCTCCATAGTTTTTGGAGTTTGAATTAAATGTGCCCCTTTTGGACTTAAATGACCCCACCCCTCCATCTTATGTCGTGGCCCCCACTCCTATTGTAGTCATACTTTCTAACCCCACCCTTGCATCTTCATTGATTGGATACCCCACCTTTACATCTTCCTTGATAAACTCTGACCTCATCCCCATATTAGCAACTCCTTCTAAGTATATCATTGATCCCTAACTCTGACCCCACCTCATCAATGATCCTTGAGTCGACCCCCACATTAGCAATGAACTCTGACCCCAGCCCCACATTCGTAATGAACTCTAACCCCACCCCCTACATCCACTACTCATTTTGAACCCAGCCCCACACCCCCTACTCATTCTGACCCAAGTCTCACATCAGCAACTCCTTCTGACCCCAGACCCACTTCAACAGTAATCCCTAACTACGCACTTGCCACTATTATGAACTTAGATGTTCCTACAATGGCTACTAAATTGAGAAAGAGAAAGCAAGTTGTTCTTGAGTATGATGGATGGAGTGATTAGTGTAGCACTCACTCTGATGAATATACTGGTGAACATGACCCTTGTGATTCTGAAACCTCACTAAAAGAGGAAGATATTGTAGGTGAAATTGAAGATAATTACTCTATTGACCTGATGATAATGTAGGAGCAGAAGATCCTAATGACAAGATGCATTAGAGGTACCTACGGATGCCTAAGCCTGATGGGGAGATTGAAATTAGGAGATGGAATATGTTTATAAACAAGAGTAAGTGTGTGAAAGTTGTTGGGGATTATTGTGTTTAAGAGGAGTTTAACTTGACCATACTAAAAAAATGCTGGGTATAGGTATATGGTTAGGTGTGCACAATCAAAATATCCATGGAGACTACATGCATCAAGGGTGCCTGATGGGAGGACTTTTTAGGTTAAGACCTTAACAGAGAACCATCTTGAGAACTGTCCTAGGCTACAAAACAATCCTATGGCAAGCTCACCTTAGGTTGCTCAAAAGTTGATTGATGAGTTTAAGTTAAGAGGTGACATGGATGCAAGGACACTGTAGATACAGTATTAAAGAATTATTCAGTGCAGTAAAAGAAACACGTTGCCAGGAGAGCAAGAAGGAAAATGTTGTTCAAAATTGAAAGGAGGCATGATATTTATATAAAGCTAGCTCGTTATATTGAGATAGTGAAGAAAATCAATCCTGGGAGGCTAGGAGTCATGCTTGTATTACATGGGATAATCCTCAACTTGTAAATGAGCAAACCAAACATGGTGAGATGTGCCTCCCAAATCAAGGTTCAAAAGATGCTTCATCAGTTTAAAAGGGACAATAGATGGATTCTTGAAGAGATACAGGCCTATCATTGGGATAAATGAGACTCATTTGAAGGGGCCATTCAAGGATGTTGACAACAATAGGGTTCAATGCAGAGAATCATTGTTATCCTTTAGCATGAGCTATTGTTAAATATCAGAATAATGACAATTTAGGTTACTGCAAATTGAGTGAGCAGAACACCATGACAAGTGAACAATGTTGTCAGACAGATGTAGGGTAATAACTTTCTGAATTTTTTTTTACTGCATTTCCTACATTTATACTGCTTTACTTAATTAGTTTTTTACTACCTTTTTTGCCAAGGAGTTATACATGCTTCAAAGGAGTGTTTGCCTGACTGTCCAAGGAGAGTGTGTGTTGTCCACCTTGAAGAGGAAGTTTCCAGGCCCTGAGCTAAAGATTCTCCTTTGGAAAGTTCCAAATGCCTACAACATATGGAACAATGAGGTGACATTTCATCAGCTTCAGGAAGCCAACCCAACATATATGCCTGGTTGATGGATGAACCTAAAGAGCATTGAGCTAGGTACTTGTTTGACAAATCAACAGCCTCTCTAGATAAGTTTTTAAACTTTGTAGAGAGTTTCAACAAGGTTATCAATACACTAAGGGAGAAACCACTTCTTAATTTGGTTGAAGGCATTAGGAAGCAAGTTATGACATAGATTGCTAAAAAGAAAGGTGAGGCAGAGAGTTGGGAAGGGAAGGTTGTGCCAAGAGTAAACAAAAGCTAGAAAAGATAAGAAAGGAAGCTTGGACTTGTGAAGCTATATCCAATGGACACATGCAGTTTGATGCGCAAGACCATCAAGGAGTAAATTAAGTAGTGGACTTGAATTTGAAGAAGTGTGTTTGTGGGTCCTGGGAGATAAGGGGAATTTCTTGGAAGCATGCTGGAAGATGCTGTTATAGTTTAATTTCAAACTGGAGGATTGATGCAGCTAGCTCATACTATGCTGCAGAGATGTGTGGAGCAATATAACAGTGGGGTCATTTACCCAATTGAAGATGGAAGACTCTAACCTATCTTCGAGTGGCCTTTGCTTGACCCTCTTTTTGTGGTCAAAAAACTAGGAAGGATAGGGTAAGGGGTCCTGAACACATAAGAAAGAAGCCTACTAGGAGCATAACAGTAAGGTGCAACACTTGCAGTGACCTCCATCAAAATTTAGCCACTTGCATAGGACAAGGAAACAAACCTTTAACTAGGACCAGAAAAAAGGTAGCTCTCTCTAATGGCTCAAGGCAAAAACACATAGGGAGGCCAAGAAAACAACCTCTAGTTACTACAATCTCTTAGCTATTTTCAAGTCAACCATCTTCAACTCAGTGATCTACAACACAATCTCTGCTTGGGAACTAAGTGTTCCTCACTCTCTTTTTGTCTATCTTTTTGCAAATAATATGATAACTTGTGTGCCTTTTTTGGGTATTATGGCTTTTGTGGCTTCTGTGCATAATGCCACTTTAAATTACTCATCCAACTTAATATTTTTTAGGTCTTGCTGGATTTACATTTTGAGATTTATATGTATCTGTTGGGATGCACACATATGATCAATGACAATGATTAAAAGTTGTTGAAAGCAATCAATACATACAAAACATTTCCTTTGCTCCAACAACATAGTTTCATTTCTTCTATTGTAAAAGCAATATTCATCACATAATCATCCATACAAGCAGAACTATATTTAATCCCCATTGACCCCCTTGGAAAAACCATAAGCAAACTAGTTACACATGCTAAAGCTAAATGCTAAAACATTGCATGCATAAGCTTAAAAGCTAAATCTACAACCCAACCCTTCACTTTAGCATCATTATCAATAGGAAGCTGCAAATGACAATGTTCAAAGCAATCGACATTTTCAAAGCTTCATATATCCCCGCCTGGTCAACCGTGTTTGCCATCCTCAACTCCTGGATTTCATTCCAAGTCAGAAATCTAATGGTCTGTTTCTCCTCTCCCATAGCCTCTTCATTGCCTTGGAATTTCGTGCCTCTCCCATGGCCTCTCTTCGTTCTCTTTTGGGAGATTTTTCTTGCACTAGCCCACATCAGAAACTCCCTACAATTCCCACACTCATAATAAGGGTGATCTAAGTTCCTTGATGATCTCGAAATTGCATACTTCAATTAAGGCTCAACACATCATCTAGGGCATGCATTTCTACTCAATAACTCCTAGATCCTTCCATTGTTTCTTCACTACGTAGTAGCCATGAAAAGGCATTAATTAGCTTCCACAGCAACAGATTTCGAAATTAGGGCATTCAAACCTTTGCAACAAGATAATATTTAACAAAACTTAAATTAAACTCACCTTCTACCTTCAGGTTCTTTAACGCACAGCTTGGAGAGTACAACACTGAGTTGGACTATCGGGGTGGGAAGCGAAGGAGGTGGGGTTGGTGGGTTGGGTTGGAGATTTTCATATTTTCATATAGATATTTAAATCAATTAAACTCACCCTAGGCAACAAATACAAATTAAAAGAAGGGTAGTATAGGCATTCTACTAAATACTTTAGTCACAAAATAGTTGAAATGCCACCTTCTCACTGGAGTTTGAAATTTTTGGTACTTATAATTCATTACTTACAATAGTCAGGGTATTTAAAAATTAACGTGAAAAAGTAGGGGTTAGAAAAAATTAATATCATCAACTTTGGGTACTAAAAAGTCAACTAAGTGGATTGAGTATCCTAGTGCATGTACATTGAGCAAATTTAACCATATTACCATAAGAATTGTATAAGTGTTTATTAGTAAAATATTTATCATTTTGCTGTTCAAAGTGCCCAACAGCATAAGGATTAAAGGCTTAAGGAGGTAAAGGACTTGTTACCTCCCACGTAGACACGGCATCATCATCAAATCCATTAATGGCTTCCCTCAACTCCGTTTCCCCCCAAACTCTCTCCCCTCTATCCAATTCCAAACCCTTCAAACTCTTCAATTTCATACCACCCCAATCACAATGCCCCGCCCTTGCAACCACCAGGCGCCGCCGCCTCTGCTCCGCCGCCACCGTCGAGGAGCTCGACTTGCTGCCAGTGCACAGCCCTTCGGACGTGGCCATGGGGGAGGTACGTTGCTTTGAATTGGTACTAGCATTTCTTTGAGCAGTTGAATGTAGGAAGTGTACATTGAGTTTAGATAGCGAGTAATTAATTTTGGTGGTTTTTGGGATGCAGAATTGAGTGAATTCGAACTCAGTCATGCCCTGTTTGCAATATAAAAAATATACAATCTATCATGCGGTTAGAATATAAAGATGTGAAACCCAGTTTTTGCTACATTGTGTCAGATGCTTGTCTATATTGGGAAGAAATTTTAATGTGCTGTTTCTAGCTTACCCAATTCATGAATGATGCCTCAGTCATGCAGGAATCAAAAGAAAGATGACCCTGATAGTCCATTTGTTTCCTCCATGTCATTGGTGAAGCATGGGCTGAAAAGGGCTGTGGCTGCGGCAATTGTCGTCATTCATATATCGTCTCCCCTGCCGTATTTCAGTTTTGCAGACTACTCTGTCCCTCCTGCAAAGGCAGTGCTTTATTCTCCAGATACTAAGGTTCCAAGAACTGGGGAGCTTGCACTGAGAAGGGCAATCCCAGCAAACACAAACATGAAAGCTATACAGGTTGTTAATGGTTGTCACTTGTCAGTCACCTTTTTTCTGGTAATTCTACTGGTTATTAATTGTTGACTGATTTATGGCAGCACAGGACTCGCTGGAGGATATCTCATATTTGCTCAGAATTCCACAAAGAAAGCCCTATGGAACAATGGAGGGCAATGTAAAGAAAGCTTTGAAGGTATTTATTCTGTATGTTTTACAGCTATAATGTAAATGGTAGAGCATAGTATGTAACAGAGCTGTCACTGTTGATACGTAACCTTCGTTCATAAACCAGTGTTTTCTTAGCTATGGGTACTACCTAGTTGCCTACTTCATGTAATAAATACATGCCACTCTCCTTCTTTTACAAGTATACAACATTGAGCATATGTGCCAATGATTATGGTTGGTTGAACGCACTGAATAATCCCCTAATCTCCTTCAAAGCAGAGAGAAGGTATAATGCATAAAATATTTGATAGTATCCCCTTTGTGAGCATTAGGTAGCATGCAATCCAATGGAGCAAAATGGGTCAATAGAGCACTACAACATAGTGGACAAAGAAACATGATGAAATATGAATAGCTGAGTAGAAGATAAATCCATCATGCATTTGCAATAGGTTATTCATGTGCTCATAAATTCATGAGTAGAGTGACAAAACATTTTCTTGTTTTCTGGTGTGAAGAAAGTAGATTGGATCATAGGTGAGAGGAATTCGCTGTGGCCATTATTGTTTGTACTCTGCTTTGAATCTGCATGCTCTTTGATAGAGAAGCATGAACAAGTGATGTCTGGAGGAAAAATTATAGTCTAACATGCCTTAGGTAGCTGGAGATTCATTGATATGTGTCCATGGTGGTTGTGAATCTGGATTACTCCGGCTCCCATCAGTAGGGAACCCTTCTAGTGATCTATTGGACCTTCTTCCTTGTGTACCTGGAAAAATGAAGATCCATATTAAACCTTCACTCATGAATTGCTTACATATGTTAGGATTTGTAATGGTCACAAGCCTTTTTTTTAATTTAGTGTTTGACGTAATTGCTTGAGGAACAAGAGGCTTATGCTACTATAGAATGGAGATCTGCACTCTGATGTCATATGTCGAGGTCCCAGCTATCATGTAGATGCTACTACCTGTTTTTCTGGTACAGAATCTTAGCAGACTCAGAGTTGGGAGGACCACCCTATAAGGCGTCATATATGCATGTATAACCTAGGCAATGTTATGTTAGTGTGAAGAGGTTGTGGGAGTAGACCCGTGCATTCTTGGAGGTATCGTAATAGACATATTTGGGCATTTTCAGGTCAGGATTTCTGTTTCCAAATGTTTCCAAATGTTCTTATTGGCCAACTTTTTTTTTTTTTTTTTCTAGGTTCTGTTTTTTCAAGGCATTGTACACTGTGTTAAAGGTAGCAATAGCATGAACTTCCTAGAGAATAGCACCAGAAATCATATACAATAGACAAGAAAGAATGTTGATTAAATGAGGGTCTAGAACGATCAGTCCATAGATAGCTCTAATAGCAAAAGGGAAAGGAAATGACCAACTTGCATTATTCTGCAGTGCTTTGCCTTTCTAGGAAGCGGAGATAATAGTGCGAAACATTTTAGTCTTGGGCTTTTCATGTCATAACATATACGTCTTGAACGGAAAATATCACATGACTTGAGGGGGGGGGTTTGGTGAATTTCACGTATGAGAGCAAGAGATATTTCTAACCAGCGCCCCAATTATGGAGGAAGCATGAGCACACATGCAGATAAGATAAGACTGGGATGTGCCAACATGGTCTATCATAATAATGGATGACCATTTGAAGATAGGCGACAACTGTAAACACAAGTATGGAGCAACTATTGTTTGTAGATCAATGCATGGGGGAAAGATTTCTAGCCATGCAAGTAGAGGAGGAAGCAAGTGGCAAACGAACTGGTTGAGACTTGAAGCGATGGCTCTAGATAAGGAGTTGGCTTTGTTTTGAGAGAGGAATATTGTTTATTTATGGAAACTGAGAGAATCTGATGTGAAGGGAGTATTTTATAAAGAAACTAGTTATATATAATAAAAAGGTGATCAATAAAAGCAACATCTTGTAATGAAGAGAACAAAGGTCTTCTAGTCAAAAGTATGAGTATTAAGTCTTATCCACCTATCCTTGCTGTCCTTGGAAACTGGCTCTCATCTTCAGAAACATTCAAATCCAAACCACACTTGTCTGCCCACCTAACCACGCCTTTTTGTAATTTTTTTCTTAATTAAGCTACCTCTTGACTATCTAGCACAACACCCGAATCTCGTGAGCATTTAGTTATAGTCCAATATACTTCAAAGATTCTTTTATTTCTCTTTAATCAAGTCATCAAAAACTAGTGTGAGGAGTAACCCTTTGGCCTTGTTTAGCATTTTGAAGGAACCTTTTGACACCAAGATATGTTTCTTTAATAAAATTGGCCACACTAAGGAAAATCGAACCCATTATAACTTAAGTTTCAAAGAGCTCTAGCGAAAGGGCGATTAAGCCATGAATGGTCATTAGATTCTAAATCGCTTTGTTTATTAAGAATCTGATAACCAAAATCTTTCCCATTTTCTGCAAATTAGCATATTTGAAAATTGCCCAGTGTCACACCGTTACTTCCCAAACAAAGGACACTTTCATATGGGCGGGAGATTCCAAACAAAGCTTGCAAAGGAATTTATCTCTGTAATTGAAAGTATTGATGATGTCCTGCCAAAAGATCCAACAAAACTTTGTAGTAGAATTAGGCAACATGTAACCAGAATGATGTAGAAGATACCATTAATGCGGTCATGGTGAAAGAGGGCACCATGAACAAAAACAGCATTGCTGGACACACATAATTGTAGAAATGAATGCCTCGTTATCGACCATCAGTTCATACAGCAGGAAAAAGGTCTCTCAAAGACTCAAAGTACCATTATCATGACATAAAGAGAGGAACCATCTAGTCTGTCTCCAACCTTAAAAGAACTATGGGTATAGAAATGCTCCTGTTCTTTAGTGAGGTGCCCCAAGAACTTACATGACACCAATTGTTTAGTTTTTGTAATGATCCAACCGAAGCCTTAGACCTTGCGTTTTGCACTTGCTGCCTTTCGCGATAGCCTGTCTCCTTTATAACCACTTGCCAAGAATCTCATTGAAAGTATGCAGGCCTAAAACACCATTTGAAGTAGGTAGCTTAGAAGTATCCCATCTTGCTGGGTGATGTTTGAAGTCATCTTTGACATAGCCCGAAAAAGAACAACTTTGCAATCTCTATCAATTTTCTATCTTGCATCTGAACAAGGGATTGGAAAGAAGTAAAGTATGATGCGCTTTTGATGAGGGTGAATATACTCCCTCTGGTGTGGTGCTAGGCTTTCCAATCAGGAAGCATTCTATCCAACCTCTGATAATTGGTGTTCAGATTCATTTCTCATTAAATTGAGCTCATTTATTGGTGATAGAAGGCAATGAATACAATGCTGAGCTTGAAAGGGTGAAGACTGAAGAGCAAGAAAATATCAACAAGACAGTATTTGTTTTACATTGTTGGCTGTCATACCATGTGAATCAAACTGAAAACTCTTCGTTAAAAATTAAGTTTGTCTGAGGAGGTCCATGAATGGTTTTTATTTTAAGGTGTGTGCCTCCCTTATAAATCTTCTTTGCTCGAAATAGAATTGGGATTCAAAGAAAAAACCAACTTTTGCAGTCAAGTCTCAAGTTCTCTGTTGACAATGGTGACAACATTTGTAGCGGAATACAAATTATGTTTTGGACAAGTATACAATTCTCAATTGCCTCAGTTTGGATGAATCAATATAGAAATGGAATGGATAAAAATGATGAGATTTCAACCTTTGGCTTTGCTTGTTAACATGAATATCGAGCTTAGGGCCGATGATGGGATTATTTGGGCCCATGATTCTATTGAATATTTCTCTATGAAGAGTTTTTTCAACAACCTTTATGAGGTGTCTTTCTCTCCTAGTTTTCCTAGCAAGGTCATCTCAACGCGTAAAGCTCCTAGGTAAGTTGATTTATTTATTTTTTTACTTGGGCGGCCAGAATAGGGTAGATTCCTATAAATTAAATGCCTAAAATTAGAAATTCTCATCTAGCTAGTAGTCGTTTCACGTGTCTTAAGGAAGAAAGAATTCATAGATCTCTTTATGGTTCATTGCCGTTAGGTCTTTGTACTTTGGTGTTTGTCTCTCCCGTGATGGGGGTTAGTTGGGGTCAATGTGCCAATGTAAAAGGTGTGCCGTGTGATAAGAACAAGAATGAACAAGAGTTGGGGTCTAGGAATTTGGAAGTTGATTCTTTCAACTATTTGATAGAGCACTTGGAGGGAAAGGAATCAACGGATGTTGAGAGGAAAGCTATATCTCTTGAAAAATTTGAGCTATGTTTCCTGAGAACCTTGTAATGTTCGAGAAAAGAGCTCAATTGTGATGTAAAGTTGTCTTTTTAGGATTTTGATGGTAATATTATGCATGAGAGCTTGAGGGCATACTGATTTTTGTATTTGCCCCTTGGTGGTCGTATGAATGTATTCTTTTTTGGAGTTATCATTGAAAAAAACAAAATAAACGGATAACGATAGGTGACATCCTTTGGTGTCAGAGGGAATATAGCACTTCATTGATTATAAAGTTGCTATATTTCTTCATCTGTGTGACCGGCTGTAGTCATTGTTTTTGCAGCTGTGTGCTATGATCCCTCTCCGCTGCTGGCCTGAGAGACTCCTTCAAAGTGCCATGTTGTGCAATTGTTTTTCAAATTAGCAAAACTTTTTATTCATAGCATGCTACCGATGCATCTGTGTTGTGATGCGCTTTTGATTTCTTTATCCTATGTTGGCATTGTTTGCTTGCTTAGTGATGACAAAGCATTTTACTATTTCAGTCCTCATTTACTGCCATGCTTGGTGACTTTTGCTTGCAACCTTGTCTTCTATACTTCAGCAGGCAACTTTTTGCCTGCAACTTTTTCTCCTGTTTTTAAGTATATCATTGCTGTTATACTTGCATTTATTGATCAAGAATGCTTTCTGTTAGCCGCAGAAATAGATTTTTCTTGTTCATTTATTGTATGGTGCCCATTCTATTCCAGATATTAGAGGATGAAAAGGAAGCTATTTTGGCAAATATACCCTCTGAATTGAAGGAAAGAGGAACTCTTCTGTATACATCTCTGATTGATGGAAAGGTACTTATTGTGCATGTATGTTTCTCAATGTTGATGGAAAGCAGAAAGCTTTATGCCTCATTTCTGCTTGTTTCTTCATTGCTTTCTTTTATATGTTCGGTTCAATACCTTTGAACATAATTTACTTGAACATTTGAGCTAGAAATGGCCACATTGTTATAAGTTTTTTCGAGATGAGTAGTTTAGGGTTGTTTACCCATGATTTCCCAGCCAAGGCGATTTGGAATTCTAAAACTCCCACCAAAGCATGCTTTCTTGTTTGGGCAGCCACAAAAGGAAAGGTTCCAACAGAGACATGATCAAAAGGAGAAACTTCAAGTTGGCTAGTAGGTGTCCTATGTGTTTTTGGGAGGAGGAATCAGTGGACGACCTTGTTGTCCATTGCTGGTGGGTCTCCGCTTTGTAGCATTTGTCTCTTTCTTTGATGGCGGTTAGTTGGTACAACCTCAAACCATAAGAGAGAGGTTTTGGTGGCATGGAGAAGAAGGTTAAAGAAGAGTTGGGTCCTAGGTGTTTGGAAGTTGATACCTTTGGCTATTTGGTGGAGCACTTGGAAGGAGAGGAATGGCCGGATTCTTGAGGGCAAGGCTAGGGCCATGATGATTTCAAACTTTAGTTCTTGAGAACTTTGTACAGTTGGAGTCAAGTTCTCATTCATGGTACAAAGTTAACTTTTTTGGATTTTGTCTATATGATTACTGTAGAGAGCTTGAGGGCATGACGGTATTTTGTAATGGCCTCCTTTTGTAAATGGGTGACATCCTCTTGGTGTCTTCTTAATACAACTTTTGATTGCTCATCAAAAAGTTTTTTTGAGATTAATAGTTGTTAGTACCATCTAAAAGAATAAGAACCACAGTCTCTTAACATCATGCAGAATATGTCTCTTTTCCGCACTCTTTTAGCGGTCTCTCTATTTCTCTTGCTGATTTCAGTATTCAATCATTTGCTTAGAATATTTGACTGAAATTTCAGATTTTCTGTTTCAGGGTGGTTTGAAAGCACTTCTTGAATGTATAAAAGAAAAGGATCCTGACAAAGTATCAGTAGGCCTAGCATCTTCATTAGACACTGTAGCAGAGCTGGAGTTGTTACAGGTATCTCTCGTTGTATATCAACACAAATTTGTGTGGGAAAAGAGAGAAACACAAGCAAAAGCAGCAAATGCAAGAGAAAGGGTAAGCAAGGAGCAGCGGTTTTAATGTGAGCAAAGTGCTCACGTAAGTCCAGCCCTCAAATCTGAGGTCACTTGCTGCCAATGTTGATGCTTGCGCTTCTGCAACGACGGCGATGGTGGGAGGGGGCTGAAAGGAGAGGACATGGAGGACAAGGGGTATGGGTGGAAGCTATATCATATTAATCTAATGGATGAAATCTAATGTCATCTTGAATTAAAATCTAAAGGCTGAGAGAGGTAAAACAACCACGGATAATTTTGGAAACTCATTGAAAATAAAGCAAGATGTTAACATATTCACATGATTCCAGCACAGAAAGCTATTAAATCATAAATAAATTCTCAGTTGAGGTGCTTAAAAGTTTAAGTTGAAAAAGTCATGGTTCAAAACTGAATCCTTAGCATACCACAAATATATTAGTTCCTGTAAATGTGCTTGCTGGATACCCGGGAGTATAGATGAAAATTAGCCTCCAATTTATGCAATAGTGGTACTACATTTTAAGTTTTCATGGTCTGCTGTGGTCCAAATCTATGAATATGACAATTCAGCTAACATATAATCTCCAGCCCTCATATAACGTAAGCTAGTTTACACAAGACAAAAATTAATGAAGAAAATCTAGATATAGGGTGTTAGGAAATATTATGACTGTCAGCAAGTTTTTATATTTTTTAATTTTGATTGTTCTCATGCTTTAGTTTATAACATATTTTAGAGTGGCCAAAATAAAGACATTTGTTGGTATTTTAGCAAGATTTTAGTTTCGTAATCTATTTTAGGATTGTTTTAGACTTGATATATTTATCCCTTTATCGTATATCTAATATTACTTAGGTTTCCTGATCGATTTGTGACTTTTGTCCATTCAATCCTCCTTATGTAACGGAGATGATGAGACTATGAATGATTGACATTAAATGTGAATGTTTCTCGATATGAGAATTTTCACTTCTGTGTGAGCATTTCTTTGTGGGAAGCACCTAGATCATATATGTGTAAGAACTGTGCAATCTAGCTGCTGCACCACCTTCTTTTTTTTTTTTGGGGGGGGGGGTTCTTTTGTTTCCAAGCCTTAAAAAAAAAAAAAAGAATCCAGAGAGAGAATTTTCAAGATCACGAGTTGCTGTGGTTTTGCTAATGCTAACTGTTGCCGATCATTTCACTATTGTTTTGCTTCGTAGCTAGTTTTATTATTGCGGGCAAAGTTTATTGTCTACATCTTCACTAATTCGGTGTGAGAGGCCATCATGCCTTCTTTGTGATCATACTATACACAACAAACAATAGCCTGGGCAAGTAATGCTCTACGCTAATTGTTTTCTTCTCCTGTTCACATAGAGAACATTGCTAAATTTTGGGTGATGGATGATTCCCAGGATTGAGTGAATGTTTATTCCCCTGGAGTTGCTGTAAATGCCTTTTGCAATCTCCAAGGGTGTCAAATTTATGAAGGATGCTGTGAGTTGGATCTTTATTTTGTTAGCGAGTTAATATATGATCATAGGCCTTACATTCTTCAGTATATCTGCATATGCTGGATTATGAACCTGTGAGAGCTCCTTTAATACCATGCAACTTTCCACTAAAGGTTATAGGGTTTCATCTCTGAAGTCTTCTAGGAAAACCCAATTTCTTGTTAGGATGAGACAAATTCAACCTACCAAGAAGGAGATGACAGGGGCATGGCAAGGAAGTTGAAGCAGAGACACTTGAAGATGAGCCTATAGAAGAGGATGTCTAAGTAATGTAGGACAGTCAACTTTAAAATATCCATTGGTCAAATGATGTTGGCAACATCTCTTTTGATCATATGAACCAAGAAGAGGCTGGTTGCAGTGAGTCACTGAGTCATTTATCAAGTTTTTGTAGAGGATCAAGGAAACGTTATTCGGGATCCAAACATTTGTGAACCAGCTTTCCATCAATACATGAAGAACAAGGAAGTAATTAACTTGATCAATTGGCAAAAGACGTTAGTATAACCCAAGAGTCGCTGAACATATTCCTTTAATCCCTGAAAAATTCTTTCATAAGGTTGAACTTCATCTAGGGTTCATATGGTTATCAATGCTCGAGAAGATTTTGAGGTATGAAATTCATAACGTCTAAAGCTATGTTACTTGGACTCAGGCACAAATTCAAAATGTCGCCGTTCTGCGACGAAACTTCGAAACCAACAGAAACGTGTTTCACCCTGTGACAGCCGCGATGTTCAATGCGATTCCCGCATTAGAGCGGCTTTGCTATATCGCGGCCAAAACTGCAAACGTCAATGAAGTAGCATTTTGAATAACATGGATATGCGTCCAAGTGTTAGACTCAGATGTTTTTGAGAAAATTCATGGATTGTCAATGTAATTGAAGCGTCAAGTGTCATACCATAATTCGAGTGTCGAGGGTCCGACATAGCATACGCTCGTGCAGTAGAGTAGAATGAGGAGTCGGAGTAACATAGTTCTAAAGTGCAGTTGGATCAATCCTTTGTTCCTGATTCGCAAGTTCTTTTCATTCAAAACTCGAGATTGAGTTTTGAACAATTGGGGGAGAATGATGCTGAATCCCCCCCCCCCCAAAAAAAGAGGAAGAAAATCTTGAGTGGTTAAAATATGAAAATTTATGAGTATTTAAGCAAAATTCAGTTTGTTGATCTATAGGATTATTTTAGTTTGGAAATTTGATATTCTTTAGGTTTCCGAATTCCCTTAGCAGTCTTATGCATTTTAACCCCCTTATGTAATTGAGATGATATGACCATGAATGATTATTGACATTAAACTTGAGTGAGTTGAAATTTTCTCTGTGTGAGCCTTTTGTAGGGAGGATCCTACATTGCAAGTCTATCTGAAAATGCAAATTGATTATAATACGTTTCAGGCATGACTGAAATCTGACTGCCTGTATGTAATGCCTCTAAAATGACTTGGTTTTCTTGCTGGACAGCTGGGCTTTACTTTGTTGTTGCTTGTTTAATTTCATTCTAAGGGGGAGAAGGAAAAAGAACCCCAAAGCATGTCATAACTGTATATTGGCTGAGATGCCATCATGTGATCCATGTTGCTTTCAGTTCTACCGTATTGAGGGATCGTGATGCTTTTTGTTACTTAGTGCTATGGATTTAGTATCTGTTTCATATTTTCTTGAATCTGCTGAAAATTAAGCCATGCATTTGTACATTTATTTATTTATTTATTTATTTGACATGTTTCCATTCCAACAGGCTCCAGGGTTGTCATTCTTGTTGCCTGAGCAATATTTGAAGTATCCAAGGCATGTTATCTACACTGCGTTTTGGCTAATTTTCTAGTTTGCCGACAGTGATTTCGGATTTATAAAATCCTTTCCTGCTGGGGGGACATAGTAGTAGGTTTTGCAAGGTAAGTCATCTCCAACTAGCCCTTGGGATGCTCTATCAGGATTTGTTAGAAGTTCTCTACTCTAGGCTCTATAGTACCCTTGTTTTTGTTATCATTTTATTTTGGGTATGCATGAATAACAAATACTCTACAATTTTGAAATTCAACACCAACCATGAAACCTTTAGGGGCATTTGGGGTTTCTATTCGATTTGATTTGTAATTGGGTTTTGATTTTTGAGGTGGATTTAGTAGAGCTCAATAAGCCTCTGGTAAATAGACAGTACGCATTAGTGCTTAATGGCCCTAACCTCAAGAAAAGAGGCTCATCTTTTGGCACTTGGCATGAGAGCTTCCTATCTTGTAGGAGAGTTTTATTGTTAAAAATTCTCCTTTGTTTTACGGAACTTTTTAGAGCCTGTCAGAGGCAACATTGCATTGGTTTTTCTTTTTCTTTTTTTATTTTCTTATAAATAAAGCTTGATTTACTTCTTTGGAAGCTATGCATATGATTTAGAGATCTATTCTGTAGCCTACTCTTTGCTAAGAAAGGTGCTCTATTCTTGTTCTCTAGGCTAACAGGAAGAGGAACAGTTGAGTTTACCATTGAGAGAGGAAATGGTTCAACATTTTCTCCTCAAGCCGGTGGTGAAGCCAGAAGTACAGCTACTATTCAGGTACTATAAAGCTCCCTTGTAAGAAACCAATAGCACTTGAATTATTGCAACCTTGATATTCTTGCTCTTGCATTGCTATTTCAATCATTAATGGAAAAACGGGATACGAATACAAACTGAAATGGACTAATTGCTTGTTTCAAGCCTATAGAGAGGGATATGAACACTAATTCCTTTCACGGCTTCATTAGTGGAAGAAATATGAATTTTTTTCCCCTAAAAAAAAAAAAATCATATTCAAATCCATTTGCTGTGAGTCCTGCTTAAATGGATAGTGAGGGGAGAACAAATATGAAAATTAAGAACACTAAACCATTTGTTGAAGCCTTGAAGTATTTGATTAATAATATGGTCTACCCAAGGATTCAAAATGCAGTTTCGGTCAAGATATGGAAAAATTACTCTAAGCAGAAATTGCGTTCCATATAGCAGCTAAAATGTGGTTTGGCCTACTCGAAAACATTTATGATGCGGCCTTATCGTCGCAGGTCGGCCACATTTTGAAAAGTCAATGGGTCTACCCTGGTCATTTTTTCACTAACGTGAGTCTCAAGTTTCAACTCAAAGTTAGAGCTGGGGTGGAGTTAAATATAGATTAAGGTTGAAGTAATGCTTTGTGAATGACTTTTCTGTTGCCTCCATGTGGTTGAATTGTAAGATTAAACTGCTGCTCTGACATAATACTGGCATGTCTGACACTGCAGCACATGGCAGTGACACAATTGCTCAATATAAATCAAGCAATCAAAGATTATGTCCCATCGTTTTGAACCAGATCTGTAGTAAATTATGTCCCGTGCCATTTGTGCCTCTTTTACTGTCACTAGTCACTATCTTATGAATGTTGAACTTTAGGGAATGGAGCACTTGCTCTGTGTAGCTAGTGGAAAGTTGCAGGAGTCCAGAGTAAGATCTTACTTTGGAACATAATGATGGTGGCGGCGATGAACCCATTTAGTTGACAGCACGTTTGGACAATGCTTGGCTTGGTTCTGCAATATGTTTTTATTAACTGCTGTTTCATTTATCAATATTTATACATTATGTTATAGGCTACTTCTTCACAAGCAATTTGTTTTTATACATTATGTTATAGGCTGTTTCATGTATCAATATTTATACTTTATGTTAGAGGCTACTTCTTCACAAGCATACAAAGAGCGACAGACTCGAAGTGTGCCTCATACAAGACATTCTTTTTCATTATTCTTTAGGTCTTGAGGGGATGCACAAAGGTCTATACCACACGATGACAAACTACCCTGCGGGGGGGGGGGGGGGCCGGGGGGGGTTTCAAACCTTGGACCTTATGTATCTAGGGTCTAAATCTTAATCTTAAGCCAAGACCTCATTAGCAAATGATTTTTAGGAATATGATTTATAATCCTGTAGGCCTAAATGTTTCATCAGTTGCTTTTCTTACCGTCCAATCTAACTGATTACTGGAGTTCGTGGGCAGGTCGTAATAGATGGATATTCTGCGCCACTGACAGCTGGGAATTTTGCTAAACTGGTAAGGTAATTGAACCAAAATTTCCCTATTTGAAATGAAATAATTCCGCTAGTTGAGATGAAATATGTTTTGTGCATGAATTTCATCTGTTGTTCCATATTTCCTTGGAGCTTTCATCTTCTGAGTCATCTGCATTTTCAATTGTATCCTGCTCTGGTGGTTAGTTATTGAGCACTACCCTTGTTTGGGTTCTAGTGCTTTTGCCTTTTACGTCCACGTTTTAAGTTTTGCTTATTCTGAAATGTGAATAGATTATAGATTATGCCTAAAAATAACTATGTTGCTACCAGGTCCAGTTTGATGCGAGCTTGATGGTTTTGGCTTTATGTAATGTATTACTGTCTTCTAGGGCCACATGTAAAGTAGGCAGCTTATGGCTGGGCCTTGTGAAATTACTTAGTACCATTGTGGTTCCTACCCTTTAGGTAACTATAAGCAATTACCTATAAACCAAAACACCTTCAAAGACTACTTTGGACATGCCCATAGATATGATCAATCCAAAAAGTGCACTAGAATCTGGTTAACCAACTCCTAAATATTTATCAAATGCGTTTTCAAGTCTTTCCCAATTTTCTGGACAATAATTTGTTTTCTGCTTTGAAAAATTCTGAAATTGTTCGCCCTCTGCTCCAAATACGGCTGTAAATCACCGACACAACAACGGTGTCACTGCAACACAACATCGGTGGCACTCCAATCTTTGGTTTGTGGGTCCCGTAGAAACTTTCATTCTTTTCATCAACTTAAAAGAGAATGAGGATTCAAAAAACAAGTGAGCTGCATAATCTGTACCCTCACAAGCTATGGGTTTGTAATCAATATTCACGCACAGCTATGGGAGTTATTCTTTATTCGGTAACCTATCCCTCATCATGAGGCATAAGATAAATGCAGGATTGGAATTGGGTATTTGTGCGGTTGTGCCGCACCATACTCCACCAGGGAACTAGACTTCCTCAAATTAGATTTTTCTGTAGGCGCTGATGATACTCTTTCGGTACCATTGACGGCAACTTCCCAAGTATCACTTTGGCTAGTGTAGTCGCTTTCCGTTCTTTCTCTTTTCTCCATAATTCTTCTCGAATACCAGCTGGAAATGTGGTTGCATGTATGAGACCAAACACTTATTTTTCAAGTAGATGCGATGCACCCATTTAACCAAAAGGCTTTCTGGTTTACACAAGTCAAATACTAGTATCCATTGTGATGTTGAATGGAGAATCCTATTCCTGAATCTCTCTTGTTTCACACTCGCATGAAACCACCATGATGACTTGCTCCTACCCCCATGAAGCAACCATTTCTCTTTTGCTTTTTCACAAACGGATGTCCATGGCATCCCAATAAAAAGAATATAATCCTCGATGGCCAATGTCTCCTCTGAATATGATGGTTTTCTGGAGGTATCAGCATGAATATGATCTTCAGACCCTGAATATGCAGCGACTTTAAGTTAGCTTTTTCGGCCCTCTAATGAACATCAGCGAATGATTCTATATTGAGTTGCTGTAGAAGATCAAATTGTATAATAAGAATTTCATAGCTGTAAGGAATAATTAATTTTGTCCTATTTTTTAATGTTACTTTCGCATTTTTTTTGAAGGGGGGAAGTTTTGATAAGGAAAAATATGTACTATATAGAACGAAAAAGAGATGGATGTGGAAAAAAGCATCCTACAAAAAACTATATACATCCAATATGCAAGCTATTCACAAGATTAGCTACATCAAAGGCTGAAATGCTAAAGTTCCCTTTATGCCAAAAATAAAGAGTTTTGATGAAATTATCTTTTAATTGCTCGAGGGACATTTCGGCTCGGTTAAAGACTCTTTGGTTACGTTCTCTCTAGATTCTCCAAAAAAATCACAAGAGGAGGAACGGAGCCCTTCTTTTTTACTACCAAAGTAGCGTTCTCTAGTCAAAAGATGGCTGCTGATAGAATTTTGAGAAACCCAAGAAATGCCCAAGCAACTAAAAGCAAGCTCCCAAAGTGTCCTAGCAAACTGACTGATTTGAGGGCCGGGGGGGGGGATTTTGTGGTAGTGGTTATTGAGATATTAGCTTTATCATTGTTAGCAAAGCAGTATTTTATGTATTGTGGGATACTAGAATATTTTCCTTATATTGTTATGTTTTTTAGGCTATCAACACCTCTCTATTTCTATTCTATTTTTGCAGTCAGATTGGAAAAAAATTGAGTTTGTTTTAGAATAGTTCTCCATCAGTTTGGTATCACAACAGGTTTGTGCTAACAAAGACCGTCCTTTGGCCTAATTGTGGTATTTTAATCACTTCCCTCTATTGCATAATAGTTGCTTTCATACAGCAATCCATCTGTTTCAACCCCGACCACATTCCAACCATACGACCGCTTTCCATGAACCAGGACTTTTGCTAATTTTTGTTACCAAAGATTTGGAATTTGCAATCCATCTGTTCTTTGATGCCTACCGTTAAGACAAAGTCACCAATATCATCTTTCCATCATGGTGACAAAGGAAGATATATTACACAGCATCCAAGCACTTACTCCTGTTTTGATTCTTTCAAAGAAACTTACGGAGTAAAACGACCCGAACAACATTAAACAATGATGATAATATATTGCACAGAGAATTAAGAAACTTGCCAAGCTGCAAGATGAAGTCCAAATAAACTTGCTGAAGCAAAGAAACAAGTATTGGTCGAGCATATTGTTGAAGCAACAGTGGATTAGATAGAGGAAGGGGTAATGGCCATCAATGTTTTGTACAATTCTTTTGTAGAATTGTAGGAGGCACGCAAGCTTGTATGTTTTCACTTCTCTTTTTAATTTCTCTCGCTCCTCTTTATAGTATAACTGATAATTCCCACAAGGAGGGAACCCCAATAAATCATGGGTTTTTATGCATGCTCATTATCAAAACTGGACCAAGTTGAGTGGAATCTATCTATAGATCTACCCCTTTCCTCAAAACTTTGTCAAGTCTGTTTTTACCCCCAAATCTTTTCAAAGAAACCTTCCATCACCGTCACTGGAGGATTTGCATCCAAAATGAACCACATAATTGGAGATCCCTAGTATTCGGCCTCAGGTTGAATGTGCACGTGCCGATTATGCTAATGGCCAGTCCAAGAGTCGCAGTCACTTGTGCATAATTGAGTTGGGGTCCAGCATTTTGCAATTTTGTAATGTCAACCTCCTTTGCTGTGGATGAATTTGGACATCTAGATGAATTCCGCTTGTTCCTAAGCTTCTTAATCCATGAATCATTTATGTGAAACTTACAGTGCTCCTAGCTGGAGTCTAGAAATTTAGGGTTATGCTTTGCTACAGTTCCATTGCCATCCCCATACCAATCGCAATGCCACTTGTTGAATCATCATCCCTAGTTGGTGAATTTCTTGCTATAGGATTATTCTTTCATTTTGAAAACTTCCGAGTAGGTTTTCCTTGTTTTTCTTAGTTCCAATGTAGCTGAAGAAGAGTCAGCTCATCTCATCTAGAGCCTCTCTTTCCGACGTTCTCCCTCTCCCAAATGTTCATATGACACGTAGCCAAACTGCCAATGTTTACTTTTTATTGTTTGCTTATTGCTTTTTAGGGAGCGATCAGATAATTGCATTGCCATTGATATAATTTCATACTCATACATGCATGGAGCATGCGGGGTTTTTTTGTTATTTTTGGGGGGGGGGTGTTTACACAGGTTTTAGGCAAAGTTAGATGCCTAGTAAATAGGAATCTCACAGTTGTGGCCTACATCATCAACTTTGTCCTGTACGAATTACAATGCTAAAAATCTGTCATTGCTTTGTTATGAAAAATTCTACCCTTTCTTTCTCTCCAGCGTTGATAAATTGCTGTTTGACCTATGCGCCCCTATATTTCTAGCGTAGTATTTCCCCTGGAATGAATTTACTGTATGTTTGTTTGAGGATGCTCAATGCCCACTGTGTCTTTGCAGTCGATACGGATTCATCTTGCGCCTGGCACTAGGGTAGATGCGCACAGCATTTGTCTTATGTTACTCAATCTGCTCTTTGCTGAAACACTCCGTTGCACGACCATCCTACCAATTAAGGAAAATTTGGGCTCCTAATTTTTGCCAAACAACAGGATACTAGTCCCCTACAGTATCTGATTTCAAAAGCCAAGTATTTATAGCCTATGCTAGCCTTGAGTTGTTAGCATCAGTGGCTATTGAGCCACCTTTCACCAAGACATCCTGGCTTCCAATTTGGGGTGCCACAGTTCCCTGCTACCTGGAACAGTATGTGGAACCAGGCCAGTTGTCTCCTCTGGAAACCTCAGGCGAAGGTCCAACCTTGCCCTCACGAGTCTGCTGAGGGTATAGATAGATAGATATATATATATATATATATATATGTACACATACACATACATATATATATATATATATATATTATATATAATATATATATATATATGTACACATACACATACATATATAATATATATATACACATACATATATATATATATATATATAT
This sequence comes from Carnegiea gigantea, assembly GCA_029747015.1. NCBI lineage: Eukaryota > Viridiplantae > Streptophyta > Magnoliopsida > Caryophyllales > Cactaceae > Carnegiea > Carnegiea gigantea. The sequence continues at coordinate 238,503 of JAKOGI010000243.1, read as the reverse complement.
ATATATATACACACCACATACATATATATATATATATATATATATATATATATATATATATATATAGATATATATCTATATATATATATTAATATATATACCGTACATATATATAATATATATATATATATATATATATATATATATATGTTTATATATATAATATATATATATATGTATGTATATGTATATGTATATATATGTATATATATATATACATATATATATATACACACACACACACACACACACACACACACACACACATATATATATGTATATATATGGGGGGGAACACTTGTGGTAATGCTTCAAATTCCAGATATGTTACTGTTGGTCCGGTTTGGCTAGTTAAATCACCCTACAGGAGGGGGTTGAATAGGGTGATGATCAATATCACAAATTAATCAAGTAAAGAGCGGAAAGATAAACGTGGATAAGACACGAGTAATTTTTTACGAGGTTAGTATCAATCAAGCTTAGTCCCCGCCTGGAGTTCCCTAACTCTAGGATTAACCCAATTTTATTCGGAGCGATTATTACAACTCTAGAGTACACCTACTCTAAGTTTCAAGCTACAAGTTGATCCTTCAACAAGTCGTTGGTAGAGTTGACCCTTCAACTCTATGATCCCATCCAAATTACAACTTGAACAATACAATGAAATGTAAATATATATATATATATATATAATATATATATATATATATATATATATATATATATATATATATATATATAAGCAAATTTAAGCTCAAGGTATACCAATAAGTTCTCGAGTAATGTGTATGTCAGTGAGTGCTTGCTCTCTCTTGTATTCTCTTGTTGCCAATCTTTTCCCCTTTTATAGATGAGAGGTGTAAAGAAGAGTGGAGAAAAATATGGCAAGTGACCGTTGCACATTTTGTGGAAATCCAATCTCTATGTCTGATTTCAAGGCCTTGAATTGGCATTTCAAGCCCTTGATTTTTTCTGTTCTTGCTCAAGTACTTCCAATGGCTACTTTCTTGATTTGGGATGAATATCTTGGCTGAGGATCTTCTAGAATCATTCATAATTTACAGCATAATCTTCCAAGATATTCTATCACAAGATATTATCATATTAAGAGTAAATCTTTGACATTGATAAATATAAATCCACAATCTTATATTCAAATTTGAATCACACAATATAATATCATAATGATAACATGTTCAAATTTGAATATTAAACAATCTCAAAGATATTGTGACACTTATATAAAATCAATTAAGTAATATTAATATTCCAACATCCACTTCAAAAATATAGCACATTTAAACAATAATAATTATTAAGATAATTCAAATATAACGTGATGAATATTTCAATTGATTAATCTCTTTTTGTCTTTCATCAAACATATTAAAAAACTCAATGTGAGCTTTTAAAAAAGCTAACAATCTCCATCTTTTTGATGACAGACAAAAACTAATAAAAATAACATATCTATACAATTTTAAATAGCACACCATGAAAAGTTTTCCAAATAATTCTCCTTTGTATTTCATTAAAAAGGTAGCACAAGAGGAGCAGGAAAAAATCGAAGCACAAAAATTGTGACAAACGCATATAGCTCCCCCTTAACAAATCAATGATATATAAAGATGCTCCCCCTCAATATAAGGGTTTAAACACTAACATTTTGATCAATAATATATCCTAACATGCATGCATTGACTTGATATTCTTATTGCAAGGGATCAACATATTAATATAACAATTCTCCCCCCTTCAAGAGTAAATCAAGATTATCAAAAAATCATCAAGTAATATAATTCTCCCTTATAGAAAGAAACAATATCATTTATGCATAAAGATAATCACATGACATAATAGCATAAGATATGACGTAATATTAATCATGCAAAGATAACATCACCTTTCATTTGGTAAGAATTCAAATTTTGATTTCTATTCATGTTGTTGAAATAAAAAAAATCCAACCCTTGATTCAATCATACCAAAATTTTCAGTTTTTGCCTACCGTTCAAGGCCTTAAACTGTATTTCAGGGCCTTGAAATCTGAGCAATAACAAAACAAATGAACTTACCTTATTTTTACTTTTGGCAAACAATAACTTACCATATGTCTTTGCGAAGCTCCAATGTTTTCTTGTCCACTTAAATTTTTAAGAGGATCAAGTGCTATTGAAAATTCATTATTAGTACATAAATGAGGAATCAATAATATCCCATGAACATGTGCATTCTTTTTTGATTTTTTCAAGAATGAAGTTGCTCGACCAAATCTTGATACCCTTTTCTTTTTGGATTCAAAATTGTTAGAAGTAAAAAAAATTAATGAGGTAAAATTTTTCTTTCCCTCAATCTTGACACATTTTCTTGATTTAACACCACAATCAAGAATTTTTAAAAGTTAAAAATTTGGCGTGGTATTTAAATCATAAAAAATGTGACAACTTGGAGAAATACTATTATCTGAAAATTCAATTATGGATGTTACCTCATCCTTACCGCTTTGAAGAATAGATGAATCATTATATTTCTCACCATTTTCAAGAAATTCCTCAATTTGGGCATGCTTGACATCATTATGTATAAACCGTTGAATTGGATCATCATTTTCATGTGCTTGCTCTTCATGTGGTTGGTGATCCTCAATTTACTTAACATTTCCATCCATGATTATTTCGTGCGGCCCCACAAATTCGTTTAGTACTACATTTTGATTAGTACCATATAAATTATAAAGAGTCTTCCAAATTTCCTTGGCACTATCACAATGTGAGATAAACTCATAAATATCAACAGTAAGAGCACAAAATAAAATGTTTATAACGTTAAAATTTTTGGATGTCTGCTTGTAATCATCTTCAACATATTCATCTTCCGATTTCTCAATAACTATTGGACCTTTGACCATGATCTCCCGAAGATCGAGACCCTTGTGCTTGACATAACGTTCTATTGTTTCCTGCCACAAAAAATAATTAGTACCTTTAAAAAGCGGAGGCCAATCAGAGTCAAAATCATAACTAGCCATGAGATCGAACTATTAGACGGTAAAGTCTTTAAAAAAATGGTACTAACTTTGATACCAATTGTTGGCCCAATTTGGCTAGTTAAATCACCCTAGAGGAGGGGGCTTGAATAGGGTAATGATCAATATCGCAAATTAATCAAGTAAAGAGCGGAAAGATAAACGTGGATAAGACACGAGTAATTTTTTACAAGGTTAGCATCAACTAAGTTTAGTCCCCGCCTGGAGTTCCCTAACTCTAGGATTAACCTAATTTTATTAGGAGTGATTATTACAACTCTAGAGTACACTTACTCTAAGTTCCAAGCTACAAGTTGACTCTTCAACAAGTCGTTAGTAGAGTTGACCATTCAACTCTATGATCCCACCCAAATTACAACTTGAACAATACAATGAAATATATATATATATATATATATATATATATATATATATAAGCAAATTTATGCTCAAGGTATGCCAATAAGTTCTCGAGTAATGTTTATGCCAATGAGTGCTTGCTCTCTCTTGTGTTCTCTTGCTACCAATCTTTTCCCCTTTTATAGATGAGAGGTGTAAAGAAGAGTGGAGAAAAATATGGTAAGTGACCGTTGCACATTTTGTGGAAATTCAATCTTTATGCCTGATTTCAAGGCTTTGAATTGGCATTTCAAGCCCTTGATTTTTTCTGTTCTTGCTCAAGTACTTCCAACTGCTACTTTTCTTGATTTGGGCTGAATATCTTGGTTGAGGATCTTCTAGAATCATTCATAATTTACAGTATAATCTTCCAAGATATTCTATCACAAGATATTATCATATTAAGAGCAAATCTTTGACATTGATAAATATAACTCCACAATCTTATATTCAAATTTGAATCACACAATATAATATCATAAAGATAACATGTTCAAATTTGAATATTAAACAATCTCAAAGATATGGTGACACCTTATATAAAATTAATTAAGTAATATTAATATTCCAACATCCACTTCAAAAATATAGCACATTTAAACAATAATAATTATTAAGATAATTCAAATATAACGTGATGAATATTTCAATTGATTAATCTCTTTTTGTCTTTCATCAAACATATTAAAAAACTCAATGTGAGCTTTTAAAAAAGCTAACAATCTCCATCTTTTTGATGACAGACAAAAACTAATAAAAATAACATATCTATACAATTTTAAATAGCACACCATGAAAAGTTTTCCAAATAATTCTCCTTTGTGTTTCATTAAAAAGGTAGCACAAGAGGAGCAGGAAAAAATCGAAGCACAAAAATTGTGACAAACGCATATAGCTCCCCCTTAACAAATCAATGATATATAAAGATGCTCCCCCTCAATATAAGGGTTTAAACACTAACATTTTGATCAATAATATATCCTAACATGCATGCATTGACTTGATATTCTTATTGCAAGGGATCAACATATTAATATAACAATTCTCCCCCCTTCAAGAGTAAATCAAGATTATCAAAAAATCATCAAGTAATATAATTCTCCCTTATAGAAAGAAACAATATCATTTATGCATAAAGATAATCACATGACATAATAGCATAAGATATGACGTAATATTAATCATGCAAAGATAACATCACCTTTCATTTGGTAAGAATTCAAATTTTGATTTCTATTCATGTTGTTGAAATAAAAAAAATCCAACCCTTGATTCAATCATACCAAAATTTTCAGTTTTTGCCTACAGTTCAAGGCCTTAAACTGTATTTCAGGGCCTTGAAATCTGAGCAATAACAAAACAAATGAACTTACCTTATTTTTACTTTTGGCAAACAATAACTTACCATATGTCTTTGCGAAGCTCCAATGTTTTCTTGTCCACTTAAATTTTTAAGAGGATCAAGTGCTATTGAAAATTCATTATTAGTACATAAATGAGGAATCAATAATATCCCATGAACATGTGCATTCTTTTTTGATTTTTTCAAGAATGAAGTTGCTCGACCAAATCTTGATACCCTTTTCTTTTTGGATTCAAAATTGTTAGAAGTAAAAAAAATTAATGAGGTAAAATTTTTCTTTCCCTCAATCTTGACACATTTTCTTGATTTAACACCACAATCAAGAATTTTTAAAAGTTAAAAATTTGGCGTGGTATTTAAATCATAAAAAATGTGACAACTTGGAGAAATACTATTATCTGAAAATTCAATTATGGATGTTACCTCATCCTTACCGTTTTGAAGAATAGATGAATCATTATATTTCTCACCATTTTCAAGAAATTCCTCAATTTGGGCATGCTTGACATCATTATGTATAAACCGTTGAATTGGATCATCATTTTCATATGCTTGCTCTTCATGTGGTTGGTGATCCTCAATTTACTTAACATTTCCATCCATGATTATTTCGTCCTGCGCCACAAATTCGTTTAGTACTACATTTTGATTAGTACCATATAAATTATAAAGAGTCTTCCAAATTTTCTTGGCACTATCACAATGTGAGATAAACTCATAAATATCAACAGTAAGAGCACAAAATAAAATGTTTATAACGTTAAAATTTTTGGATGTCTGCTTGTAATCATCTTCAACATATTCATCTTCCGATTTCTCAATAACTATTGGACCTTTGACCATGATCTCCCGAAGATCGAGACCCTTGTGCTTGACATAACGTTCTATTGTTTTATGCCACAAAAAATAATTAGTACCTTTAAAAACCGGAGGGCAATCAGAGTCAAAATCATAACTAGTCATGGGATCGAACTATTAGACGGTAAAGTCTTTAAAAAAATGGTACTAACTTTGATACCAATTGTTGGCCCAATTTGACTAGTTAAATCACCCTAGAGGAGGGGGCTTGAATAGGGTAATGATCAATATCGCAAATTAATCAAGTAAAGAGCGGAAAGATAAACGTGGATAAGACACGAGTAATTTTTTACGAGGTTAGCATCAACCAAGTTTAGTCCCCGCCTGGAGTTCCCTAACTCTAGGATTAACCCAATTTTATTAGGAGTGATTATTACAACTCTAGAGTACACCTACTCTAAGTTCCAAGTTACAAGTTGACCCTTCAACAAGCCGTTGGTAGGGTTGACCATTCAACTCTATGATCCCACCCAAATTACAACTTGAACAATACAATGAAATATATATATATATATATATATATATATATATATATATAAGCAAATTTATGCTCAAGGTATGCCAATAAGTTCTCGAGTAATGTTTATGCCAATGAGTGCTTGCTCTCTCTTGTGTTTGCTACCAATCTTTTCCCCTTTTATAGATGAGAGGTGTAAAGAAGAGTGGAGAAAAATATGGTAAGTGACCGTTGCACATTTTGTGGAAATTCAATCTTTATGCCTGATTTCAAGGCTTTGAATTGGCATTTCAAGCCCTTGATTTTTTCTGTTCTTGCTCAAGTACTTCCAACGGCTACTTTTCTTGATTTGGGCTGAATATCTTGGTTGAGGATCTTCTAGAATCATTCATAATTTACAGTATAATCTTTCAAGATATTCTATCACAAGATATTATCATATTAAGAGCAAATCTTTGACATTGATAAATATAACTCCACAATCTTATATTCAAATTTGAATCACACAATATAATATCATAAAGATAACATGTTCAAATTTGAATATTAAACAATCTCAAAGATATGGTGACACCTTATATAAAATCAATTAAGTAATATTAATATTCCAACATCCACTTCAAAAATATAGTACATTTAAACAATAATAATTATTAAGATAATTCAAATATAACGTGATGAATATTTCAATTGATTAATCTCTTTTTGTCTTTCTTCAAACATATTAAAAAACTCAATGTGAGCTTTTAAAAAAGCTAAAAGTTACTGTATCCACACAAAAATAACTTTTATGTTTGCGCAATAAATTATCATACTCTGGTGCACCTGGAGTTATGTGAAAATGTGTACACTACGCAGTATGACTCACTAAAAAATTTCTGGTTTGTGATCTGTGAATGGAGAACGGGATGAAGCATAAGTGTAGGTGAAACGTGGACATCTTCATAAAAGATGGGAACTTCGATTTGGTCAATTATATATACATTAACTGCTACGATTGGAGGATATGTATCATGGACTTCATTGTTGACAGTTAAATGACCAATGAATTAAAGCCATGATTGTACTGTGTGCCGGGCAAGTAAGATGGCTGTGCCCAAGCCCAGTTCAAAAACCAGGGAGGTGGGCTTCAATGACCTTTGTGCGAGGTAACCGACAAAGATTGTAGGTCCAAGTGTCGGCCTCATCACAGTTATAAATTTAGAATGTGGGACATTATCCAGGACACAGGTACGAGGAGTCGTTATTTTCCATGTAGAAAATGCAATTTCAAATTAATTTCTTCTGGAAAATTTCATTATTTAACTTAAATGATATGACCTCTTCAATTAAAACCAACATATTGAAAACTTCTGATAATTTCTAAATCATCAAAATAATAAAAGAGACACTGGTGAAGAAAACGTCGTGCATCTATCAAAACAGTAGACACCAGAACCATTAAACAGTAAAGACTGAAGGAAATGGACCATGTGTTGCTGAACCCCCCTCCCCCTTACTGTAGAGTTTGGATACGTCTCCAACAAGTATCCCATGTCCTATTCATAAGTGTTGTAACTTGTACCCAACAGAGTTACGATGGGCAAAATGGCAAGTCTGGGCATATAAGTAGCCACTCTCTTTTTTGGGGGGGGGGGGGGGTTGAGCTGAGCTGGTTCCAAGCTGAGTGAGTTAGCCCTTTCGAGGCTGTCAGGGCTTGCTTCAGTGTAGTTAAAATTTCTCTGCTTCCTTTCTTTTAAGAATTAGTGACTGTTTTGCTAATGACAGATCATACTGACACAAGATTATCAGGTAATGGATGGGGCATATGATGGTACAAAGCTCAGTTGCACCTCCCAAGCTGTTCTTTCAGACCAAACTCTTGATAGAAGTATTGGTTACTCTGTTCCCCTGGAAATAATGCCATCTGGACAATTCGAACCACTGTACAAGACAACGTTAAGCGTACAGGTAATTGTGCAATTTGATTTCCTACTAAGATATCATTGCCACTGATATTACACATTGGTTTCTCTTCATTCAAGGATGGTGAGTTGCCCGTGCTACCATTATCTGTTTATGGAGCAGTTGCTATGGCACATAGTGAGGATTCTGAAGAGTACTCATCGCCGAATCAGTTTTTCTTTTATCTATATGACAAGAGGAATGTAAGTGCATTTTGGTCTCTTGATGAGCCTTGCTTTGGCATAATGCTAGCTCAAGGATACTACTTATTACTCAAACATTGTACTTCTTTTGTTATTGTTTATGTAAAACTAGCCAAGCTTACTAATACGTTAACTAACTCAGGCACACCAAAACACAACTCTAGCTTAACTTGAAGTAAGGTAAACCAGTGTCGACTGAAGCAAAATTGGCCAACGTACTGAATCAACTTATAATTTGTTTAACCTTTGTTGATTTATCTACTTAACTGCCTATTGAACAAATTAAAAAGGGCTAACAATGAACCGTGTGATTGACCTCAAAACAAATTGACTTGAACATGACTGGACCCAAACACTCGGTCAGCCCCTTTTCATTCTGATCCTATTATGAACTAATTTAATGGCCCCTTTGTCAGGTTTAGTTGCTTGCGAAGAATGAAGATGACATTTACATTTCTTGGAGTTGTTTTCCTCGTTATTCTTGTGATATAGTCATATAGATAACTATAAGATTCTTTTATGTCATATATGAGTCCATAACAATCCTTTGACATCCACAGGCTGGCTTAGGAGGACTTTCATTTGACGAAGGCCAGTTTTCTGTATTCGGGTAATGCTTTCCGAGCTTCATTGTAGCTGCACCAAAAACCTGTGAATTCTCTCTTCCGTTTAAATTTACAAATCCTTTTGTGCAGCTACGCAACTGCCGGGAGGGAGATTCTTTCTCAGATAAAAACAGGTGATATCATCAGAAGTGCAAAGCTACTGGAAGGCCGAGATCGCCTTGTACTGCCTAATGAAAATTGAGAGAGTGTTTATATGCGTGCAGTGTTGTATAATTGCTTGCATTATGTGCGGGTTCTGGACAAATAATACACTCATTCCATTAATACCATTGAAGACAACAATTTTTTGACAGCTGAAACAGTACTCTGTTGCGAAAATTCATTTCAACTTTAGCGCATTAATTTGTCGCTAGGAATGGAAAATGTTTTTTTGAAAAGGTATTACGTCAAATTTTCTGTTTGATAAAAAAACCCGCCTAGTTACGAGATAATATGCACGTGTTTTTTGACTATATTTTGCAATAGAAAATCTTCTATTTCAGAAAGATAGAGGACAAAGAAGCGTGTTGGAAGAAGCAAAGGAAAAGAGGCGGAAGACCGCGAGAGCGGGAGAGAGAACTGATGGGGGCGAGAGAGTCATATATGAGAGAATGGAAGGTGGCAGAGAGAGGAGAGTAGAGGGGGAAGAGACGAGATCACAAAAGTTAACTAATTTGACCATGGAAGGAATAGAAACTGGAAAGTAATTGGCTAATGACATGAGTAATAAACTAGTCAAATGGAATTTTGTAGTAGTTAATTGGATCACCGGATAAAAGAGAGAAAAGAACATAACAAAGACTTGGGCCGATAGAATAAACAAGTAGCTGATTGGACGAGGGAGGCTAGCTAATTAACGCAGTGGTGAAGGTAGGAATTTGGGAAAGATGGATGACAGATAAGTTGGTAATTGCGGATAAGTTTTTGATGGTGGGATTTCAAATTCATAACTTGAACGAAATGACGCTTCTTTAATTAGCTTTCTGAAATATCCATGCATTTTGAGCTAGAATTTAAATCAAATCATGAATTAAACAATTTTAAAATTGAAATTGACAAATTAAACTCATAAATTAAAAGTGAAAAACAACTTAACCTCAAATTAAATTATTAATCAACAAATTGAAATATTAAGGTCAATCAAAGTGCTATATTATTTTTGAAATACCTGTACACTGATGAGGATGGTTCCTCAAGCTCCCAAGATCAACATAACAAGGGAATAATCACACCGTAAGGATACTTCTCTTGAATTCAATCCCAAACAATAAACAGGATTGTGAGGTTTGTACCCAAGATAAGACCCTAATAATAGTTTAATTACTTTTCACCAAATTCTTCTCCTAAAGGCTCTTAAGCACCAAAGAGAAATTCTAAAGGAAATACCTTAATCACCACTCTTAATTTAAGAGCTAAAGATTTAGAGATTTTTGGATAAAAGATAGCCATTATCCTTTCATTTCATAATTCAACTCAAGTTGCATTTATATGAAAGTAATTGGGTCTATAAATACCCAAAATAGAGGAGATTAGTTGTTACATTTGTGGGGCAAGTGGACCAATAGAGAGCTTACAAAATATCCTAAAAATTTAAATTAAGGTGAGCTGTATTTTTTAGAATTCATTCTCCATCTTCTAGGAAGCTTTTAGAAAGCTATACTCCACCAATGGAGGCCTCACCACTTGGTAAATCTTCCTTGTTGAGTACAGAATCACCCCGTGCTAATTAATCCCCAAGATCATAGCTATAACCTCCTCAATTAAGGCAAAATTCCACATTACTCCAAAACTGAAATTTAGGGCACTCTCCAATTATTTGGGCTATTTCTCCTAATATTGGAAATCAATGCCAAATTTTAGCACGTAGGGCTAAAACAGACATATTGGGGAATCAGAAAAACTTGGGTTTGCTTTGTTTGAGCTTTGTTTTGTTGGATTTAAACTTGACCAAAATTCAGTAAGTTTGTCGATAAAAACCTACACTATGTAACTTGGAATTTTCATCACTTTAAGGAATTAAAATTAAACCTAACTGAGGATTTTATTGCATCATCCTAAAGTTAACTTCCTAGCCTTTCTAATGAAGTGTAGATTGCCCCAATTGGATATCTTTTGGGTGGTGTTGACACCAAGTCAAAACCGTGTGAAGTGCTAGAGTGGTGACCATCTTGGCCAAGGAAAGTTGGCTTGGACTTTGGTGTAGATAAGGGTGTAGCCAAGAGTTGGCTTATAGCTTGGTATGCATCAACTTCCCCCTCATGAGAAGGATTTGCCCTCAAATCCTTGGGATTAAAATTCATTGATATCAACTTTGTATGCCTTTTATCACTCTTGGCTTTGAAAACATCCAAAGTACCAAAGACTCCTCTCTTCTTGAATGAATAAGAGTTGCTGAAGATCTTTGGAAGAACATCAAAGTAACGAGTAGCTCTTCTAGACCTCATGAGCTCATTGAAGATCTCAATATACTCATCACAAGATAATTCAAACTCATCATCCTCAAGAGAGGTGTCACCTGTGGACTGATCACCCTTATAAGGGTTTTCTCCCAACACCATTTTGATGGGTAATGAGACCTTGGAGATGGATTCTTTTGGGATTTCATCCTCAAACTCTTGGTGAGCTGTAAGGGATGTTGATCTAATTTGACTAGTTAAATAACCCTAGAGGGGGTGAATATGGTGATGATCAAAGTCACAAAATAATAAAAATAAAATATAGAAAAGTAAATGTGAACAAGACACGAGTATTTTTTAACGAGGTTAGCGTCAACCAGGCTTAGTCCCTACCTAGAGTTCCTAACTATAGGATTAAATCAATTTTATTAGGAGGGATTACACAACTCTAGAGTACACTTACTCTAAAATCCAAGCAACAAGTTGACACCTCAATAAGTCATTGGTAGAGTTGAGCCTTCAACTCTAACTATCCCACCTAATTACAACTAGAATAATACAAGTTAATAAATTAAGTGAACAAGGGAATGATATTTTCAAGGTGGCTATTAGTTCTTGTTTTTTGCTCGTGTTCTGTTTTTTCATTTTGCTCTGCCTTCAAGTTGCTTCAACATTTATAGCCAAAGATAATAGAGTCATTGGTAAGTAGTCATTACCACCAAATGAGGAAGTAGTATCTTCAGCTAATTTCAAAGCCTTGAAAAACAGTTTAGGCCCTTAAGAATTCTACGGTTTAACAAATATGGCAAATGCTCTCAGCAACCGTTAAATTCCTATTTTGGAGTTGATTAGTGGATTCTCTAAGAATAAGTTGCAATAGCTTTCCATAAATCATACAAGTATCAAGGACCAATTTTTACCAAATTAATCCATGATCCCTAAAATATGCACACAATCTTCCACAGATAGCAAACATTATTAATTACAAGATAATATCACCTCAAATCATATCAAGAATATCACAAATTCAAATTTAATTCACAAATCCTCACAAATCTCCAAAGCAATTTTAGCATGTCATATCCACTTAAAATATAGCACATTTAAATAATAGTAATTCTAAGATGGATCCAATTATAAAACAATAAACATACCAGTGGACCAACCACTTTTTGTCTTTCATCAAAACATATTAATAAGACAAATTGTGAGCTTAAGAAATCTAACAAGGAAAAAGGTTCCACTCTCACTTGTGTTTGGCTTCACCATTAGTACAGCATTTCGATGCTTGCTCTTATTAGTAGCACACTCTTTCCATGTTTCATTCTTATAGGGGGATTTGCTTACTTCCCTTCCTCGGTTTAGCTTTGTGAAGTTGGGGTAGAGGTAATGGGGCTAATGTGAGGCTTTTCTCATCGTGCTTGAGTGAATAAGTATTAGCACACCCATCATAAATCATATGATTATCGTACAACCATGGTCTACCAAGCAACAAATGACATGCATCCATAGAGAGGATATCAGACAATACTTCACCATAATAAGGACCAATTAAGAATGAAATAAGATCTTGCCTCGAAGCAGTTATCTCATCGTTCAGTCCTAACGATTGAAAAGAGTGTGGAGTAAGATACTCCTTCGTGGGGATTTTTAGCTTATCGATAAGTGTCTTAGAGGCCATGTTGGTGCAACTAGCACCATCTATGACTAAGCCACAAACCTTGCCTCCAATGGTGCACCTCGAGTTGAAGATTTATTCCCTTTGGCTATCTTCATAAGAAACCTTTGCGACATGGAGTGGTCTTTTGATCAGCAATAATTATCTAATATCAAGGTTCACCAAGGTAGACCCATCATTTTTATTCTCTTATTCACTTGATTTTTCCTCATTGGCTTGAATCTCATCAACCTTCTTGATGGTAAGGGCCTTTCTATTGGGACAATCGGCTTGAAAATGCCCAAAACCATAACACTTAAAACAATGCTTTCTTTCCAACATTTTAGGTGGCTCACTAGCAATTCTTTTACTCTTGTCAAGAGCTTTGACTTGTGGGGGCAGGGTTTCAATTTTGGAGTGAGTGGAGGGGCTTTTAGTAAGGGAGGTGTAAAAGGATTTCCTAACCTTAAGTTGCTTCTCAAATTTGATAGCTAGGTGGCACGCATCATCAAAGGATAAGTAAGGTTGTCAATCCACTTTGTTAGCAATTTTAGGAGATAATCCTTTAATGAACCAAGTAATTTTGAGTTTGGACTCTTCATCCAATCCAACCCTCATTTGGAGTTGTTCAAATTCCCTAATGTACTCTTCCACCGTAAGATTCTCTCGGGTAAAAGAGGTAATATTAAGGTAGAGCTCTTATTTATAAGAGGATGGTAAGAACCTCATCTATATGCTTTTTGAGTTTGAACCATGTCTTGATTTTGGCCTTAGCTTATATAGCCCGGTTCTTCTTCGAATGCTCATACCAAAGAGAGACATATCCTTTCAAATTGAGGATAGCCAACTTGAAGGACTTTTCATCATTATACCCTTTTAGTTTAATGATCTTTTCAATGGCTCATAAGTCGTACCTAATCAAGATGGTTCTTCGGGTTCAGATTACTATCAAATTTCAGAGTCTCAACTTTGAGATCTCTAGGGTCATCCCTTGGATGCCTTCTTCTTCTAGGCCCTCTTTCCTCATCATCAAAGTCTTTATAAGAGGAAGAGTATGCGATGTAAATAGGATTGACATCATAGCCTTGACAGTAAGGGTTTCATTGTTTGGATTAGGGATTGTGTTTGGACTACAATTATGGCTCTTTGTAGACTAATGAAAGTTGATGAAGATATGTAAATGAAGAAAAAATTTGAAGAGCCAAAATGTGGATTTTTGGGATGAAAATAAAAAGGCAGTGAGGTAATTGAATTAATGAAGATTTTGATTCAACAACCATCCAAGAGAAGTTCTAGCTCTGATACCACCTTGATGAGGATGATTCCTCAAACTCCTAAGATCAACATAACAAGGAGGATAATCATTGGTAAGAGTAGGTAGATATGATTTGAGAAAAGGGAATCACTAGCAAAAATTAAAAAAATTGTAAGAGTTGTGATTCTTTTTGAGAGGATCAGTGATGATTGGCAATTATTGGTAAGGATTGGAAAAGTTGGTAGTTCTTTTTAACAAGTGATTATGAATGGAAAAAAATGTTCAGGATTGTTAAAGATTGAAAGTGATTGCAAAATATTAAGACCGTGCTCGGCAACATCATTTTAAATAGCACTCAGTGTTTTCATCAAATCGATACACTTATAAGTCAATTTTTAGCATTTGAACTAGCATTCAAGTAGTATTTAGCATTTCAAGCAGCGTTTCTAAAAAGTTAGTATTATTAGGTTTAGCATTTCATATTTTTTGGTAAAAAAAATACCCTTTGATAATTTTATCTCTGGGAAATCATTTATATTCTTTTTTACCAATTTACATTAATTTGTTAATCCAACAGCTAAATTTACGAAATATATTTATTTCAACCACTCATCTAAATAGGTATCCTTTAATAGTTAAATTTTTACTTTTTTTATTTTTATAGTTTTTTATAAGAAATTTTTACTCATCTAAATAGCTGCTACTTGAATAAACTTTCCTAGTCAATCTCTACTCTACTGCTCCTTGAGATGTTTTGGATTCATCAAAGTTGATTTTAATGAATCCTCCTTGGGGTTTCCTCCAAGCTACCCACAGACTCTTTTTGTAGTTGGTGGCAGAAATTTATGGTTTGGCGGATGGAGTATTTGTGTGAGGTTATATCTTATGTGCTATTCAGCTCTTGCTTTTTTAGCTCTTAAAAGAGTGATTGCTAAATTAGAATTTTCATTGTGAAATACTTTGTTATTTCTTGTTTTCCAAATGCTCCCTAGGAGCGCTACTATTCTATCCATCTTTATTAGAGGATCAGTACACAGCTGACCTGCCAGTTTTGGATGCTAATGGTATGGTTTATTGGCAGGTGAATAAAGACCCAATTATGGTCATTTGCTAGTTTCTAGACATGTCGGGTGATGTGACACCCCAGAAAGAGGTGTTCCACATCCTCAATGTCAGCATTACAATGCGAGCATACCAGGTTAATTTCCAGTCCTCTCATGAGAGTCCTTCTTCCGGGAAGGGAAAGATGTCAAAGCCGCCGAAAGATCTTTAGTTTAGGCAAATCCAGCTGAATTCCCATGAGGGGGAATTAGTCAGATTAACTCCATTGGCAACCCAAGTTGCTGTTTCAGTGGAGAAGTCACTGGTGCTCGATAGGCCCCAACAGATGGAATCTCTCTAACAGTTAAATTAGAATCGTTATCTGTTACGTTAACAGTTAACTATTAAATCGTTATTTGTTATCTAAATAACTAAGTTTACCAAATAAGGCCTTAACAGGATTGGAAAAAATCAAAAATTCTTTAAAATAACCGAGAAAAGTCAGTAAGCATGGAAAATAATTTTAAAAATTGAAAAAAAGTTAGTAAATAGTAAATACAAAATTCTACCATAATTGACAATGTTTTCAATTATCATAATTGACTATTGAACACCATTGATCTAATTGAATTAAATCCGAGCCATTGAAAATCATTACCCTTAACCAGCACTGCACGTTTACTGGCGGGCAAAATATTCTCTCTTTTGTGGTCGTTGCGTGCCCAATGTTTATGCCGAACCCCGTGCCCAGTGAACTCTTCTATTCCACGCCCCTTTCATTCCTGCTACTTTGTATTCCT
>JAKOGI010000243.1:185000-217500 GCA_029747015.1 Carnegiea gigantea | reverse complement strand
ATCATCCCGCTTTACAAGAACAAGGATGATATTCAAAATTGTAACAATTATAGAGGTATTAAACTGCATAGTTACGCTATGAAGCTGTGGGAAATGGTGATTTGAGGGAAGGTTGAGGAAGAATATTTCCATTTTCGAAAACCAGTTTGGTTTTATGCGAGGCAGATCGACTACCGAAGCAATCCATCTCATTAGAAGGCTCATGGAAGTGTATAGGGATAAGAAAAAGGATCTCCACATGGTGTTTATAGATTTAGAGAAAGCGTATGATAGAGTACCACGTGAGGTGTTATGGGATTGTGTGAAGAAAAGAAGGGTATCGAAGACATATATCCAAGCCATCAAGGATATGTATACGGGAGTAAAATTAAGGGTAAGGACCTCAGGAGGAGACACAGAGGACTTTTCTATTGACATTGGGCTCCATCAAGGGTCAGCTCTAAGCCTATTTCTTTTAACTATTATTATGGATGTACTCATAAAAGGGATTCAGGATAAGGTACTATAGCGTATGCTATTTGTTGATGATATTATTCTCATTGATGAGACTACAGGTGGTCTTAACAGTAAGTTAGAGCAATGAAGACATACCGTAGAATCTAGATTTAGATTGAGCAAATCAAAGACTGAATACCTAAAGTGTAGGTGTGGTGGTGAGGAAGGGGGTGGGAAGAAGTCACCATGGGCGGTCAGCGGTGTGGCAATACCTAGGGTTGAGAAGTTTAGATATTTAGTCTCGATAATTGAGGAGAAAGGAGATATCGACGAAGATATTGACCAATGTATTAGAGTGGGATGTGGTAAGAAAATTTCGGTAGGATTGAAAGGGAAGATCTATTGTATGATAGTCAGGCCAACTTTGTTATATGGCTCAGAGTGCTGGCTAATCAAGAAGCATCAAGTCCAGAGGTTGATGGTGGCAGAAATGAGAATGATTCGATAGATGTGTGGATATATGAGATTAGATAGAATTAGAAACGAAGTGATTAGAGAGAAAGTAGGAGTTGCACCCATAGAAGATAAGATGAGGGAGGCTAGACTAAGATAGTTTGGACATGTTAACAGGAGAAGTGAGAACGCACTGGTGAGGAGGTGCGAGCCAATTGGCCTTTCGGGGTGTAGAAGAGGTAGAGGACGACTAAAGAAAAGTTGAAATGAGGTGATTAGAAATGATTTGAAGTTTATAGGTATAACGGAGAACATGACTCAGGATAGAAGTCTATGAAGATCTAGGATTAAAGTTGCAGATCATAGGTAGCTTACCTCTAGTCTTCCTTTGGCATTTGTTTGAGTAGGGATTATTGTTATGTTGAAATGACTATTATTCTTACCAGCGTGCGATGCAATTCTGTAGGATACTAGATGGATCTTAGCAGGGGTGTTTTTATCACACCTCTGTTTACTTGAGGTGTAATATGTCGCAATTGTGGTCCCCCCCTCCGATCGTTTAATTGTAGACTTCTATGGGCCAGTTTAGTATTATGTCGCTACTTGCTGTTTAAGGTACGCAAAACTCTTACCCCTCATCTATTATTCATGTTAATTTATGTTATTTTAAATATTTCGGTCTTGTGTTTGCAAAATTATTTTACCAACTGATTTTAAACATTTAAATATCTCTTTAAAACTTTTTATGTGGGTCGATTGGAAACGGTTTTTTTATGTGCAGTTATGTGTGTAGGAGTAAGGCTGCTACCTCTGGATCTCCCTAGGCCCCGCGGAAGCGGGACCCACACTAGGAGTTGTTGTTAGTTATGTGTTGGGTTTTGGATATAATTCTATTACCTGATTTGTACCCATTGAAAGCATGTTTTGCTGATACCACATTTTTAATGTTATTTAGCTTCGAATTTGGAATTGTTTGTGCTATCAGAATTTTGAAAAAACTTGTCATATTATTGCTTGCGCTCTAATCTTGTAATGAAACTTGAGGAACTCAATCATTATTTAATATTTATTATTGATATATTCAAACTTTTGATGTCAGAATTTAGAAATTCTACTGTACTGGCATACCCGGATATGTGTACTTATTTTCACTTGCTGTGTGCACCTGGATGAAACCGACAACCCCAACGATCCAGTGGGTATCGGTATGGATATTTTCCCCCCCTTTTTTTGAAAATGGATATGCATGGGGAACTATGGGCGCAACGAAACTCGCTCGGGCCCACCCATCGCCACACTTCCATTTGGTGAATTGAGTCACTTTGAGAGCAGTTAGATGCAATATAATTCTTATAAATACTTACCGAGGTCATAGCACTTTGCTTATAATGCATCCCTGTTAGTATTTGGTATGGTTTTGGCTGCACTTTTCCTTTTGGCCTTCTATGTGCATAATTTTGGTCTATCGAAAGTGTCCTTTAATTATGGTGGATGTTATTTTATATTTTAGCCTTATATACTAGTACTAGTTAGATTCTTTGTCTGGCTTTACATCTGTTCACTTCAGAGGTATCCCTTTGCTACCTTGAGGGTACTATTTCAAATTAAGGCCTTGTTTGCTGTTAGCTGGTTGTATTAGTTGTTTGATTTAGCTGATTGTATTAGCTATTTCTAGAAAAATTGTTTTGGTGAAATTCACTATTTCTGACGACTTTTTGATAAAATTTCGCTTATGCCCTCAACTCAATTTCAATGTCTTTTTAGCACAACAATTCTTATAAATTGCATATTTATTTGCCTTCTCAACAGAAATTAAGAATTATCTGATCTATAAGATTATGTTTATAAGTTTACCCAATTTGAATAATGACAATACTTTTCTTCATTGTTAACTTTCTTTTAAGTAATATTTGAAATTTATGTGACAAGAAATACAAATACTATTCAAAGATGAAACCTTATGTTTCAACCGAACCCACACTAAATAAAGGATGAAAGAAGAAGAGAGGGTAGCCCAAAAAAATAAAATAAAATAAAATTGATAATCAAATAGTTGAAAACTTGAAGCAAATTGTCTAACCCGAGACCTTGTTCAACCCTACTTATGGTTGAAGATTGAATAAGAATAAGAAGTTTAAAAAAAAAAATTACCAAGGGAGCCCCAAAAAAAGAGCTGCGAACGGGGGCTAAAAGCTTAAAATTGATTGAATAAAAAATAATAGGGTTTGTTATCAATAGCATTTGAAGTAATTTTTGAAAATAATTGTGGTCAATGTCATTGTACATAACTATAAGCTTATTGAAAAAACTTTTGCAAAGATTTTTTTAACAAAGATGCAAAGAGCTTTTTGGATGTAAAAAGCTAACACAAAAACCTCATCAACCAAACACCCTAAGTAGCCTTTTGACTAAAGTCAAACAGCTAATTGCCCCAAAAGAGCTTTTTGGCCCTAAGATTATGGGGAGTGTTTTCTGGGAAATAATAATGAATACAATGGTCACAGCACCTTTTTTTGGACTCTTTTACTTTTTAATGTTCCGCGGGAGGGGGGGGGGGGCGTGGCGCTTGCCTTTTGCAAGAGATGCAAAGTGCATGTATGACCACGTGACAGTGGTTGGTTAAAATTTGATGTCTTTCTCACAAAGTCATATCCTTTATCAGAGTTTCACGTTGTCATCACTGGCAGAATAATGTTCCCCAGGACACCAGTTGAACAGCATTCAAAGATTCTGTATAAGTCCTTAGAATTTTTAAGCGGGCTAATCAGCACTTGTAAAATCCAAAAAATTCAGAAGTGGGACGCCCTTCTGGATCCACACTGTTATGATGTTGTGGGATTGATTTTATGTTGGTCGGTATTGGATTGATTGGTGCGGTTCCAACAGCCCTAGGTATGAAATTGTCGAATCCAGTCCGTGTAAATGCTGTGAATTTAAATTCCTGGATACCCTCTTTTAATGATTGAGTCTGTAGTAACGATGTCGATGTTTAATCAGATGTTGATTGCCTGAGTGTTGGAGAGATCCAGAACATCTGCTCTAGGTATTTTGTAGCTTTTCCTGTTTCATGCCTTAAAATACACCCTTATGCTTCTTGTTCTTTTTTTCATGTCTTTTTTCATCCACTTGATGTTTTTCTTCTCAGTGTTTTCCCTATAGCTCTAATCCTATGGTATAAAATTCATAGGTGGTTCTTGATCTGGATGAAACACTTGTATGTGCATATGAGACATCAAGTTTGCCCCCAACACTGTGTATGCAGGCGACAGAAGCTGGTTTGAAGTGGTTTGAGCTTGAATGCATATCATCAGATAAGGTATTTAATTTAGCTTTCTCCCAATTTCACTAGCCGTATATAATTCCTGAACTGAACTTGATTTTATATTGATAATTGAAGGAATGTGAAGGCAAGGCTAAAATTAGTTATGTAACGGTTTTTGAACGTCCGGGATTGCATGAATTCTTGAAGCAACTCAGCGAATTTGCAGATCTAATTCTTTTCACAGCTGGCGTTGAAGGTTCATGTTTTCTTCCTATACTTTGCCCCTCCAAATCTTGTGGGTTCTCATCTTGCACAATTCTAGTGCCTACTTAATTTGAGGCCAATAATATAATGACTCCTGTGAACCTTTTTCCTTGAATAAAGAGGAAGCATATGTGTCAACATACTATTGAGATGTGCAATGACCCCATTGCAAGAATGATTGTATTTAGTTATTCCTCTTGTTTTTGACAGGTTATGCTAGACCTCTTGTTGATAGGATTGATGTTGACAATCTCTTCTGTCAACGTTTATATCGTCCTTTGACTATTAGCACGTGAGTGTTCTGCAGCTTGCTGGCTTTTTGTCTCCTGTTCCAGTACTCTGAGAATTATGATGATAACATTGTTTTTACATCTTTCCAATCTGAAGCAACATTATGACTGAATTTAATGGACAAAGTTGCATGTTGACTTTTCTGAATCCTTGGTTTCCTCATGTAGCAATGACCATGGCTAATCGTAATCAAGTAATCATCAACCAGTGCCTTTTGAAGGTGATATTACACTATGCCTTTTGGAGGCTGCTAGGTTACAAATCTCATGCTGCCTGTTTTTGTTAACTCATCTTCTGGAATGTGTCTTTGCATTTTTTGGCCATCAATGTAATTTTCAGAACTCTGGAGCCTGTATCTATGTTGTAGGTGGCTTACAAGAGAAATAGTGTCTCATTGTCTCTACCATTCTTCATTCCTTTGCGTGTGAACCCAGGATATGTTCATGGTACTCGTGTAAATTGCCGTCCACTGAAGACGAAAACCTAATGGCAGAGTCCAAGTTCTTATCAAGAAAAAAAAGGTTCAGCATTCTGTGTATGGTGATGAGTATGCTATAGCAGCGATGAAATGCTTTCAGATATTCATTATTACCCACACAAAAAGTTGCTCATAATATGTTGAAGTTGGCATCTCAAGCTGCACTTCAGTTAATATTCAGGAATTAGGTCGAATTCACTCATCCAAGAGGCCTCTTTCTTTTGTACTTGTCTCCTAGTGATGGAAAGCATCTGCTACTCTCCATCCTAAATATAGGGTACCTTCCAAATGATATGATCTCTAATTCAGATTCCAGAAAACACTAGAAATCATCTGGCACATTTTCCCCCGAGGGAACTCCAATCCAGGCCCTACTAATAGGAATAATTATGTGATACTCTGATAGACAACAGTAAGTTATATATGCACCCTTCCTTTTTTTAATTTCAAATGTGGTTCAAATTCATGGGCAGGGTAAGGATCATTGGTACAGGTTGTGGAAAAGAATCAACATATGAAGGACATGGAAGAGAGTGAAAAGCATTTAGTCATGTGGATTTGGAAACCATGCAAATAATTTGAGACATGTTGAGGAATGATAAGCCAACAAAATGGGACTGGGGGAGTATCAAAATGAGCAATACTGATGGTACTCTACCCAAACCGTGGGTCACAGGACTCAGGAATATATCTTTTGCCTCGCCCTCTTCTCCCTTGTGAACAATTCTTGTTGAAAAGAGCTGTCGTTAATCTTCTTCCTTTTTGCCGTTGCTGCAGAATTGTCTTCTTAATTCTGTAACTGGGGAGTGGGGACTACGATATTAATTCTTTATCAAGTTTGCAAGTCATTTGCCACATGCTAAAGAAATGCATAAGTTGGCCTGGAGTGTGCCCTAATAACTTTTCTTTTACAATTTACAGAAAATAGGGAAAGGGTTTTTTTCTTTCTTTCTTTCTTTTCTGCCTTTTAAGGTTAACTTTTGTGCAATGGCCTTTTCACACACTCCCTTTTCATCTGGGTCGTTTTTTTTTTTTTGGCTCTTGAGAAATTGCAATTTGTGTCTATTGTTTGCTTGCTACGCACTAGAGAAATTCATGAGCTTGATGTGGCACTATTTGATGGCTAATTATATGCCAGGTAGTTTCTGTATTGGTGGGCTGCCAGCAATTTCTTTTTCGATAAGTTGGCTGAGTTTGTACTTTCAGTCATTGCTGTCTTGCTTCAATATGGCCTTTTTTGTAGGCATTCAAATTGTATTCATGCCCAGGAATCAGTGTAGCTGTGATGCAATGTGGTACTCGGCATTGGCAATTCTAGGCATTGCAAGCCTGATTGGTGATGCCTTAGCAGTGACATGTTTCTATATCTATACACAGTTCAAGATTTCTCTGATAGGTGCTAGAAGCTAGCGTAGTACTCATCTTATGGAACATGGATATTAATACATGCATTCAAGTGTCAAGAAGGGCATATTACTAGGACTCACGAGATGGTCAACTTTTCAGAATCAAGTTTGTGGCTCTACTTGTTTGTGTATTCAATAATTGTGCACTGTAATTGCTTTATATTCCATGTCATTTGACCATCATCTTTAGCGCATGGATGGCATTGCCATTTCTAAGGCCAAGTCCTTTATAGATGGGGTCAGATTCTATGAGAAGCACTAGTTACTTGTTCCAATTTACCAGCATGTCATGTAATTTCGTGCAATATGATTTATCTTGATATATTACTGTCCATGGAATCTTGGTTTTGCTCAAAATTGAGCTGCTTGATGCTAAATTTCATGGTTTTGCGTCTCTACAGGGAATATCGGGATCATGTCAAGGACCTCTCCTGCATCTCACAAGATCTTTGTAGGGTGGTTATTGTTGATAACAACCCCTTCAGTTTTCTATTGCAGCCATTAAACGGAATTCCTTGTGTACCATTTTCTGCAGGACAGCCACACGATAATCAGGTAGTAATTTTGTCACACTAATGAAGTCTATAAATAATTCAATGGGACCTGTTCTATTTTCTTATCTTGGGTTCCCCTATTTCATTCAGCTTCTTGAAGTCTTACTTCCACTCCTCAAACACCTCTCTGCCCAGAAGGATGTGAGACCTATTCTGTATGAAAAGTTTCACATGCCTGAGTGGTTCCAAAAGCATGGCATCCCTTCTCCTGGCTGGGCGCAATAGTGGGTAGGCACCCATACAACACTATTTATTGGCAGGTAATTTCTGTATTTTTAGGAACATATATTCATCCCAGTGTATGGTAAACTATGAGAAAAGTTCATTTACCCAAACTCTCAACACTTGCTTCAGGCTCTGCTCAAAATCCGAGTGCCGCATTTCCAATCAAGATTATGTTCGTTTTTGTATTTAGTCTGGTTGGAAGTTAGATTCTTCGGTAGACTTGTAAACTTTGGATCTGATTGAATACTTTTGTAGAAGTTTGAAGCCCTGTACGTATCCTTCTTTTTGACTTGAGTATGTGCAGCTTCACTCTTCTTGGCTTTAATAACATCTCATGCAGAAGCTAGTTGATCTTGATCCGTAAGTTTGTATCGCATGGTGGACGTGTGTAGTTAGTCTGTGTGAAATTTTCTGGTCTGAAGCTGTAGCACATTCCTGAGATTTGGCTTTGTCATGTTCATCTGCTCGGAAATTATCCTGCTTTTGAGATTAAGCCCCGCTGATGAACTCAATCTAGGTTTTACTTTATGAAAGGTGCTTTGCAGACATCAATCTGGCCAGTATAACTTTGCCGTAGCTGTGCTGTTCAAGCTACTCGAGTCTGCTTGGGTTGCGAGGTGCTTTAGAAACACAGCGAAGCCATTGAGGATTGGGGCTGTGTTACAAGTAGTATATTTAGGCGGTTTAGTAACTATAGACCTGCCACATAGGTTGTTCGATTTGACTCTATATTTGGTGTGATCAGGTTGATAAGATTTCAATTTGTGTGTGTTTTGATTTGGGCCAACCTGTCGTGTGGCGTAGTTTGTCTCACGAATACAAGCAACTTTGACTGACCTTCACGTTAGTTTCAGTTCATCGTAGGGTGAGTTAGGTCCACATTACAATTGGATTTGCCGTGGTACAATCGGCTAAGAAACATGAATTGTCTTTACTTTGTTTAGAAAAGTTAATTTGAAAAAGTTAATTATGAGTTTTAAAATACTTTTTCGAGAATTAGCTTTTTATGTTACAATTTTATCAAAAATAGATAATTTTATTAAACAGTTTTTCTATGAACAATTAACACAAACAATTCAAATAGCTAATAATTAATAACCATTAAAACAGTTAATAATTAATAGCTAATAACTGTTTACCAATAAAATCTATGTACGTTAGTGTACGTGCTATTCAGCGTACCAATATGTTTAGTCGCATCTACATCACTGCAATTAAAGGTCCAGCTATGTCAGGCTAAGAACATTGGCAGTTTGATAGGCACCCAAAATGCCGCCCAACAGCGTCACATTCGGCCCTTGTAAGAAAACTGTTTGATTTTCGAATTCTGAAGCCTGGTAGCGTGACTACTGACTAGTGATTAGATTTATGATAGTTTGGTGGCACATGCATGGTTTTCTAGAATTATTCCAGGAGGTGAAGTCCCAATGCGATCCTTCGAAGTTGGAATCATGGATATGTTCAAAACTTCAAATGTTTAGCTTAAAAGGGTATAGATTTTTTTTTTATTATTTTTTACTTTTTTTAACGTCTGAGATACAAAGTGTAGTATAATATAAATTTTATTATAGGACAAGTAGAACTAAAGTTGGACTATAAAAGCAGATTGGGCATCAGGGTCAATTGCTATTATCACTTTCTATGCATCTGCGTGATTGCATCCTGTATTGATATGCTTAGGATCAGCCACCAGCTAACGTCATTACATTAAATCTCATTGGTAGAAGGGCGTACAATTTATTACTTTCCCCAAATTTTTTTCTAAGGCTCCATTTAAATCTTGAAAAATCTGGTGAAAATATTTTTTGGGAAAGTAATTGTTTTTCTTGTGTTGGTTTAGAGAAAATTACAAAGGAAAAAAATTATGGAGGAAAATTAGATGAAAAATTTTTAAAAACAAGTGATAAAATTTTCCTCATAAAATTGCAAAGAAAGTTTTGAAAAAATTCCCAAAAGAATTTTCAATCTCCTCAAATCTCGCACTACTTAGATGACATTAATATGACTCCAATAGTTCATCAACATTCAAATTTCTTTTCCAAATTCTTGTATTTTTTTCTGAATTCAAACAAGAAAAAAACCTCACCTTATCCCTACTTTTTTTTCTTTCAACTTTTCTTTCTTCCAACTTTTCTAAGGACCAAACAGAACTTAAGGGGTCTTTTTTTTTTCCTTTGAACATGTATTTTTCATAATTAACTACTTTCTTCGTCCTAGTTTATCTTTCTAGATGGAAAAGTCATACATATCACTCAAGTGGAATGTTGATTGATAGATTTTAGTTTCAGTGGATCATAAAGAAAGTTATTAGATGATGATATATATAGTTAATAACTACTTACAAAATCAATTCAGGAAGCAAACAAAAGGGACCAGTAAGATTGGACGAAAACATAATAGGATGGAGATAATTGGCAATAAAAAGGAGAACTATTTTTTAACATTTTAATTCACTTCTTTAAGAGGTCAACAAGATTACAGGAGTTGGTGCACTTGATGACAAATACTTATTATTATTATTATTATTATTATTATTATTATTATTAGCGGCAATAGTAGTAGTAGGAAGGATATGTGCTCAATTTCAATTGTCAATATGATGGTCTTGTTGATGGGTGATCTAAATGCACCTTTGCTAGGGTGATCGATTACTGATCCACCTAAAGTGTATTTTTTTTTTTTTTAAAAATAAACCTCTTCTATAAGCTGGAGCAATTAATAATTGAAAATGTCGATTGATGTACGAAAAGTCTGCAAACTTGTTGCTGCAAAATTGATTATCCTTAGTGATGTGAAAAGTATCTTGAAGTAGCATTTATGAATGAGACATGGTCCATACCCAAACGCATTAAGGAGATATCTGGATAAAATGGCTGCCTAGCCATAACCAATCAAGAAGTCAATAGTTAAGTAGGTACAAGTACAATTCCAATATGACCTGACTCAAATATGATATTATCAAGATAAGCAAGGGAACCACCAATAGCATGCTGCATTCACGCCAGGCTGCTGAAACCACCTTCCACCAGTGCATGTCGCACATTCAACTTACATTGATAAGCCCCAACAGCCTACTCTTAATTAGAATGTATCATGTACTCATGTGTACACTTTTAAAATTCCCCCACCCCCTCCGTACTTTGATAGGTGAGTGTACGTGTTTTGCTGCAAGACACTCTTAAATATCTTATCTTAACTCAAATCAATATATTTTATAATTTAAAATCACCAAAATTTTAATAATTAGAACTAATTATGAGTTATAAAGCTTTATGAATCCATAATGGGACACCTTTTGCAACTTATTGAGAGAAAAAAAAATCTCTTGATATATACTTGTTAATCTTTTTTAGTCAGGATAGAATGTTTCAAGCTATAAAAAATGTATGATGCAGTTGTTTATTCAGATCTTGAATTATCAATTTATAATTCAATCACATGATTATAAATCTCAAATCTAAATCCCAATACCTCTTATCAAGTTATTATGTAAAATATATTAAAGAAAATCAAGTAATATTTTCAAAACTAAAGGACATTATTTACACTACGGGGTTTTACTAGATTATACAATAAACATAGAAAACTTAAGGGTAACATGGTGCCATACATTAGTCATTTGATTTAGGCAGTTACTTCACAAAAAATGTTTTATATTATTTTCCCTTCGAATATTCTTGAAGGAGAACGTTGGGAAAGAGTGTATGACTTTATCCCAACAGCTATAATTGCTGCTGTAGAGGACTAGACACGCCAGAAATGAAAGTTCATGGAAATTGATCATTGCTTGGGGTGCTCCCTCTTTGCTCTTTGCATTAGGGTCAGCTGCACCATCCAGGCGGCTACCAGGGTTGAAAGCACGGAAACTTTGGCACCGCTGTTTCTTTTCTTTTAACCTTTAAAAAAACAAAAAAGACAGTGAGAGAGAATTGCTTTCGGTTGGCCCTCCTGCCGTCTTCAACTTGGCATTGACAATATAATGACCAGTACATTTGTCAATTCAGACGGACAGGTTAAATACGAGTCGAATTTATTCAGATTCAAATAAAATATAAATCCGGTATATTTCGTATTCGGATAAGACATGGGCGAGTATATTTCGGTTTTGCGAGTTTCAGGTTGATCCAACCGGTCCCAACGGGTTTCAGTGCATCTTTTTTGTTAATTATTTTTTTCAAAATACAAAATTGAGAGTATTTATTGCTTAAAATTTTCAATATTTTATTAAAAACATCGTACTTGTAATTTCTTAAAAGATTATTAAAAATATTCAAACTTTTCGTTATGATATATGAACTTCATGTATGGGTGAACGAAAAATTGAGTCACCTTTCGGTTGTGCAGGTTAGTCCATACGTTAAAATGAGGTCATAATGAGTCGAGTCATTACTAGGTGAGCTTATCTAGAACAATTTATTGTGTTGAAACGATTCGACCCACTAATAACCCATTTAATAAGTCGATATTTTTTTTAACGAACCTAGCTGCCATTACTTAATGAGGTATATTTCATTAAGAGGCCGATCGTAATACGAACATGAGCTAAAGGCGAATTAGAAATAAAAGGGAGTTAGAGAAGTGCAAGATATTATTTTTAATTATAACGTCAAAATGTGAATTTTTACATAGTAAGTTATCCAAAATAATATTAGACATATTCAATTCACTAAAAATGTAATGGTATAACTTACGGATTTTTAGTATTAATCTTATTCTGTTTGATTTCCTTAAGAGTCGATCGTTACTTCACATCCTTTCATACCTCTTTTTTAAAGTGGTCCAATTTATAAGTTGTTTTTGATATTATTTTATGATAATAAAGTTAGAAAAGCAAGGTAGTTTTGTTTAATTTGTGAGATGATAGTTATATAATGTCTCTCTAAACGATCTGATATAATGAATAACTATTATTCCTAAGAGGATAAATAAAAGATAATTCAAAAACAAGGATATAATGTTCGGGTCAAGCAGGCAGGTTCGGGTTCGGGTTGGATTTGACCCACTAATTTGCGGGTTTTCCGCATTCGTTTATTTCGGGTTCGGGTTGAAAAAATCGTGTTCAAAATACAATTTTGGGCTGCTTTGAGTTGGTCAATTTTTGCCAGGTCTAACGGCAACTTTAGATCCTGTAGTTTCACCATTGGGATTGTGGGTTATGAGTACTTTGGAGTAATGATCCGTAGATTGGAGCAGATTGAAATAAATTGCAGCGATTTGAAGCGTTTTGATAAGCAGTTAGTGAGTTGAGGTGGGTAGGAGCGATTTGAAGCGTTTTGCCTTGGTGATTGATTTTATAGTATCAAAGTGAAGGGCAATAATATAATGTCAATCCACCTTGTAGTACATATGTTTTACTATTTATCTATTTCGGTCGAGGTTATTTAACAATTATAATTTTTTAACTATCTCTGTCATGGATGGCGATCTTTATCCTTTTTTTTTTTAAATAGGGTGCTATTAGAATGGATTGGAGCGGATTAGAGCAAATTGAAAGATTTAGAAAGAGCTAGCGCTTAATGGCCTGGAGCATATATCTGGTACAATGTGCTCATACCAAATAAACCCTTATTAGGTCTTGGTGTTGTTCCTCTTATAAGAAGAGTCTGATTAATAAGATCATATTTAATAGAATTGATCTTTATCGAATTATTTGAAATTGTCAATTGTTTAAAATCAAATTCAATATGAATTTAACATGAATCAAATGAAAAGTTTAATTCTAACGCAGGCCAAAAAAGAAGAATAGATGAAAAGTTTCTGAATATATGTCTTATACTTTTGATGTGAATTTATGGATATAATAATAGATAGGATTCTAAAATGTTACCAAAATTTAGAATGACCTATCTCACATTACTCATGCATGAATTTATTAGGGAGGAAGGAATCTCTTTATATAATCTTTTGTACATTATGAATATGTGACATTGTGCAAAGTAGGAAACTTATGTTATTCTGTTTATTTTCTTTCCCTTGCAACGTGGATGTAATTATAGAAGTTGTGGTTCTTAGGCTTGTATATATGGTGAAGTTAATAAACAGTCCCGGTACAGGAGAGTACGATAAGAGAAATCATTCTCTCCTTGCTAAATTTATCCTGGTATCAGAGTCGAAGGTGTAGCACCCATTGTGTTGTTTACAGAAGAGCAATCCATAACAGACATGGGAGACAAGAAGAATGACAACAAGCAAGTAATTATCAATGTAAATGACCCTCAGTCCCCTTACTATCTTTGTAGCTTAGATCACCCAAGGAACGTAATTAGTCCTGCCAGTCTAAATGGTGATAACAACGAAAATTCGTCTCGACCTGTGATTAATGCCCTCAAGTCAAAGAACAAATTGGGTTTTGTGAATAAAGATATAGCAAAACCAAGTGATGATGCCCCAGAAGTTCACGCCTGCGAAAAATCTGTTGAAAAAACGAATAGTAATGGGTGCTAGAAGGACAGGGAGATGAACTGTGTCGTGGTATGAACTACTAACCTGAAAGCTTAATTCGCCCGACTTAGGTGCAAATCGTTATGGTGAAGAAACTCCCCAAGGTTTAAAACGACATGCTTCACACTCGTGCACTCGAGGGAGAAGTTTTGGAATATAACAACTTGTATGCCCAGTAAGTAGAGAGGAGAAGAGAGAATTAGATTTCTGTGTGTTCTTAGAGCTTTAGAAGAGACCTTTATATAGATGTCTGATCAAGCAAAGGAGCTCTTGAATAGCCATTATTAGGGGAGGAAAAAGGGGGCGGAAAAGCAGAAAATGGAGAGAATCATGTAACTAAAGCAGTAATAAGGGAGAGGATCATGCTGATTGAGGTAGAGATGGAGGAAGACTCAGTCAACTGGCCGTTAGGATTACGACAGCTCATACACAAACAGTTCAATGAGAATTCCTCCAAAAATATAGCTCCACAGCCCACACCGCGCCTGACCCGGACCGGACGGGCAGGCGGCGGCGGCGGCGGCGCACGTGCATGTGGTAGCCCAAGTCCCATCAACCTCCTTAAAACATGACTTCTAGTTATTCAACAAACACAAGAAGAGTGAGATATATAAACTCTCCAAATCACTCCCAAAAGTTCTATGTGGGACAACAAGGGAGAAGGAAAGAGTAAGTGAACACCCTTTTAGGGTGCCATTACTCCAACAATCCCCCACTAATGGCACACAAAAGGAAAAGAAGAATGAAGAAGATTTCCTGGGTAAGAAGGGTCGGATACTTAAGTATCAATATCTTTCGATTAAATTGATACATAGTGAAGAGAGGCAACGTCTAAGTCTGACAAGTGAACTTAGTCTTGAACTTGTTAGACTTTGAATGAGGCCCTCTCGACACATATCAACCCTAAAATATGTATACTCCGCGATAATTACTTGTGCTTTTAGGCCCATTCGCGTACCTCGGGTCTCATAAGTGCTCTAGAGAGACAGCCCTAGTCTCTCATAGAAGGCAGCCAGACCTTCACACTTACTTACGTAATTCCATCAGTCTATCTCTATTTAGACCACCATATCATGGCTTGGAATTATTAAGAGTATATGTTAGCTGAACCTCTTGTAGAGTGATGATGAACCCATCAAGTGCTTCTCTGTAGCACCACCATAATAGGCTATAGATTCATTTAATGTGCTTCTATACAGCGTAAGCACTATCACACATCATAGAGATGGGAAGTAATGCAATTAGAAGATTAGTATGGCTTCGTTTGACCACAAATGGGTATCCACCATACCTCTTCATTCCGTGGGCTTTAGCTCCATCCCTCTTGATGATTCGAGAACTACTCTTCTTGGCAATCCCTTTATGAAAGGGTCTGCCAGGTTCTTCTCGGATATCACATATTCCAAGGAGATAACACCATGCTTTAGCAATTGCTTTACCGCACCATGTCTAATACGTATATGTCTCTTTTTCCCGTTGTAGACACTGTTGTGCGCAACTCCAATTGCTGCTTGTGAGTCATAATGTAAGGTGATAGGTGTTGATTGTTTCCCCCACAATGGTATGTCAATCAAGAGACCCTTGAGCCATTCAGCTTCTTGACGTGTCAACTCAAGAGCAATAAACTCAGATTCCATAGTTGAGCGAGCTATACATGTCTGTTTTGCAGACTTCCATGAAATAGCTCCTCCACGCAATGTAAAAACATAGCCACTAGTAGAACTTACTTTATCGTTATCAGCAACCCAATTTGCATTGCAAAAACCTTCCAGTACAGTAGGAAATTTACAAAAATGTAAACTCCAATCTAGAGTACCTCTAAGGTATCTCAACAAACGATGAAGTGCATTCCAATGTTCTTTAGTAGGATTATGAGTGTACCTACTTAGTCTACTAACGGCATATGTAATGTCAGGACGAGTAGAGTTCATGAGAAACATCACACTCCCTATTATCTTAACATATTCAATTTGAGACACACTAAGTCCTTTGCTCTTTTTAAGATATATGCTAGGATTATAGGGAGTTCTTACAGGCACCACGTCAAAAGAGTTAAATTTTTGCAACACTTTCTCAATATAATGAGACTGACTTAAGGAAAAACCACTCTTGGTTTTTATAAGTTTGATCCGTAAGATAACATCTGCTTCTCCTAAATCTTTCATTTCAAAGAGAGAAGACAGAATTCTTTTAGTCTCATTAATGACACATAGGTTGGTACCAAAGATCAGCATATCATCCACATACAAGCACATGATCACATAATCGGATCCAAACATTTTGGAATAAACACAAGAATCTGAGTTGTTAACAGTAAAGCCATTTTTCACTAAAGAACTAGCAAATTTCTCATACCACTGTTTTAGGGCTTGCTTTAGACCATAAAGGGATTTTCTTATTTTGTATACTTTATTCTCCTGACTAGGGACCTCACACTCTTCAGGTTGTGTCATGTAAATTTCTTTCTCTAAGTCACCATTGAGGAATGCTATTTTGATATCCATATGAGGTACCACAAGATCATGGATAGCAGCCAAAGCAACTAGAGTTCAAATTGTTGCAATTTTGGTGACAGGAGAGTAAGTATGAAAGAAATCAATTCCTTTATTTTGGTCAAAGCCTCTAATGACTAATCTAGCTTTGTACCTTTCAATAGAGTCATCCGTCCTAAGTTTCTTCTTGAAGATCCATTTACTACTAATGGGTCTGCAACCCTTAGGCAAGTCGGTCAATTCCTAAGTCTTGTTTGACTCAAGAGAATCTATTTCACTCTTAATAACTTCTTTCCAAAGATTAGCGTCTATAGACCTCATAGCCTCTTGGTAGGTTTTAGGATCTTCCTTAAGTAAATAAAGAGACACAAGCTCATCAGTCAAAGCATCAATGTCAAAGTTCTCAAGGACTTCTACCAAAAAGGAAGTGATAAAGTCAGGGCCAAAACTAGTTTTAATCCTCTGTTTCTTGTTTCTTCTAGGTTTAGTTTCCAAATCTCTAACACTAGAGCTAGTAGCAGGCAAGTTCACATGTTCAGGTACAACATTAGACACAGTATGAGGCATATTCCTTTTCAAAGGGAAAACATGCTCAAAGAAATCAGCATCTCTATACTACGAAATAGAGAAATCAGATAAAGACATAAATATATATGCAGCACTATTTTGAGCATAACTAATAAAGACAGCATCGAACGCCTTGGGGCCAATATTTGAATGTTTATGACTAGGTAGTGCAACTTTGGCTAAATACCCCCACACTTTCAGATAATTCAGGTTGGAAGCATACCCTTTTCACAATTCATATGATCTAACTTCTTATGGGGAACTCTATTAGTGTAAAACAAGCTGTCAAGACAGCCTCCCCCCACATGTTATCAGATAGACCAGAACTAACAAGTATGACATTCATCATATCTTTAAGGGTACGGTTTTTTCGTTCAACAACACCATTTTGTTGAGGAGTGTAAGGGGCGCTAGTCTCATGTATTATGTCATTTTTATCACAAAAGACATTCAAAGAATTGGTGTCATATTCTCACCTCTGTCAGACCTAAGTCTTTTGATTTTTCGATCTAACTGATTCTCAACTTCGACTTTGTACTTTAAGAATATTTCCTCAACCTCATCTTTAGACTTAAGAAGATAAATCTTGGTTTACCTAGAGTAGTCATCTACAAAGGTGATATACCATTTCTTTCCACCCTTACTTATAGTGTTTTTAAAGTCTGCTAAGTCTGAATGCACAAGTTCTAAGAATTCTGTTTCCCTAGTTGTTACATTTTTAAAGGGGTTCTTAGTAGATTTTGCTTTAACACAGACTGGACACTTAGAACAATTTTCAATATTCATATTTGAAATTAAACGCATGTTTCTAAGTGTAACACCCCCAGATTTCTAATTCTTTATTTACTACTGATTTAACTTGAATGGCAGCAGGAACTCCTAACGGGGTGCTACTGCCGTATTCCCTTCTTGGAAATACCAGGCTGGATATCATAACTGACATTTAAAACAAAGTCTTTACGAAACGAAGCCCACCATACATGGGTCCAGGAATTTTAACACAGAACTTGAACACCATAATTAAACCAACTAGATTCTATTACAACATCTAAAATTCTTTTTAGACACAACCAGCATTCGAGCCTCGCTCTACTCTCCTGTCCCCAGTCCTAGGAACAGCTAAATCACCTGAAAATAAAACATTTTATAATAGTGAGATAAACTCAGTAACATTCACCCCCAACAGTCAAAGGCACGTACAAATTCATTTTGAAACATTTTAGGAAAAGGGGGAAAAACAACATCACTTTTCAAGGTACACAACCCATTATCACCATCTTCCTTAAACAAATCAAGTTCAGAATCACACTTCCATAATTCCATTTAAAATGTTCAATTTCAGATAAGTCTTGGGTGAGCGACCCCAGTGGGTCTCATGGCCTGCGCTCTAACATAGCGCAGCCGTTCAACTCTTTCCTGGCCTACCGCTCCTCAGGCGGTTACCGCTTAACTTTCCTGGCCTATCACCATCATGGGTGGTTATCGATAACCTGGCCCACGTCTCGGCTGAGTACGTGGCCGCTCACATGCATGCACCTATTACCCGGGGAAGGCTATGGCCTTCAATCAGTTCCAATCGATTTAACTCACCCTATTTAGTTTCTTTCAGTTAATGGATACCAACTTGACACATTCAGTTTCATTCAGATTTAAATGTCTTTCCCAACAGAAATCAGAATGCAGAAACAGAGCTTCAAATACAATCATAGTAAGTTTTAACTTTTACAACAGTAGGTTTCAATTTTTACAATATGGAGATTTCCAACTTCCAGAACAAACACAGCATTCAGTCCCCACCAAGGAATCCTTTATAAATTTCACATCAGCGAACATTCTTTTTAGAAAGGAATGCCAAGGAATCAATACAAGAACTCCCAAAACTTCCATAATTTCAATAACACAGGGGAAAGGTTAGGGCATAACTGTTACCTGAGTACTGTACAAATTACGGGCTCGGTTGCTCTAATGAGGGTTCGCTGTTCCGCACCTGAGCCCACAAGTAGCCCATAGTCAGTTTACATTCAGTGTAGGGTAGCCCCGGGCCTCCCCCAAATTTAAAAGGAGGTTTTCTAGATCTTTATTCATCCAACCCTATCTAGGGTAAATGTTCGGCTGGCCAGTTATAGGTCCAACTTAAAAAAATTATAACTCTAGTTTCCTATCTCCAATTTCAGTGTTCTAGGTCATTCTGGAAACCTTACAATATCCTCTATCTTTTTCATGTTTAGGGCTTGCTTGGTTCTACCCCGAACCCAGTCCAATTTTTGCTTCTTCCGGCAATGCCAAAGACTATCTTCCCCAAGACAGTCTTGGCAAAAATTATCAAAACTCGGGCTACGCTACTCTAAACAACCCAATTCCAAAACGGCATTATTTGACACATCCAAATGCTCCTACCCAGTAAATTTCACAATTTTTGGTCACCAGTACTAGCCTAGAGAATTTTTCTAACTTGAAGGCAAAACAAACCAGATTCTGCTTCCCCAGACTTCACTCAAATTTTTACTTCTAACTTCTCATCCTCATAACTTTTCCTTCCGACTTCCAAAAATTATGCTCTTACCCAATCCAGAAAGATAATTTTGTTTACTACAACTTTTATGTTCGGAACTTTCACAAATGCGCAGCGTAACTAGGTCTAAAAATTCAAAAACTGCACCCTGTGCCTGCAGTTTTCATATTTGACAGGGCTCGGTATTCTGGCTATAACTCTCCCAATTTAAGTCCAATTCATCTAATTCAAAAACCCACATAATTTTCACTTCTAATCTAACTACTGTAAAAATTTCAGAATTTTTGGACAACTAGAACAATTACACCAAATTTCCAAAATGGCGTCAACAATAGTGTGAATTCTGTCTAGATTGTTCGACCCTTTTTATGCACAGTTTTCGCTTGTTTCGGGTTACCTAAAAATTTACCCACACCCGTTAAACATCCCTAGACTCTCGCCTAGACCCAACCATGCCAAAATAACCCCTCTTTATTGAGGCTAAAAGAAAAAGAAAATGAAACTACATAATAACATCGTTACGAGTACCTTTGATCAAAACTGAATCTAGGTCGACGGAAATTCCACCTTCGTTCAAATTCAACGTCGAAAGCGCTGAGAAAAATATGATGAAAATTATATTAAAAACCTTCATTCATAAGGTCATAAAATTGCAAAAATAGAGGAGAGTTAAAAGTGGGGGGTTTTGGATGCATGGTGTGCATGAATCCATGCATCACTTAGCCTTTTCTTACCAACACAAGGAAGAGAGTAGAAGGGGATTGTGGGTGGCTTGTGGCGGCACAGTGGGCAGCTGGCAGGGTGGCCGGCAGCGGGGCGAGTAGAGAGAGAAAGGGAGAGGGAGGGAGAGAGAGAGTGACGTGAGGGAGAGGGAGAAAGTGACGTGAGGGGGAGGGAGGAAAAAGGTGGGGGAGTGGGTGGTTAAAAAAAAGGTGGGGGAGTGGGTGTTTAAATTAGGGTTTTTTTTTTTTTGGATAATAAAACAGTAGGATAAAGATAAGATGCTCCAATTAGGGAATTTTTTTTTTTTTACGGATAATAACATAGTAGGATAATGATAAGATGATAAAATGATAACAAGATGATAATAATATTAATAAAATAGTAGAATTTGTATACGTCGAAACAAATAAAATAATAATGAAACGATAATATCAATAGTAGAGTGAAATAATATTCATAATATAATAATAAAATAATAACAATTACATTAGAAGTTTTACAAAAAAAATCGAAAAGGAAAAATTTTGGAAACTTTAATACTTCTCAAAATATATCAAGAACTTTATTAAAAGAATTTCACGAGAGTTAATTGACACTGACTTGGGTTGACTTGGCCTAGGTCGGTCCAACTGGGCGAGAATTCCAAGTCGAATTTTCAGGGTTTTACATACTACCCCACTTAAGAAAAGTTTCGTCCTCGAAACTTCATTATGCCAGGACACATCACTAATACATCCTTAATTCCTGAGGTCTTACATGCTACCCCACTTAGGAGGTTTCGTCCACGAAACTAATACATACCTGACTATGGAAAAAGATGGAGATATTTGCCTCGCATTTCCTGTTCTAGCTCCCAGGTGGCTTCCGACGATTCATGGTTGGCCCAAAGGACCTTTACTAAGGGCACCGTCTTTTTCCGGAGATGCTTTTCCCGCCGGTCTAGGATCTGTATGGGTTGCTCTTCATATGACAAGTTTTCTTAGAGTTGTATAGGATCGGGTTCGATGACGTGTGAGGGATCTGGAATGTACTTCCGTAATTGCGACACATGGAACACATTATGTATTCTCTGAAGCTCAGCCGGCAGCTCTAGTCGGTAAGCCACCTCCCCGATTCGCTGTGTGGTCGTATACGGCCTGATGTACCTTGGGTTAAGCTTTCCTGCCTTTCCAAACCTCGCGACTCCCCTGGTTGAGGAAACGCGAAGAAATACCTGGTCTCCTACCTGGAACTCAAGGGGTCTACGCCTCCGATCCGCATAGCTCTTCTGGCGGCTCTGAGCGGCTTTCATTCGTTCCTGAATCACTCTTACCTTGTCGGCAGTGGCCTGGATTAACTCTGGCCCGATGGTCAAGGCCTCATCAATCTCTTGCCAACAAAGTGGAGTCCTACGTTTTCTTCCATATAGTACCTCGTACGGGGCCATGCCAATACTCGCGTGGTAGCTATTGTTGTAAGAAAACTCAATTAGCACTAGTTGTTCGTCCCACGCGCTCTTAGAGTAACATATCTTCCAAGGTTTGGATAGTACGCTCGATCTGCCCATCAGTTGCAAGGTGAAAGGCAGTACTAAAACGTAACAACGTTCCAAACGCTTCCTGCAGCTTCTGCCAAAATCCCGATTGGAATCGGGTATCTCGATCCAACACTATGGAGTTGGGTACTCCGTGTAGCCGTACTACCTCCTCGAGGTAGGCTCGAGCTAACTGATCTAGGGTCCACGTGTTTCTCATGGCTATGAAGTGTGCCGACTTCGTGAGCCGGTCAACTATAACCCAAATCGCATTGTGCTTCCTTTGGGTCAATGGTAACCCCATGACAAAATCCATAGACACAGAGTCCCATTTTCACTCAGGGAGATCCAATGGCTGTAAGAGTCCCGCCGGTCTTTGGTGCTCTATTTTCACTCGCTGGCAGGTCAGGCACTTTGCCACATAATCAGCCACTTCTTATTTCATGTTACTCCACCAGAACGTTTGTTTAGATCCTTATACAGCTTATTTCCCCCAGGGTGTACCGAGTGCGGAGTATTGTGTCCTTCATCTAGGATCTTCTTCTTGAGTGCCTCTACAGTTGGGACACACACACGATTATGGAATCGTATGGTCCCATCCTCGTGGATTACGAATCCAGGTGCTTTTCCCACCAGTATCTCTTCTCTTATCCACTCCAATTGAGGGTCCGTGGTTTGGGCTAGTCGGATCTCCTCTATGAGAGTTGGTTGGGCCTCCAGGGTGCAAAGCGTAGGTCTAGCCTCCGACGTAATCACATTAAGTTCCAACTTTCTAAATTCTCGACATAACTCTTCTGGAAGCGCTATTACACAACTCAGCGTTGGGTATGGCCTGCGACTCAATGCGTCCGCTACTACATTGGCCTTTACAGGGTGATATTGAAAATGGACGTCATA
The DNA here is from genome assembly GCA_029747015.1 of Carnegiea gigantea. NCBI lineage: Eukaryota > Viridiplantae > Streptophyta > Magnoliopsida > Caryophyllales > Cactaceae > Carnegiea > Carnegiea gigantea. The sequence goes on along the minus strand of JAKOGI010000243.1, from coordinate 194,987 downwards.
GTCCTTTAGGAACTCCAACCACCTTGTCTGTCTCAGATTCAGATCCTTTCGTGAGAAGAGATATTTCAGACTCTGGTGGTCGGTGAATACTTCACAACGAACCCCGTATAGGTAATGTCTCCAGATTTTGAGAGCAAACACGACTGCGGCTAACTCCAGGTCGTGAGTCGGGTAGCTCCGCTCATGTGTCTTCAGCTGTCGTGAAGCATACGCTATCACTCGTCCATCTTGCATTAACACACACCCCAACCCATTCCTGGAAGCATCACTATACCCCACGAAGTCCTGCTCCGCAGTAGGTAGAGCCAGTACTGGTGCACTCGTAAGTCTCTTCTTAAGCTCCTGGAAGGCTCCTTCACAACTTTCCGTCCACGCATACTTGGTGACCTTTCTGGTCAGGTTGGTAAGCGGGGTCGCAATTTTCGAAAAGTTTTGGACAAACCGGCCGTAATATCCCGCAAAACCCAAGAAACTCCTTACTTCTATCGGGTTTTTAGGTCTAGGCCAATTGGCCACTGCCTCAATCTTTTGTGGGTCCACCGATACTCCCTCACTAGACACTACGTGTCCTAGAAAAGCTACCTTCTTCAACCAAAATTCACATTTTGAAAACTTAGCATATAACTCATTCCTCCTTAACACATCCAGGGCTGGCCGTAAGTGGTGGGTGTGTTCATCTGGGGTTCTCGAGTAAATCAAGATATCGTCAATAAAAACCACCACGAAACTATCCAAATAGGGCTTAAAGACCCTGTTCATCAGGTCCATAAATGCTGCTGGAGCATTAGTGAGACCAAAGGGCATCACTACGAATTCATAGTGGCCGTATCGGGTACGAATAGCGGTTTTAGGTATGTCCTCATCCTTGATTCGGAGTTGATGGTACCCTGAACGGAGGTCTATCTTGGAAAAGGTTCCTGCGCCTCGCAGTTGGTCGAATAAATCGTCTATCCTGGGTAGGGGATAACGGTTCTTCACTGTTATCTTATTCAATTCCCGGTAGTCAATACACAATCTTAGCGTCCCATCCTTCTTCTTCACAAATAAGACTGGTGCTCCCCATGGAGAAGTGCTAGGTCGGATATAGCCTTTCTCTAAGAGTTCTTCCAATTGGGTCTTCAATTCCTTAAGTTCAGCTGGTGCCATCCGGTAGGGTGCCTTAGAAACAGGGGTAGCTCCAGGGGTGAGGTCGATACAGAACTCCACCTCTCTAAGAGGTGGCATGCCAGGGATTTCATCGGGAAACACATCCGGGAATTCCCTCACTACAGGGATGTCCTCCAAGGAGGGTTGGGCATCTTCAGTATTTACCGCATGACACAGAAATCCCTCACATCCTTTACCCAACAACTTACTAGCTTCCATTGCTGATACTAATTTCACTCCCGTTCTAGGACTCTGACCCCTATGCACTATCTTCTTCCCGTTGGGCCCTTTCAGGGAAACTTTTTGTTTCGAGCAGTCTATCTGAGCTTGGTACTTAGCCAACCAGTCCATCCCCAAAATAACCCCAAAATCAGTTAACTCAAACTTATATAGATCCGCCAGGAATTCACATTCATACATTCTAAGGGGGCATCCCTCGTATAGTTCCTCACACGACACCGTCTTCCCATCCGGGAGAGTCACGGATAGCACTGCAGATCTACGAGTGGGGGTGAGCCCTAACGTCTCAACCAGCCTAACAGAAATAAACGAGTGTATGGCACCCGAATTAAACAACACATCTACTAGTTGAGTAAGGAGAGAGAAGGTACCCGTCACAACATTAGGAGCATCCTTCGCTTCCTCTTTTCGCATCACGTACACCCGGCCTCCGTTGTTCCAGGGTAGTTGGTTGGAGGGTTGGGACTGAGCTGACTAGGGTGCCCGACTCTGCTGGTTGGAGTAGGCCATCTGCCCTCCCCTACTTTGGTATGAGGTTTGGGGCCGCTGCCCATACCCTTGACCTTGCCTCTGTCCCTGACTCTGTCCTTGTCCTTGCCCGAGAGGCGGTGGAGGAAGCGGGCAATCTCGCACTTGGTGTTGATGGCTTCCACAGCGGAAGCATCTCTTCACTGTTCGACACTCCCTGGCGAAATGTCCTGGCTTCCTGCAAGCGTTGCAGGTTACCCTGGGTCGTGTGTTGGGATACTGACCCCCTCGATTGAAACTACCAGAGTGCTGTCCCCCAGCGGGTCTACGGTTCTGCGCCTGCGTCTGGAAGGCTCCCCGATTATCTCCCTTCCTCTTGGTACCTCTCTGCTCATTGAAGTATTGACTACGCTCTTTCATTGCTCTTTCTACGTTGATCGCAGTGTCGTACAGCTCAACGTAGGAGGCATACTGCCGCACTGACATACGTTCTTTGATAGTTGGGTTGAGTCCGGCCTCAAACCTATTCATCTTCAACCTCTCATCAGCTACGAAGGTTGGGGCAAAACGTGACAACTCCATGAATTTGGAGGCGTACTCGAGAATGCTCATGCTTCCCTGCTGTAATTGCATGAATTCATTCTCCTTAGCCTTCTGGAGGGAGGTGGGGTAGAAATGGTCTTTGATCATCTCCTTAAACTTACCCCACCCAAACTCAGGCTCGTGTTGTCTTTCCCACACTGTAGCCCACCAGAGGTCGGCTTTATCCTTTAGGTAGAATACCGCAAATCCTACCTTCCACTCCCCAGGGCACTGGAGTGCATCAAACAACTTCTCCATCCCCCTAATCCAGTCATCGAAAGTTTTGGGGTCAGGGGTACCATCGTAAACGGGTGGGTGATGACTTGCAAATCTCTTGAACATATGTGAGTTATCCTCTTCTGCCCTTTTCTCCCTACCCTCCATTAACCTATGAATTTGTTCATTCTGGAGCTGCAGTTGCTCCCCTTGCTTCTGTAGCATCTCTAGCAGTAACAAGTTGGTGAGTTCGACTCCCGTAGGTGGATTTGTTTCATCGATCTGGCTACGAGACCCATTCCCGTTCCGGGGGCGTAGGGCCTCCAATCGCTCCCTAAGGGCTGCCATAGGTATGTCCTGGGTCGTAAGGACCCTCGTCACCGGGTGGGGCCTCGTCTGAGACTCTTCATTATGGTTGTTGGTGTTGTTTCCCGCCATCCTGGTCGAGAAAAACAATTCGGGTTCAGTTCCTTCCCTAATAGTTCACATCCTATAACTCACTAGGTTCCAGGAATATAAAGCATGTCAGCGCATATTACCACAACTTTATTAAAAGTTCGTTCACAATACGAACTACCACATTCAGGTGGTGCATCCATTACATCACAAACTCAAAAGGTTTATATCATACAGGCACACAGGTATATCATCCACATGTTTCACATATCTCAGAACAAGGTGCACATTTCACATATCTCAGAACAAGGTGCACAAATATTTTCAAATAATCCAAGAACACTTTTATTGCATAATTTCTCAGTTTCAGCACAACTTTTTAACTCAAATAGCCACAATGGCTAATAACAATTTAAAGAAAATTATTACTAATGCTGTCCTAAAAAGAAATAAAACAACTTCCTAATGCTTCTAGCCTTTACTGACTGGGGGCATCCAGTGGACAAGTGCCTCTACACATCCGACCACATCTACCCCGCTCCCAGCGGGTCAACCCAGCCTCATTTGCTCCTAAGTCTTCCAAGTGGCTAGAGTGCTCATCCTGCACAGGGTGATTCCCTTCTTTATCTCTCTGATTTCCCCCTAGGTCCTCACTGCCCATAAGTTGCCCCTCGCTAGCCTCAGAATCTCCCTCAGGGTCATCTTCAGGGTTTTCCTCAGGATCTTCCTCGGGGTCTTCCTCTTCCATGGGGTCTTCCTCTGGGTCTTCCCCCTCATCAGTATCCTCCTCTACAGGTGGTGGCGGGTTAGCATCGCTAGAGTCAGGGGTGGGGGGTTCGTCATAAGGACCTATATCAATGAGGTAGTCCACTAGCTCATTCAGGTTGAAGTGCATAGGCTGCCACTTGCATAAACAACAATCCCCAGCGACCATAAATGCTCTCTCCTCAGGGTGAAACTCATTGACTCTATAACGCCACAAGAGGTCTCCCGAAAGAGTTAAAAGGAAGAACAGGGCTTGGTTGTGGTCGAACCTCAAACAATCGTCAGGAACATCAGCTAGTCTTGCAAAAAGAAAAATCTCCACTCGCTCCAAGTGACTCTCAAAACTGGTCCCGGGAATCTTCTCCAACCTCCGGTGGCGACAAGGTCGTCCCATACACCCACAATGACGGGCCGCATTCATCCTAGACATTAGTAGACCAAAATCAGATATATATATATATATATATATATATATATATATATATATATATATATATATATAAGATATATATATATATATATATATATATATATATATATATATATATATATAGTATAAAGAGGTAACATATATGTATAGTCCCTTCCCAACCTACACTCACACTCCGAACAGTCCTTATGTCTACCTGTTTTTGGGTTACTAACTAATATTATCCTCTTTTATCCTTTAGGCGAGCCTTCAGGTCAGTTAACCTGAGCTCTGATACCACTTTGTAACACCCCCAGATTTCTAATTCTTTATTTACTACTGATTTAACCTAAATGGCAGCAGGAACTCCTAACGGGGTGCTACCGCCGTATTCCCTTCTTGGAAATATCAGGCTGGATATCATAACTGACATTTAAAACAAAGTCTTTACTAAACGAAGCCCACCATACATGGGTCCAGGAATTTTAACACAGAACTTGAACACCATAATTAAACCAACTAGATTCTATTACAACATCTGAAATCCTTTTTAGACACAACCAGCATTCGAGCCTCGCTCTACTCTCCTGTCTCCAGTCCCAGGAACAGCTAAATCAACTGAAAACAAAACATTTTACAATAGTGAGATAAACTCAGTAACATTCACTCTGTAATGCCCCGACCCCTCCCAGTCGCAGGTCTTACCAATAACGGCTTCAAGGATCGACGACTGGCCCCACAAATCATCACAAGTCTTTCCGGGGTGCTTCGTCCTCGCTCACACGCTGCCCAGGAAACTTCCCAGGAGGTCACCCATCCCAAGATTGCTCCCCAACAAGCACACTTAACTGTGGAGTTCTTAAGAGTGGATTTTCCGAAAAAAAAGGTGCACCTTTGGTGATATAAGTAGTCACTTCGATCCTTTTAAGCCACACTCAGGGTGTTACAATCACCCCCACTTGAAGCGCACAACGTCCTCGTTGTGCCTCACCAACCGACCGACTTACGAGTCCTCTTGACCGGCAGTCCACACCCAGTATCTTTGCCCCACTAGGTGACTGCCCATGAGCTCTCCATCCACTGGCGCAGCTCACGGTCGCCGGTCGGATCTGATACCATCTGTAATACCCCGACCCCTCCCGGTCGCAGGTCTTACCAATAACGGCTTCAAGGATCGACGCCTGGCCCCACAAATCATCACAAGTCTTTCCGGCGTGCTTCGTCCTCGCTCATTATGTAAAACCCTGAAAATTCGATTTGGAATTCTCGCCCAGTTGGACCGACCTAGGCCAAGTCAACCCAAGTCAGTGTCAATTAACTCTCGTGAAATTCTTTTAATAAAGTTCTTGATATATTTTGGGAAGTATTAAAGTTTCCAAAATTTTTCTTTTTCGATTTTTTTTGTAAAACTCCTAATGTCATTGTTATTATTTTATTATTATATTATGAATATTATTTCACTCTACTATTGATATTATCATTTCATTATTATTTTATTTGTTTCGACGTATACAAATTCTACTATTTTATTAATATTATTAATATTATTATCATCTTGTTATCATTTTATCATCTTATCATTATCCTACTATGTTATTATCCGTAAAAAAAAAAAAATTCCCTAATTGGAGCATCTTATCTTTATCCTACTGTTTTATTATCCAAAAAAAAAAAAATCCTAATTTAACCACCCGCTCCCCCACCTTTTATTTAACCACCCACTCCCCCACCTTTTTTTTAACCACCCACTCCCCCACCTTTTTCCTCCCCTCCCTCTCCCTAACGTCACTCTCTCTCTCCCTCCCTCTCCCTTTCTCTCTCTACTCGCCCCGCTGCCGGCCACCCTGCCAGCCGCCTACTGTGCCGCCACAAGCCACCCACAATCCCCTCCTACTCTCTTCCTTGTGTTGGTAAGAAAAGGCTAAGTGATGCATGGATTCATGCACACCATGCATCCAAAACCCCCCACTTTTAACTCTCCTCTATTTTTGCAATTTTATGACCTTATGAATGAAGGTTTTTAATATAATTTTCATCATATTTTTCTCAGCGCTTTCCACATTGAATTTGAACGAAGGTGGAATTTCCGTCGACCTAGATTCAGTTTTGATCAAAGGTACTCGTAACGATGTTATTATGTAGTTTCATTTCCTTTTTCTTTTAGCCTCAATAAAGAGGGGTTATTTTGGCATAGTTGGGTCTAGGCGAGAGTCTAGGATGTTTAACGGGTGTGGGTAAATTTTTAGGTAACCCAAAACAAGCGAAAACTGTGCATAAAAAAGGTCGAACAATCTAGACAGAATTCACACTATTGTTGACGCCACTTTGGAAATTTGGTGTAATTGTTCTAGTTGTCCAAAAATTCTGAAATTTTTACAGTAGTTAGATTAGAAGTGAAAATTATGTGGGTTTTTGAATTGGATGAATTGGACTTAAATTGAGAGAGTTATAGCCAGAATACCGAGCCCTATCAAATCTAAAAGCTGCAGGCACAGGGTGCGGTTTTTGAATTTCTAGACCTATTTACGCTGCGCATTTGTGAAAGTTCCGAACATAAAAGTTGTAGTAAACAAAATTATCTTTCTGGATTGGGTAAGAGCATAATCTTTGGAAGTCGGAAGGAAAAGTTATGAGGATGAGAAGTTAGAAGTAAAAATTTGGGTGAAGTCTGGGGAAGCAGAATCTGGTTTGTTTTGCCTTCAAGTTAGAAAAATTCTCTAGGCTAGTACTGGTGACCAAAAATTGTGAAATTTACTAGGTAAGAGCATTTGGATGTGTCAAATAATGCCGTTTTAGAATTGGATCGTTTAGAGTAGCGTAGCTCGAGTTTTGATAATTTTTGCCGGGACTGTCCTGGGGAAGACAGTCTTTGGCATTGCCGGAAGAAACAAACATTGGACTAGGTTTGGGGCAGAAGCAAGCCAAGCCCTAAACATGAAAAAGATAGAGGATATTGTAAGGTTTCCAGAATGACCTAGAACACTGAAATTGGAGATCGGGAACTAGAGTTATAATTTTTTTAAGTTGGACCTATAACTGGCCAACCGAACCTTTACCCTAGATAGGGTTGGATGAATAAAGATCTAGAAAACCTCCTTTTAAATTTGGGGGAGGCCCGGGGCTGCCCTACACTGAATGTAAACTGACTATGGGCTGCTTGTGGGCTCAGGTGCGGAACAGTGAACCCTCATTAGAGTAACCGAGCCCGTAATTTGTACGGTACTCAGGTAACAGTCATGCCCTAACCTTTCCCCTGTGTTACTGAAATTATGGAAGTTTTGGGAGTTCTTGTATTGATTCCTTGGCATTCCTTTCTAAAAAGAATGTTCGCTGATGTGAAATTTATAAAGGATTCCTTGGTGGGGACTGAATGCTGTGTTTGTTCTGGAAGTTGGAAATCTCCATATTGTAAAAATTGAAACTTACTGTTGTAAAAGTTGAAACTTACTGTGATTGTATTTGAAGCTCTGTTTCTGCATTCTGATTTCTGTTGGGAAAGGCATTTAAATCTGAATGAAACTGAATGTGTCAAGTTGGTATCCATTAACTGAAAGGAACTAAATAGGGTGAGTTAAATCGATTGGAACTGATTGAAGGCCATAGCCTTCCCCGGGTAATAGGTGCATGCATGTGAGCGGCCACGTACTCAGCCGAGACGTGGGCCAGGTTATCAGTAACCACCCATGATGGTGGTAGGCCAAGAAAGTTAAGCGGTAACCGCCTGAGGAGCGGTAGGCCAGGAAAGAGTTGAACGGCTGCGCTATGTTAGAGCGCAGGCCATGAGACTCACTGGGGTCGCTCACCCAAGACTTATCTGAAACTGAATATTTTAAATGGAACTATGGAAGTGTGATTCTGAACTTGATTTGTTTAAGGAAGATGGTGATAATGGGTTATGTACCTTGAAAAGTGATGTTGTTTTTCCCCCTTTTCCTAAAATGTTTCAAAATGAATTTATACGTGCCTTTGACTGTTGGGGGTGAATGTTACTGAGTTTATCTCACTATTATAAAATGTTTTGTTTTCAGGTGATTTAGCTGTTCCTGGGACTGGGGACAGGAGAGTAGAGCGAGGCTCGAATGCTGATTGTGTCTAAAAAGGATTTTAGATGTTGTAATAGAATCTAGTTGGTTTAATTATGGTGCTCAAGTTCTGTGTTAAAATTCCTGGACCCATGTATGGTGGGCTTCGTTTAGTAAAGACTTTGTTTTAAATGTCAGTTATGATATCCAGCCTGGTATTTCTAAGAAGGGAATACGGCGGTAGCACCCCGTTAGGAGTTCCTGGTGCCATTCAGGTTAAATCAGTAGTAAATAAAGAATTAGAAATCTGGAGGTGTTACACTAAGCCTTTTTAATAAAGCAAAATTAACATGTCCAAGTCTACCATATCACAAATCAACAGATTCAGCAATATAAACAGAATTGGCAGTAGTTTTATTATTAATTTGCGCAATAGCATTCAAAACAAGACTGCAATACTCCTTCCCAACGAAGTCCCCATTTCGCATGATAACAACTTTATCAGCTTTTTGCACAATTTTAAGGCCAGTCACGTCAAGAAGGGTACTGAAAACCAAATTTCTATGAAGGGAAGGGACAATAAAACATTACTTAAAGACAACATTTTTCCAGAAGTAAACTTAAGTAAAATCTTCCCTTTACCCTTGACAGCAGCTGTAGAAGAGTTGCCCATGTAGACGCATTGTCCATCAGTAACCTCTTCAAAGTCAATCATGAGTTCCTTGTTGGCACAGAAATGCCTAGACGCTCCAGAATCCAGGATCTATTCTGACAGATTATGCACCAGATTTGCCTCCACGGTGGTAACCGCACAGATAATCTCATTATCCTCGGTTTCAGTAATGTTGGCAGTATGTGTTACGAACTTCTGTTTGGCTTGGACTGACCATTTCCTTTGATTGCATTGATACACCTTATGTCCAAGCTTGCCGCACACATAGCACACCACCTTGGGCTTCTGAATCTTTTTGTTAGCAGAATTCTGATTCCTGAGATTTTGAGTTGGCTTTCGGAATTTCTTGCCTTTGCCTTTGAGCCTGTCTTTATTCGTTTGTGCAGCAGATTCAATCAGGTTAGAACTAATAGAATTTAAAGAAAGAGAAGACATCTTATCTTTCAGCCGGTTTTCCTTCTCAGTCCGCATATGGCTGATTAATTCCTACAGTGTGAGATGTTTCTTCTTATACTTGAGGTGGTTTCTGTAATCACTCTAGGATGGTAGAAATTTTCCTATCAGCATGTTGGCTTAGAGGATTTCGCACATCTTCATGCCTTCTGCTAGGACCTCAGTACACAAGTTTTCGTAGACGTGAACTTGTTCTATGATGGGTTTGTCATCCATAATCTGAAACTGTAGCCACTTGCCGATGACATATTTTCTTTTCTCGGCGTCGTCTGAACCATATTTTGTCTCAAGTTTGGTCCAAATGACCTTGGTAGCGTTAAAGATTACAAACAGATCAAACAAAGGATTAGACATATTATTCACTAGGTAACTGCGAGCCAGTTTATTGTCCCTTTTGAATTTCTTCTTTGTGGCTTCGTCAAGAGGAATAGGAGGAGTTTTAGGAATAGTAGGAGTTGCAGGTTTAGAATCTGGATTGCCTTCATCAGGGATATTAGTAGTGAGCACGTAGTCGATCTCAAGTTGCTCCAAGTAGAGGAGCAATTTTGAGACCAACGTTTATAATTGGTTCCATCAAGAGGTTCAATTTTGTAGAGTTCGGGAAAGTTTTTGGAGCA
>JAKOGI010000243.1:100000-180000 GCA_029747015.1 Carnegiea gigantea | reverse complement strand
GTAATTTTTAAAGTTTATAATATTTTTGACACCAAAGATGAAGGAAATAAATGATAAATTAAAAAGGTCTGAGACGTAAAAAATATTTATTAAAACTTCAAGATGGGTCAGTTAAAATACTTCTATATCAATGCTACAATTGAAGCATTAAGAATGAGATGCCTCAAAGGATGTCAACGTATTTTCAGATCTTCAGCGATTTCTTTCATGTGTACCAATGATGTGGTCAAATGGTCAACCCTGGCATTTTACAAAGAAGCAGGTTGGATCCACATCTTCAAGAAAGTGACAAGATTCTCAAGAAGGATATGCTTCAACTTATGCCATAGATTCAAAGGGAAATATGTATAATGTTGTTCTTTGCCCTTAGTAATAACTGTTATGTAACTGTCTCACGGTGATTATTTGGTGAGACATATCACATACTTATAAACTACCCTCTAAATTTAAGAGGAAAATTCTTTGCCATATAGGCAGTCTCACGTTAAATCACCGTAAAATCGTTTAATGCAAGAATTTGCCCTTACTTAAAAATAAGAAAGCTTTGACCTTGGAAAAGTCATATCATGAAGTTATGCCTAGTAATCGAAATATAAAATATTCAAACCTTGAGGAAAAATATAATATTATATGCTAACAGTTGTAATTTGTTTTTGTTTATATATTATCAAAATGCAATGAAGATAAAAAAATAAATTCAAAATTTAATCCAAAATTGGCAAAATTAACTATGTAGAACTATCAAAAAAACAGAGCTATGGTGACTTTGGTCCTCTTAATTAGACCCTCTGAAAATGATCTATCAATTATTTGTAGATTTTCCCTCCCAATTGTGCATTGCAGTCTACTTTTAATTTTTGTAAGATGTCCTACGCAAGATTGGTACTTTCTCTTCTAGGCAACCAAAATAGTTTGATTTCTCCTTCCCACATTGCTTAAACGTAAGTACGACAACTGATCGAATTTAGATTGGATATCTAGATATTCAAATTCAATCTAATTAATAAAAAATCTAATTAAAATTTGACTTCGTCAAATCGTATGTTAAATCAGGTTCGGATCGGATTTGGATCAAATTAAATCCAGATACAGTAGGATATAATCTGAGTATATTTTCATTCAACATTTGCATAATTTTTTTTTTCTAACCTTATTTTTGCTCATTTATAAGTACAACGTTAAACACTTTTTTAATATCAGATACATTTTCACATTAAACATTTCAATACGTTAAAGTGAAAATGTAATAGAAAAAGAGAACGTGAAATCACTTTAAAAGGAAAGGATAGACACTAGTAGCATAGCTTGAAGGAAAGGCGGAGAAAAAAATTTGGTTGATAAAGAGGAGAGATCAAGAGGGAGATTGGAAGGGGAGAAGAGATTAATTAACTTGAAGACGGTACTGCATATAGAGTGTACGTAGACCTTATGTGGATTTTTTAGAGTTAGAATATTAGGATTTTGCAATCTTCAAAAAGAGGTGAAATTATTAAAAAAAGATATCGAATCGGATGCTAATTAGATCGAATGTATCATTCTCCAAATTCAATAAGATCAGAGTTGGAGTCAGATTATTTTTTAACGGATTCATATTAGATTACTTTTTTCGAATTTTAATATGATAATTTGTCTCGTATCGAATTGAATTCATCAAATTCATGCTACACTAGTAACACTACCATCTGGTCCGTCCGCACTTAAAGAGCAGTTGTAGTAACAAAACGATATCTGTAGGCCATATTCGGCAAAATTAGCTATTTAGGTAGCGGATAGCGGTTCAAGTAGTAGATAGCTGTTTAGATAGCGGATAGCATTTCTAATTTAATTGTTAGCGGAAGGTTGGTCAGATTAGCGGTTGAAAGTAATGTGTTCAGTAAATTTAGCTGTTATACTAGTTAATTAATGTAAATTGATATAAAAGGGTATACATAATTTTCAAAGATAAAATTTTCAAAGGATATTTTTTGGCTAAAAAATATGAAACGCTACTTTTAAATGTCAAACGTTAATACTATTAACTTTTCAAAAACGCTAAACGCTACTTGAAATGCTAGTTAAAACACTAGTTTACCGAACACTAAAAATTAACTGATTAGTATATTGACCTAATCAAAAAAACTAAACGCTACCCAAAACGCTGTTGCCGAACACGGTTATAATCCTCCCGCCCCCCAATTACTGAATATGTATATCATACTCCTGGGAGCATGTACTCCCACGAGTCACATCATTAAATATATATTTAAAAAATAAATATATAACAAATACACACATAAAAAATATATACATATAGATAATAAGAGTATATGCTCGGACAGCACATAAAAAATTGTCCCAATTGCTACTTTTTTTTTTTTCCGAGTAGTTGTTGAGAATAAATAAATCTAAATGGAAAGAAAGGTTTAAGAATAGTACAGGCAGTTACTAAACCAGTAATCACCAATCTGACCCTCAGTATTGCCGTTTCAAGTACGCTGTACGGTCAAACCTGCAAGATAAATCTCATTAATTCATTTAACCGAAAGACAATTCCTTTCCAAGATACACGCCACAATTTTTAGTCATTGCAGCTTATTCCACATCATTGAAGGCCTGATGTTCAAACCAGGAAAGTTTCTCGATCAATCCACAAAATTTCATGATTAACAGGCGCATTTAGATATTCTAAAACACTCAGGCCAGAATTATTTTTTAATCTACCCTGAATACTGTTTTCCATCCTCATTAACTGCAGCAACACAAATGTGAGACTTACGCTGATTTGCATGAAACTCTGTAGCATATGAAAACGGTCTAAAACTATATATAAGCAAACTCTCTGAAAATCTTGCATTGGTTTGATATAAAAAGTAATGTATCTTATGAAACTTTTAGATTACCTAAACAACATGCATATTGTACAATGTTTTCGTTGATCATAAGGTTATGTAAATAATCATCTTATGGGCTTCCGTTAATATGGTCAGTATCGTATGATATTTTTTTGTATTTACCTATGTATTAAATAGATTTTTCAACTAAATCGCAGATGATAATTGGATTATGTTTTTTGTTCTAATAATTAAACTATTTATGTTTTAATCTACATCAAACACCCCTTGTTTTCCTTTTTTTTTTTTTGTCCCATATGTCCACCAATCATTGAACAGGGATGTCCCACAAATCAACATCAAAATCTCCCCTTAAAACACAATTAAATTTAGATCTGTTTCCCTATACCAAAATTAAAAAGGAAAAAAAAAAACTTCCTCATTTTCCTGAACTGAAGAACAATATAACCCCTGCTAAACCCGCCCAGCTCCCATTTTTCCTGGTCTCTGTTTTGTCACTGTTTTTTCTCCCCATTTCTCCCTCTGCTTCTCTCTCTATATTTCCTCTTTCTCTCTCCATATTTTTCAGTTCAAAACTCTGCAAATGTCTTCCCCCCTCTCTCTCCTCCACAAATGAAGGAAGCTCGGCAGTCTCAATCACCAATCTTTATCATCCCCTCCCATGCCCTTTGATGACGATTTACCCACCACCATCCTTCTTCTCTGCCGCCATTTCTCTCTCTCTCCTTTTCTGTCTCTCTCTTCCCCGCCCCCTGCATGGCCTTGGCTCCGCCTCCACCCTTGCCACCGTCTCTTCCCCCGCCACCGCCACCGTCTGCGGCATCGTCGCCGGCGAGCCCAATCGCCGCATCGAATGCTTCAAACACGGGCAGAGGGTCTTCATCACGCCCAACGTCTCATACGACGTCGTTTCAGGTGGGCAGAGCTTCTTTTGCGGCATACGCTCCGGTGGATGCAGCTTGCTGTGCTGGGATGTTGCCACATTCACCCCCAAGAGGGTTTACTTCAGTGAGTCTGCCCCTCTTAGAGAAATCTCAGTTGGGGGCGATCAGGTTTGTGGGGTTGTTAATGGCACAAATAGGGTTAAGTGTTGGAGGGGAATGAAGGGTTCTCCTCAAACCCCGACTTGGGTTGATGGGTTTCGATCAATTTCATCTGGGTTTGGTTTTTCATGTGGGATTTTGGTGAACAACAGTACTGTTAGATGCTGGGGTAGTAATTCATCTTTAGCTGCTGAAATTGAATCTCGATTTCTGGATATTCCAATGGATAGTATCGTAGCTGGTGGAATGCATGTTTGTGGGTTAAATTCAACTGGGTTTTTGGTTTGCAAAGGGAGCAATTCATCTGGGCAATTGAATGTTCCTGTGAATGAACCGTATGGGTTTAAAAAATTGGCACTTGGATTGGATCATAGTTGTGCACTTAGGCAGTCAAATGGGTCAGTTGTTTGTTGGGGTGGTGGGGGTGGTTATTCAAGCAATGTGACACAAGATATTGAGTTTGAAACCTTAGTTGGGGCCTTGAATTTCACTTGTGGGTTGATCACTTCAAATCTTTCCATCATTTGTTGGGGTCCTGGGTGGCTTGATCATGGATCTTTGGGTGTTAATCTTCCCTTGCCTAAGATCCTTCCTGGCCCTTGTGTTCAGTCAGATTGTGCTCAATGTAGTATATTTCCTGACTCTCAGTCTCTTTGTTCTCACTCTGGTAATATTTGCAATACTTGTCTTATGTCGAGGACCGTGTCTCCTTTTCCACCACCATCTCCATTGCCTAGACCATCACCATCACCATCACCACCACCATCGAAGGGGTTAAGAAGAGGCCTGTTGGCCTTTGCTATTGTTGGATCAGTTGGATCATTTGCAGGAATATGCTCTATAATCTATTGCTTGTACACTGGTGTTTGTTGGGGAAGGAAGAAGATTCATAATTCAGTACAGCCAACCATCACTCGAGGGGGTTCGAGTACTAGTCGTACATCTAGCAATGGCCCCCCTTCAAGATCCTTAACCATTAGGCGCCAGGGCTCTCGCATAATGGGCCGACAAAGGAGTGGAACGTCTTCAACCAAACATGCTGATCGGGCAGAGGAGTTCTCTTTCCAAGAGTTAGTAGCTGCTACTAATAACTTCTCATGGGAAAACAAGATTGGTTCTGGTAGCTTTGGTGTTGTATATAAGGGCAAACTGTCTGATGGAAGGGAGGTAGCGATCAAGAGAAGTGAGACGGGTCCAAGAACAAAGAAGCTTCAAGAGAAAGAGAGTGCATTTGAATCAGAATTGGCATTCCTGTCGAGATTGCATCATAAACATTTGGTTAGGCTTGTTGGGTATTGTGAAGAGAGGGACGAGAGGCTTTTGGTTTATGAATACATGAAGCATGGAGCTCTATATGATCATTTGCACAGTAAAAACAACATCGAGAAGCATAATAGTGTGATTAATTCCTGGAATATAAGAATTAGGATTGCTTTAGATGCTGCCCGTGGCATCGAATACCTTCACAGCTATGCAGTCCCACCTATAATCCACCGAGACATCAAGTCTTCAAACATCTTGCTTGATGCTAATTGGACAGCAAGAGTATCTGATTTCGGGTTATCAATGATGGGTCCTGAATCTGATAGGGATTTCAGGCCATCAAATGCAGCTGGAACCATTGGGTACATTGATCCCGAGTACTATGGTTTGAATGTGTTGACTGCCAAAAGTGATGTCTATGGTTTTGGGGTGGTATTGCTTGAGCTTTTGACCGGCAAGAAGGCAATTTTCAAGAGTGGCAATGAAGGAGGGGAACCCGTTAGTGTTGTGGATTTTGCTTGTCCAGCCATCATGGCTGGAGAATTGGGGAAGATTCTAGATCCGAGGGTAGGCCCTCCTGAATCGAATGAGTCTGAGGCAGTGGAGTTGGTTGCGTATACTGCATTGCATTCTGTGAATTTGGAAGGGAAGGACAGGCCAACCATGACAGACATTGTAGCGAATTTAGAGCGTGCATTAGCTCTCTGTGTTGACAGCCAAGATAACATTCCTAGTACTGAGATATTCATTGCATCAGATTGAAAAAGGTTGAGGGAACTTGATTATTTTGACATTCATTTTATTTCCTTCTGTGTACTTGATCATTTTTCATGATTGTCACCTTCGAATGAAATTGTACATAGTTCATGATCTAACATGAACAGTAGTGTAGGATTTTGTTAGCACCCACAGCCACAGGGCATGGAGTAAAAACATGATTTATTTCAAGGCAATTCTTTCTTGTAATTTCCCCATGATAAAAGGTGTAAATTTGAGACTCCTTTTTCACATGATTTTGTGTCTTTCTTGTCCCCAATGACATCAGAACTTACGAGTAATTTTGACCTTTATGACGAGGAGATCGATGCCAAATGTCGCTGTCAGATGCTGATATGCGTGATAATGATCCATGCATAACCCATGAGACCCTTAATGAAGTCTGGTCTTGTAGAACTCCTAAAATGATGGTATTTCTGGTAAACTTGGGCTTACTGTATATAAATAAACTTGGTCCAAAAAAACAGGTCTTAGTTTAGTCGGAGAGTCTAAAATTTTGAAGTGATACTAAGGATAACGTAAGACATTCTCAATGGATTTGGGAACTCACATGCAAGATTTTGCCCAAGTAACCATTCAAAAGTTCACAGCTCGCCTAGGAAGAAAGGCATACCTAGTATGAAAATTGAGGCAGTGCCGTGAATACTCCTCCAGTGACACATCATTCTTTCACATAAAAAGTTCACCATTTTGCTTCTTTTTGCTACACATAGCCGTTTTGTTTGGTGTGATTATGGGCCCCTTAGTCCAACCTAGGCTTACTATGCTTGAGGGAAGGGTACATAATGCACCTCTAGGTAAAACGCCAAAATGTGAGATCTAGCTACTGCTTAAATTGAGATAATTTTATCCGATTATATTACCTGATGCCTTGCACTTAAGAGAAAAAGGATTAGATTAGATAACTGTCCGAATTTCAAATAGTCCAGTGTGGACAATTGAAATACTATGTTCTACGACTCTAGCATAATTTATTGAAGAATGGATGTGCCAGTTTCAGGTTATAACCACAAAACATAATAATACCACCGAATTTAATGTTCTCAAAATTGAACCTCTATTACAAATTTAGGGTTCTTTAAATTAACCCTCTATAATTCAGAGGTAAAATAGTGTATACTTTACCAATTCTAAGCAATCATACTCCTATAATTGAAAAACGTATTGATTGATTGTAGTATATTACTCCACAATAAATACGCACTTAAAAGTCTAGGGCTCTATGGGACCTACATATTATTTCCAACTAGTAATGCTCAACTAGTAAACCTCACTTGCTGAAAGTGGTTAGAAGCCACTTTCATAGCCTAGAAGAAGCAAAGTATGAAAGGTGTTTTGCACTTTCTTTGATTTTGTGGCCCATCAAACTGAAACGTAGGAATTCCAATTGTAGCTTATAAGTTGGGCTCAATTAATATTGGATTTTGACTTTGTAATTCATCTCATATCCCATAATTTCATGCATATCCACACTATAATTAGCCAATAATACTAGTTATTAGGTGTCCAAAGCCAGGAAAAGTGCACAAGCTAAGGAAATACAATTGGTGGGATCTTTTCCCCCTCACTTTAAATCCCAGAGAGCCCCACACCACAGGCCACAACTATATAACTTGATGTGACAATAAATTAGGTAGATTATTGTGTTCATTCGGGCTTGTTTAAGTTTTTTGATACTTATTTTTATTTAATAAGATATCAAGTTTGAATTTTATCAATAAAAAAATTTATGTCATAAAAATTTTATTCTTTATAAATTAATAGTAATTTTATCTTGATATACTAATGAAGGATCAAATGTCGAATTGAAAAAAAAAAAAAGTTAGATGATGTTAATTTTTTAAAGATAAAATAATTTTATGAGGGACCCACTTTTAAGTAGATGTTTGTTTGTCTTTCAACTTTTTTTTTGGGAGTCGGTCCTTCAACTATTTCAGTGTGTGTTTGTTTTGGCTTGAAGGTCGATTTTCAATGTATGTATAAGCTCCATTATGACAGGAGAAGAGACATCTTTTAGCATTTATTTGAATGCAATGTAATGGTGCATTTACTTGTCTTTTATCGCCCTCCGCACCTGTACTGCAGTCACACAAAGTTTGAGCGTGATAAGCGAAGCAATCATTTTGCATTTTTGCCTCCATTGTGTATTTGGTTTGACAGTGTATAGATAGCGAAGCTGATAAATGTTGCTATAAGGATAATGGATGAAAGGGTAGTTAAAAAATCTCACCTACTTTTGTTATTAATGAATCCTGCTTAGCATCATTAAATACAGTAAAAAAATTAATTCTTAAATTGTAATAAATGCAGTGACGATTAAAACTACTTTTTACTTGATAAAAACGCCCTTTCTGACTTGACATTCCCATTTCGTTTCGCGAAAATCCAATTTTCTCGATTCTCATTTACCTCTAGGGAGGATTATGGCAAACATCATATTTTTCGGCGACTTCACCGCCAAATTAATGAAAACCCTAAATAAAATGTGAGAAATTATGGAAAGGGTGAACCCTAATTGAGAAATAGTACCAAAGAATTGTAAATGTGATAACTAACATAGGTGTTTTTTGTTCTAAGGTCCGAATGGGCAACACAGAGGAGAGAAAAAAGCTATGGAAAAATAATTACATGGAGGGTAATTTAGAAAGTGTAAAATTAGTGTATTAATTACTATCACCAAGCATTATTGTAATTAAAAGTTTATGAAATTTCCTATGATAATAAACACTACTTAAACATTGCCCTTAGGGCAATATTTATCTTTTGCCAATAGCTAAATATTGGATATTGATTGTAATTATGTAAATTTTATCTTGTAACTTTAACAATAAAACAGACGTAACGCTTTTCCTACAGAGCACGTTATATTAATTGTATTTTGTAAACCTAATATTATATATAATTAGGCTGTGTTCTTTTCAGCTTATTTGGACTGAACTTATTTTGAAATAAATGTATGTGAACTTATTATAAACTTATTTACAAAACTTATTCTAAACTCATTCTGAATTTATTTGTTAACTTATTTTTAACATATATGCTGAATTTATTTTGATTAGTGTTGATAAGTGCTAATCAAGGTTAAAATTATGAGTAGGAAATGTGACCAAGGGCCTGTTCTTTTTTTTTTCGCAATAAAATGCAGCTGTAAGCTGTAAGAAAATATAAGAAGCTGTAGAAACTAAGTTGTAACTAGATGTAAGAAGCAGTAAGAAGATGCAAAGAGTTGTAAAAAACTGTAAGGATAGATATAAAGAATTGTTGAATTATTAAAAAATTATATAGTATAATTTTTAGATATGTATGTATAATTGTTAGTCTTGAATGTATGAATGATGTAACACCCCCAACCCCTAGGGTTAGAAGTATTACCCTTTTTTTACTTTCTACTTAAAGTCTGGTGTGGAACGGACAGAGTTTCGCCTAAAAATTGATCATTTTCCAAGTTGAAAGCCTTATATAAATCCCTACAATCAATAGAAGCGTAAAGAATTCTAAAACCAGCTCAACGACTACACGCCGGAGTCCACAGCTCTACGGATCACTCAGCCGGAGTACACCAAAACCATAAAGTTCAATAATAAAGAGCGAAATAAAAGATACAACTCAACGAAACACATATCCGGAGTACTGGGGTTTACATCCCAAAATGTAGACAATATCAGCTAAAAAGACAACTAGCTAATCAGATGGTTAGCTCACATTGCCATACAGAGTGACTTTTAAACAATATGCATTACATGAACTAAAGTACTTTATTTACATACATTTACAACTCTAGGGATGCAACATATTACATCATTAATTCATAAGTATAATTCTACATGGCACAAACGACACCTTTTCAAACAGGAGGATATTCTAACTTAGCATGTGCAGATTCTCTTCTACCTGTCACAATGAAAACTTGGGAAAAAGAAAAAATAGTAATGGGATGAGCAACCATACGCTCAGTGAGTATTTTCCGACTCCTTAAAACCAAAACCATTTGCAGGTAATAATACTAATAATAGTCACATATCACGTATTTATATATTACTATCATATTAGGTAATCATAGTCCCCAAAGAAAGATTACCACCAATAAACTTCATACTAGCCACTCAAACTCATTTCAAGGCCCTTAATGACAAAACTTTCCTACTAATAAGCATTTAGACACATAAACAAGTAAGCAACAAGGATTGAGTAAGATGCTTTCAAACACACTTTTGAAAACGCAGTGACTCATGATATATTCCAAGAATAGTTTATAAATCACGCTAACTTCTTCAAAGCTTATAATTCTTTCTAAAAATTTCTGAAATACTCATATTGGTAAGAAAGACCTGTCAAGAAATTTTCTTTCATAGGATATGCACTTTTAAAAGCTTAAATGTTCAATGCATTATAAGGATATAACCATACTTCATTTGGAATTTCATTTAAACTATACTTGGAATCTCATTCATAAGATGTGCATAAGATATGCACAGGAAGCTTTCTTTCTTTTTCTTGAAAACACTTTACTTAGCCTCTTGAAACTCATATTCTTTAAAAAAAAAAAAAAAAAAAAAAATCTCTTTCGTATTGATCCTCTAATGACCCTTATAAGCTTTTCGAATCTTATTCGAATTGGCCTCTTAATGGTCCTTACCTTTCTTTTTCCTGAAATATTTAAAATGGTGAAATGTCAATTGCTTTTCTTATTTATTAGGAAAATATTCTTGGCATAAGATCATCATAATGTGCTGGCTACGGGAGATCTACACTCGCTCTAATTGAGATTATCACTCACAAACTTATCCCCGGGGTATACGTAATATAACATTTGGCTAAAACGCCTCTCAGCAGAGTAGCTCTAACTTCGATATTGTCCTCTATGGGGGCAACAACTCACATCTTATCTTTCGTCCAGTTCTCCCTCAAGGTTTTATCACGCGTCACACATCATTGAATATTATCTTTGGGAAATAGCTCACGCGTTATCTTGCGTCCAGTTTCCAATATTGCCTTTGTGGGAACAGCTCACACCTTATCTTGCGTCCAGTTCCCAACATTACCTTTGGAGGAACAGCTCACGCCTTATCTTGCGTTCAGTTCCCAACATTACCTTTGAGGGAAACAGCTCACGCCTTATCTTGAGTCCAGTTCCCGCCCTCAAGGTTTGGCCAACTGCCTAGCACTATCTTAGCCTTTAAAATCTTATTAAGCCCTCATAGCTTATAAAAAGAAGTCATTGTCACGCACATTAAGTTTCACCTCAAGTGAATCATAAATCATTTCTCTTTAATAGTTGCTTACTTTATTAAAATCATGCTTTTTTAGTAAAATGACCCATAACCCTGCTAAAGGTTTATGGTCCTTTTCATTTCCAACATAAAAAAGCTTCTTAAAATTCACAATTTGAAACTCAAAGTAAGTGGCTAGTATATAATTCAACCAAGTTTCATAATTAACACCTTCAGTTGCCCTTTTTCAGTTCGTTTAAATTCTTTTAAACACAAAGAAGGAGGTATAAACAAACTAAAGTCTTAAAACATTTTCCAGCTTATTACTTAATTGCTTTTTAACTTTCTAAACCTATCGACTATTCAATTGTGTCATTTCCTGAGTAGTTATGATTTAGGATCTTTTTAGGCCAAAAACATCTTAAGAAACTAACAAGCAGTTCGTGAACCTTTAGAAACATTCAAATTTGTGAAAACATGCTTTAGCAACCCTTTTAAAGATTAGTAAGCTCGCAAATCATTCGCATGGCATCATTTAACAATTTTCAAGAGGGAAGGGGTTCTCGTGTAACACATTCAAACACTTTGTAATTCAACCTAGCAGAATAAGCCATATGTGGCCTCGCAATCTATATGATTGCGGTCAATCACAACCCATGCTCCCTCCTCAAACAACACTTATCACAAAGAACCTCAAAAGCACTCATTAGTTCCACCTCAAGCCATCTAATTGCCAACTCAGTTTCAATTCCATAAACGTAGCATTTTACCATAAAGGTCATAATGAAATATGAAATAGTGACATATAAACTTGCCGAGCAAGCAGCATTTATCCAGCGGCACGTTAAGGCATACACACACACACACACACACACACAGACAGAACATTAGCATAAATAAGGCCCTCAGCGGACCAGAATGAACTAACATAGCACGAAACTATTCTTGCATTCATAATTCGCAATTAGGAAGTAAGCATGCCGAATTCGTGTCATTTTCAAAGCATAAACTAATCAACTTAACATGCATCGAATTAAAACATTCTTAGGTCGTTTCAAGGTCATTCTCAAGCATGAATTAACTAACTTAACATGCATCGATTTAAAGCATTCTTGGATCGTTTCAAGGACAATTTCAAGTATGAATTACCCAAATTAGCACGCGTTGATTTAAGCATTGTTTACTCATATAATACCCAATTTGCTAAACATAAAACCACAAATTCTGCCAAATTATAGGGTATACTTTCTGCACAACTAAGGAGGTTATTTTGACCTAATTTAAGTAGCACTCTAGGAATAAAGTCAATTAATTCTGAGTAATTTTCGGACAGCGTATATATGTACAAGCTAAGCCTGAATTTAGTCGAACTAAACATGCATAAACAGGCATGAAAATCAATTCAATTCTGGGCTGCATCCGGCCATCCTAAGCATGCATTTTCTAAGCCTGAATTCAATTAAACAGAACATGCATAATCACTCCTCACAATTTTAGTTAGCCGGACTAACCTTAAACTAACATACATCACAACTGGAGGGCTAAAACGTTTTCGAAATTACTAATAATTTAGAAAGCAAGAAATACCCACTTCGATCTAAGCTTAGGACCTGTTCTAAGAGCTTTTAGGTTCGATTTGGATGCTGGAAAATCCCAATCCTCGATCCAATTAGCACCAAACGCATGCCCAGTTGCTGAGACCGAAACCCTAGCCCGAATGCTCTGCTAAAACCGAAACCCTAACTCCCGAATTTAAGGTTTTTGTGTGTGGTTTGGGTCAAATGCGCCCCTCAATTTACAGTGGAGGTCGATTTTGGGGTGGCTGGCTGGATTCTGGCAAGGGGGTGCCATCTAGGGCCGACCACAAGCGTGTTTCGTCTACTCTTATTCGCGGCGAAATCATGGGGGAAAGAGGTTGGTAGAGGCTGGTAGTGTGTTGGGCTGCGCACAGGGACCACCGTGGTCCCTCCCTGGTGGCAATGTGTGTGGTGCAGGGAGAAGGCAGGCAGTGGTCACCTGATGTCGCAAGGAAGAAGAAGGAGGCGAGGACCACGGGTGTCGGGGGTCGAGCTTGAGACCCTGAGGACTCCCCCCCCTTACTCCTTTATTCTTTTTTTTTTTTTTGTGTGTTCAATTGTTACAGCAGCTAGGTTCCCGATCCCAAATGCATCAACGCTCAGTTTAGGTTTGGGTTGAAACGTCCTAAAACCGGTGTCCTAATCAAATTTCGGAAACGACTAAATAATTGAATAATGGTTTTGAAGGCATGAGTTATCATCAACTCAAAAATTTTCTAAACGATCAGCGACAATAATAATAAACTACAAAAATGTACTCAATCTGCGACGGAAATTCCGACGGAAAATTGGGTGGATTCCGACGGAAAATCACTCTCCGATGGAAATTCTGACCGAAAAAGAGGCGTCGGGAATTGGGTCGTCAGAGATTAGTGTCCGACGGATTCTGATGGAATCCGACGGATTTTGCATTGAAAAATTCCGTCGGACAGCTCTGCAGAAGGTATTTGTTTTTTTGGTGGGAGCATTCGATTTTCGTCGAAAATTTCGACGGAAATTAAATTTCCCACCAAAAAAAATAACCCAAGAAATTGCCCAAAAAAAAAATATCAATCTTGAAAAATAAAAGTGCTATGAAAAATAAAAGTGCTAAAGTGCTAAAGTGCTAAATTGAAGATTATATCACATATAAGAAAAACCACTACAAATAAACTATCAAACACGAAATTTTTTTTGAAAAATAAAAGTACTAAATTGAAAATTTTTCATGGCATTCATAGTAATTTTTGATCTATAGACAGATCGATTAAACTAATCTGAATTAGATAAATTCATGGGATCATTATTATCATTTTGGGAGTCATACTCGTCATCAGAGTCTAAGTTCGGTTGGCTAGAAGAACCTGCACTTTACCCCTTAAGAAATCTCAAAACTTTTTTCATGATGCGCTCTATCTTCCTCCATTTTTTGGCAATTTGACTTATGACCTTTGCTTGCTTGGTAATACTCTGACCGAGGAGTTGTACTTGCTCTCTTGGACCAAAGTGCTTAGCTGATGAGTGACGTGCAGCCGCAATTATAGCTGACTTCTTCAACTTGACCCTTCAGTACCAAAACCGTACACACGACTTTTTTTATCCAGATTTTCTTGAACCCAAAATTCTTCTGGGGTCATAGGCGGCAGTTGAGAGCCCCTTGAGTTGTTGCTTGAGTGTACTCCTCCCATTTCTTGTGGTGCTCCTCTTAAAAATTGTGAAAAATAAAACTACTATATACTAAGGCGACAATTATAACATATGAATTGAATAATATCTGAATAAAATGTGTCAAACTTACATATTTTTTTGTAGATGTCTTATCAATAAATACTTTATCTTTGGCCTTGCAGTGAGTGTCCTTAAATAATTATTCACATGCGAGTTTCCTACCTAACACTTTGGCCTACAAAAAATAAAATGCTCGTATATATATATATATATATATATATATATATATATATATATATATATATATATATATATATATATATATATATATATATATATATATATATATGAATATAAGAAATATTATTAACAAGCTCATTAATTATCAGCCGTCTCTTCCTTTAACTAATCGGAATTGAGCCACATGTATGTAACAGAGGTCCAAGACCTTCTAGATTTCTCAATCTGTTCTTTTTATTTTGTTGACTCAACGTCTTAAACTTGTCATCCTCAGTCCAATGCTTAAGCATCTCATTCCAAACACTAGGAGGTAACCACTTTAGTTTTTTGTTGTATTTCCTAGCACATCCAAGAATATCCTTAAGTCGAGTTGCACCTTTAGACTCATAGTTACGCCGTATGTGGAGTTCATTGTCTGAATGCTAGTAATAATATTTCTGTAACAAAGATCAAATATATTATTAAACACATCGAACAATTTAATGACATTGAAATTAATTGTACAGAAACCTAACATTGAACTCATTAAACCATATGTCTCGTTGGGATTGTGTAACTTCTCTCGACGTGGTCTAAGGACGTGAGTACTTACCTACAAAGTTTTCAACAATTTTTTGAACTACACCCTGGTATGGAATAAAACTAAGCACAAAAAAATTATTAAAATTAATTACTGTAGGCATGAAAAATATATAATTAGCGATGGACAAAATTTCTAACGAACTTACATATCAGCGTCAGGTTGTAAATAAATCTTACTATTTGTGCTTGCAACTTCACTATCAGGTGTAGGACTTTGTCTGTCTCCGCATGCCCTTTCATTTTAGACCCCTTTATTGTGGACTGAGTGGCTTGACATTCTAGGCTGACTAACAATTTGATTACTATTGTAATGTGGGCTAATAGTGTCAAATTGTTGATAAACCAATGGGGTAGCTGAAGTACCACCGATGTATGGATTATTGGATTGGATAGGTGTCTGCATACCCATGCCACAAAAAAGGTGGCTGCACAAGTGGTTGTTCATTCTTGCTACCAAAATAATTTTCGAACGGTTGAGTTAGGTCAAGGAAACCTCCAAACATCCCACTGAAGGTATTTGTTTCATAGTTTTCAGCTGGATCATTCTGTGGGGTCAGTTGTGGTGCTTTTCTACCCACACCACTCCTAATGGTTCGATCTCGACCTCGACCACGTCCACTATTTGCCCTAGACATCTAACAAATAAGAACAAAATAAATACAAAATACAGCAGCGCAAACATTGATAGTATCGTCATTCAAAAATCACAGCAAACAAAGAAATTTTCAACAACCAAATCAGACTAAATGTGTCAAACACATATAATTGTTCTTCTTCACTTGCAATTAAAAATAAAGTACATAGACATGCATAAAAATTCATACGACTAAAAGATTAAATCAACCGTTGTAGGACACATCGTCATCGTCGTCATCATCACAACTTTATACTAAATTAGACTAAATGAATATTAACACAACTTTAATGCACATAAATAATTATAGGTAAACATATTAACGTAACTATTTTAATTATCAAACACAAATTACATTATTTATTTCATATTTCTTTGAAATAAACAAGCAGAAAAAATAAACAAAAAATTCTTAACATATTTCAACATTTTATAATAATTATATAATTTTTATAAATATATATACTTAATATATTTTATTCTACTTAGCCAAATAAATACACTTTATAAATCAAATAACAAATAAACATATTTACATCCATATTTTCTACATCCATAATTTTCCAAACAAAATAAATGAAATAAAGTAGTACATATATACACTACATAATTAACTTACACAAAATTCAACAATACATAACAAATTTATATACAAACTTCATATATACAAGAAATCCAAAAAAAATATACTTAATGAACTTAAATCATTTGCCAAAACAAAATACATTAAATATTCTTAACATATTTGTACATTTTATAATAATTATACAATTTTTTTTAAATATACCTACTTAATATATTTTATTCCACTTATCCAAATAAATACACTTCATAATCAAATAACAAATATAACATATTTCACATCCATATTTTCCACATCTATTATTTACGAAACAAAATAAATTAAATAAATTATTACATATATACACTACAAAATTAAATTTCACAAAATCCAACAATACATAACAAATTAATATACAAATTTAACATTACAACAAATCCAAAAAAATAAACATACTTAACAAACTTAAATCATTTAGCAAAACAAAACACATTAAATATTGTTAACATATTTCAACATTTTATAATAATTATATAAATTTTATAAATATACATACCTAATATAGACATTTTATTCCACTTATCCAAATAAATACACTCTACAAAACAAATAACAAGTAAACATATTACATCAATATTTTCCACATCTATAACTACCAAACAAAATAAATTAAATAAACATATAAATTACACACTACAAAATTAAACTTCACAAAATTCAACAATATATAACAAATTTATATAAAACCTAATATATAAAACAAATCCCAAAAAATTAAACATACTTAGAAAACTTAAATTATTTACCAAAACAAAACACATCAAATATTCTTAATATATTTCAACATTTTATAATAATTATATAATTTTTATAAATATACATACTTAATATATTTTATTCCACTTATACAAATAATTACACTTCATAAATCAAATAACAAATATAACATATTTCGCATCCATATTTTCCACATCCATAATTTACCAAACAAAATAAATTAAACAAACTAACATATAAATTACACACTACAAAATTAAATTTCACAAAATTCAACAATATATAACAAATTTATATAAAACTTAATATATACAACAAATCCCAAAAAATTAAACATACTTAACAAACTTAAATTATTTACCAAAACAAAACACATCAAATATTCTTAATATATTTCAACATTTTATAATAATTATACAAGTTTTATAAATATACATACTTAACATAATTTATGCCACTTATCCAAATAATTACACTTCATAAATTAAATAACAAATATAACATATTTCACATCCATATTTTCCACATCCATAATTTACCAAACAAAATAAATTAAATAAACTAACACATATATATACTACAAAATTATATTTTACAAAATTCAATAATAAAATAACAAATAATATAATTTCAGCACACGATAATTTCAGTAAACTTAGTTACTTAGTGTCACTAACCTCTAAATGCACGAAAACAGTTGCAGAAAGACGGCGGCAGCAGCGGCTTCTCCTCTTCAACTCACCCATGACAAATTGACCACCCAAGAATACTAATTAACTCAAAAATTTCACTTTCAAACACCAATTTAACTAATAATAATTAATTTACCGATGAATAATAATTAACGGGGGCAACGTTCTTTGACCACCGAAAAAAATGGAGTCCTTTCTCTCCTCGGCACCCTCTTTCTCTCCCTCCGTTCTCACTTTGCGAGATGAAGCAGACTTCGAAGCTGCATTCCCCTTAAAAGCTAGATCCAGTTTTTTTGGAAAAACGCGCTGATTTCCGACGGGTTTTACATTGGAATCCGACGGAATTCTGTCGGAATTTCCGACGGGAGGTTTTTCCATCGGAAATCCTGTCAGAAATCCTGAATTCCGTCGAATTCCGATTTAAAGCCTGTCTGACATCTCTTAATCTCTCCATCCGGCGTGTTGCACGGTGCTTTTTTCGTCGGTGTTCGGCTGTGTTTTTGTAGTGAATATTAATAATGACAATAATATTCTTTTTTTAAAAATAAAATTATCGTTCATATAAGCAAGTTAATATAGTTACTAGAATACGATTTTATAACGCAAAAAGACAATACGATCAGTGAATATTAACAAAAAAAAAAAAAATTATCGATATAAGCAAGTTAATATAGTTACTAGAATACGATATAACGCAAAAAGACAATACGATCAGTTTAACAAAAAAAAAAAAAAGAATGCAGGTGTTACAAATGATAAAAGAATTATTTCATAAAAATAAATTACGTGCATAATTGATATTTATGAGATAAATTTTATTAACATCAATAAACAAATTATCTTTTAACAGTACAAAATTTTTTTTTCTATAATTATTGTTTTGAATAATTGAAAATAATATTGAAATAATATAATTAATGAAAATAAACTTTTAAATAAGTCAATTAAATATTAATAAGATAAATTTAAGCCGACAAATATGTGAGAACCAAATATGTTCTGCACTTGAGGTGATTGTTTGGTATTAACATTAATTTCACATCCTTATAAGCAAATTAAAAAAAATAACAATTGTTTCTCAACAAAATTGAATAGAACCCTAAAAATAAAATCCTATTTGACTTAAATATTTTGGAATTAAATTCAATCTAATATTCAATTGTGTGATAATAGCAATCAAGTTGTCATAGATAAACTCATGGGTGAATAGCGGAAATACTTTCGTCACCTGTAATTTGACTATTTTCATGCATGGGTCACGTCGAAATTCAAACATAAATACGAATTTTGTATTATAATTTTAAAACATGTTGGATTATTTTCTCTATAATGGCATATATGCTTCATGTCAAAACTCAAATATTAATTCATGTCTTTAAATTCTGTATTTATGTTTATACAAATATTACTTCCTCTGATAGATTATTATTATGCTACATAGCTCCAACTACTTGCCTTTATTATGTTGAGGTCATTCCTGGATATGTGTCCTTTATTTTCCCTTTTAATATTTTCACAAAATCTTTCCTCTATTAAATATTTTTCATAAAATTATTTTTTTGTAAGTCTCTTGGAATCAGCCTCTCTATGGGTAGGAATGCCGATAGAGGTAAGGTTACTCCAGCTGGATCTCTCCAAACCCCGTAAAAGCGGAACCCACACTGAGATGTCTTGTTATTATACATTCATAAAAACACTGTAAGATCTTTCATATTCATAGTATATGGAAAAATATATACATATTTGTATATAAATATGAGAATAAAACATATAATAAGTTGAATGTTGTAAAAAAATATATAAAGAAATTTAAGAAGATGTAAGGAGATGTAAGAAGATGTAAGAAGATATAAGCTGTAAGCTAAATCTTCCCAATCACACAAAAGAACAGGGCCTAAATGTTAATGGGTATTAATTGATGCTGATGAGTGCTAAATGATAACCATGAATATTTATGATAAATCAAAAAGAATAGACCCTAAATTATTCTTACTATCATACTACTATCTGGGGGTGAGTGAAAAACCCAAAAATCAACTAGCACTATCTAAGCAGCTTTGTTCACTTGATTTTTATTAACAATGCTATGCCGAAAAAACCTACGTACATGTCTCAAAACTTTTCTTAAATCATTATTATCTACTTGCCACTCCGTCACCAGTATTATCATTCGTATTGAAACACTATTTTATCCAATTTTTTAATTTATTTTGAAACTCTTTTATAGCTTTTATTCTCATCCCCCCGCCCCCCAAACGAAGTACTAGATAAAATGTTAAATTCATCTATGTTCCCTTGAAGGAAAGGGTGAATATATTTCATGATTGAAAAAGAGATGCAACCTAAAGTACGAAGCATCCATGGAAGGGGAAAAGTCCAAATCTGACATTCGAATTTTGAATGGTCAGTCAGAAGCACACCAGTCTGATCAGCATCAATGTTCCTTGCATGGTTGCATTACCTTTAATAATGCGCATGAACATCATTTATCTTTTTTTTTTTTTTTTTTGAGAGAGAGTTTGATTAGATTTGATGTATTGTATTTGTGGTGATCAGGTGGACAATGATACAGAGTCAAAAAAACCCAAAAAAAAAAAAAAGGTGACAGGACAGGCTGACAGCAATCTTTACGCAACCCACCGTCTTTGACTGTCAACTTTTGTTTATTTTGAAGCCTGGTTTTTGGCCCTTTCCAACCCCTGCCAGGTCACAACTATGGAAACAACAATACCAGTGGATTAAGGGGTTTTTTTTTTTTTTTTTTTGGGTGGTTGGGGTTTTTTTTTTCCCGGGGGGGAAGGGGGGTGTCGGGGGAGGTGGTAAATAAAAGAAATAGCAGAATTTCACTCAATATAGGGGAGTTGATCAAATAAATATCGTTTAATGCTAGTTTGATTTGGGTCGGTTTAGAAGAAATTAGCATAGCTTTGAATGATAGCCAATGACCTTTTCTTTGGGGAAGGAGTGGGCATGATCTTTGATTCTTTGTACTTGGGTTTAAAATGGAGTTCTTTTTTTTAAGAGTTGAGAAAGCCTAATCCGACCCAATAATCTGACCCGAATTCGATTCGAAATTATCAAGAGAAACACGAATCCGACTCGACCCGAATTGATTTCGACCTGAAGTGGACACAATTTGACATTTTAGTGCAAAAACATGTTATTTGTCAATTTTGAGCAAATCTAAATTATTTTCAAGATTGACATGAAATTGGCCCATTTATTAAATAGGTCGACCCAACCCGACCTGTTTTCCACTTCTATTTTTTTTTTCTTCATTGGTTATGATCTTGGCACTTATGTTTGCTATCAGTTCATCTTGTGTAACCACATAACAAGTTAAGAACACGGATTTAATATTGTAAGACAGGTTAGGAACGTTTTGAGTGTGATCAACACAAATTCATGTCAAGTAGGGTTACCTCGCATGGCCAATGCACCAAAACCAACGAACAACCAGCACAAGTGCATAGGTCCTCCTGCCCCCCCCCCCCCCGGGGGGGGGGGCCTAAACAAAAAAAAAGAAAATAAAAAAATCTCAGAAAGGAAGCGGAAGTAAAACCAAGAAATCAAGAGAAACACCAGACAGTGAGAACCGAAAAGACAAGAATTTTTTATAGCTTTTTGCACAATACACTCAGCCCAGTTTATACACACAGACCACACGGAACTGGCAGTGGATAAAAGCCCTTATTATTCAGAACCACAAAAATAATACAAAGCAGCTTAAGATGATACTCCACAGCAACCAGACGGTTTCCAATTCCGTAGATGCTCATGGAGAAACAAATTGGAAGCGCATAAGTAGCTTAACTGACTTATACTTCACTCCCTCGGCGCTATAGAGTGGAACGGACCGAATACCTTCACTAAGCTCCCACGCCGGCAGACATGTCTGACCTCCGAAATCATCTTTTTCAGACATGTCATACTCGTGGACCTCAATCCGCAGTAGAGCAAGTTCAGGAACAGTCAATGGGAACTCAAACTCCTCGTTCCAGGCTGGTAACCAGTTATCCTCGAGTGTCTTTGTTTTCTTCATGATGGTATCAGCTGGCACCCCCGCGATACCAACCTGAAAGTAGAATATTTTTAGGGGTTATCAAGAGACTATAAATTCCAGCCCCGGGGGGGGGGGGGCAGGGAAGAGCTTGATTACCCTAACATAAAAATCTGGAGGGGAGTATTGATCAAAATGTGTCTTAGGGAAATCGTAATACCACCCTTCTCCCATGTACACAGTAACCTGCACATTGAAGATCGTCCAAGTCGGTTAGCTACTTGCTAAAACTACATTCTGTGAAATTTTCAACTGAAAGAGTAGAATTTCCACAGGGCACTCACCTTTAAGGTTCTTTTAACAGGAAGTGTAACTTTAGGATCGAAGACCTCACCACGAGGACCAGTCTGCAAAAGAAACTCAGGTTTCTTCACGTACCCACATCCTCCATTGGCTCTGAACATCCCTTGCATCAGCCAGAGTGATCTTCCATGTCCCTGTCATTGGAGTTGTCAAATTTTCAAGCTGTAAATGCCAATTAATAATAGAGGATTTATTGCCTTTTCTGAGAGGAGGGAAATGAACCTGCATGTTAAATGCCACCATCTGAGCCCCATGCATCCAAGCAAGAAGGGGGTTATAGTTTGACGAGGTAATTCTTGTACCCTTCGGGTAAATCCTAAGTATATTCCGCTGTGTAAACCTGAAGAAACCAACATGGCAAAGTTTTTCTATTAAGCAATTTGGACGACTCTGTCTTGCACATGTATTGTAAAGATGGGGGGGAAAAGTTCAAAAGGAAAGGAAAGAAAAATATGGCTCCAGGCCAGAAACGAAAAACCCTCCATTCCATCAGTTGTTATCAACAAACGTTGAAAATGCTGGCCTGTGCATCACTGAGAGTTCACTAAGCATGGTTTTGAGTCAAAATCAACCGCTGCTGAGATGAGCATTTGAGTCATGGCTGATGAAGCTCCTGTGGTTCTTAGGCTAGTAAGCCAAATGGTCCTCACTTATTGGCTCCAACCAAGAACTCTCGTTTCTTTTTCCTTTCCATTTTCCAAGGATCTTTTTTTTTTTTTTTAATAATTCAGTCACAAAAGCATTTAAGCACACAGAAAGGAATAAACGAAACAAAATATCAGACTCAGCAATCAAGCTTGAGCTTTGAGCCGAACCCATTCCCAAGTTAGCTCAAACTCATTGTGTACATATTGGGGATCCAAAGGAACAAGCAATGAAATTAACTTGAAAGTAGCTATGCCTATGATCTGTGTGAAATCAAATTCATGCCTTTCTTTGTATGAGCATTAAAAAAGTCAGCAAATAGCCCCCCCCCCCGGGGGGTTGGAGTTGGAAGTGTTCAACTTTCTCTACATACTTGAAGTCAGCATAAATAACGTTTACATTGGAAGTAACTACCCTCTTACACAATTTCGGTTCTTTAAATACATGCATGAATGCAATCTGCAGCATAGTTTGTAACATGATAAAGTTTGGACATTTTCTCAGGTCTTCCCATGAAAGCCTTTCAATGGCAGTCTCAATTTGTCAAGCATAGTCACCACCAGCGTAAACTATGGCTCCAATCTTCGTATTATGAAGTTACTATGTTCACAATCCAGTTCCAATGCAAAGTGTATCGCAGCATACTTTTTAAGATGATAAGTTTTCACATTTTCTTCCCATAAGAGGCTTCCAATATTAGTCTCAATTTTTCAAGCACAGTCTCTACCAGCCTAAATTAGGGCTTAAATTTTCAATTTATCATGCCACTACATTAACAGTCCAGTTCCAACACGGTGCATGAAACTATGGAATGTCAGAAGCAGAGGACATAGATGGAATAAATTATCTGAGATCCTCCGAGTTAGCATAAAAACATAACTTTTCTTATTCTTGTTTCCAAATATATTTCAGCATGTTAAAGTTATTGCCCACATATCAACAACCAAGATTTTAAGGTCCATCAGTAGTTCTATTAGCAATGATCAAAGGGATCATAATAAATAGATCAAACATAAAAGTCACACCTATCAGTCCATGAATTTTTTTTTTGGGGGGGGGGGGGATGCAAATATCTTTGAGCTTTTTAGCGCAGACTATGTAAAGACAGGTAAAGGGTCAGGTCAATCCCTTTGCAATCAAGGATCATCTGCAAAGATCCTGTTCAGACGGGCAGTAAGATATACACTAGGGAAATAGTATGGTAAGAAGTTGAATCCCTACCTGGCATGGAATCTTCATTTGGTAATTAAAAAAAAGTATGGTATGAAGCTGAAATGAGGTTAACGGGAAAAATATCACAATTATCATAAATACCTGACGAGATCCTTCCCATGATGAAGTGCGGCCTTTTCAAGCTGTTGTTCACTCAAACTAAGACGTCTCACTTTGTCAGGATACCCCTTAAGTGCTTCTCTTAAACTACCCTTCGGCTTCCCAGCATGAATAGCTATAAGACGCTTATACTCAGGTGCTTCGATCTTCTTTGCCTCATCCTCATCCTCCTCTTCATTATCATTTTCATTGTCCAAGTCATGCTAGATATTGCAGTGTTGACATTACTAACACATTTTTGATGTACAAAACTAAGAATAACATTTAACTTTACACACCTTCTCGGCACCAGAACTATGTTTAAGATCAGGAACTTCCTTCCCCCAAGCTTCTTCATCTCCAGAGTCCTTGCCACCCCTCTGTGGCTCATCATTCTTCACATCTTTAGCTTTGCTGTACTCTTGGGGTGGCTTGGTTGATATCATGACCCGCCTCTTCAATGATTCAGGGGATGGAAATTCGTTAAAGCATTCGGTATCTGGTAAAAACAGTGTCTCCTCAAATGTTTGAGTGATCATCTGGACGATAAGAACAATGATGACTTAGAATCCTGGATCATTGCCCCCATCCCACCGCAACTCGGTAAAAAATGCTTGCTACTCAAAATCTTAATTTTACCATCTGATATCCAAATCAGGCACATGGCACTCAGAAATGCATACCATACTCCAAGACTACACATTAGGCTCAAAACCAGTAAATATCTGATAAAACATTCTAGTTTGACACTTGCACTCATATTCATATTGGAAAGTTTTACCCACTTCCTACAAGCATACATTAGGCAGCATCCTCTATAAAGGCCAAGCTTGAAATTTCATCAACTGTATCATAAAAGCAGAGATTCACCTCAGCAGCTTTGGCTTGAAGGTCTGGAGTAAGGTGGTCTTCAAGAGTTATCACAACAGGGTATTCAGATGCGGAGAAGGCATGTTCCTTAATGGCTCTTAAACACTTTATGAATTCAACAGGAGAAGTCATCGTCCTATTAAAAAAGAAAGAAAGGAAGAGTCAATAAAAGTATTTTTCTTTTTTTTAATGAATATGTGAATATCTAACAGATGCTCTAGCAAGACACCCCCCCCCCTTTTTCTTTCTCCATCAGGGTCCCAAGGATGTGCAGTGTTCAAATCCCGCATAGGGGCACTAGGAGAAACAGGTCCAGCAAACCTCCCCCCCCCCCCCAAAAAAAAACCTTTGTTTCTGATCAAGGTCCCAAGGAGGCGCAGCGTACTAATACCACTTGGGACGTTGGGAGGAAGAGGTCCAACACTCCCCCCCCCCCCTTTTGTTGGAGCCTAATCGCTATCTTTTCTCAATCCCTTCATTTTTCCTTCTTCACTTGTGGATCAACCTATGCAAGTGTCGGCATCATACCCTCCGTGAAGAACATGGACATTGTCTTTTGAAGAATTAGGCCATATATCCAGCTCAATCACTCTCACACCCTTCTCCAATGCATAAATGATGGGGATCTCACTGCAATCACTGGTGAGTTGATTCCCAGTTAAATAGGAATTATGTCCAGTATATATGAAATAATGAGATAGCGGGGCAGTCATATCCTGGTGAACCTGCAAGGACAAGAACAACAAAATGAATGGGCAGGATTGAAAGCGATATCAACAGCCTATTCACACTTCACAGTCTGAAGTGAAGCTGCAGCAATGTATAGCTACAGTTTCCTAAGCAGTTCACTATGAACTAATTCCAGTAATGGTAACACAATAGAGCCCAAAGACAGAAGGGTAGGAATAAAAAGAGGAGGTGGGGTGGGTGGGGTGGTCACCCATCCACAGAGAATGTTTTTCCTAGCATACTGAGCATTTTCACAATTTCCCCAAACAATTTCAGAGACTAAGAATTATCAAGCACAAAGAGGAAACCGCTTAGTACTAAAAGCTAAACAAAGTGGAAGATGGATCACAAACTATGGAGCTCCATAAGAATCATGATAAATGCCAAATAAACTGAAGAAATTGAGATTGCAGTGTTGAACAGGGACACAAAAAGAAGAAATTCCCCAGGAAAAATAAGTGACTGTAGCTCTTGGAAATTGGCAGCTTATCGAGTTCTAAGCATGCAACTTTGCAAGAAGGCCATTTTGCAAGGAATCAATAGGGAAGCACAATGTCATTCTGAAACTTGTATGCTACAATATGTAACCAATGTTCTTTTTCTTGTCAGCCAAAGAAGTGGACTCAGGTCCGGATGCACAAAGATACTCCAACTACCTAAGTACCTACATATACCAATATGCAATATCCTGCTAGGCTCCAACTGAAAAGATTCCACGAAATTAATTGCACAGGTGGAGCATTTAATATGGTATCAAACGAAAGAGCGGCGCAATCAGCAAACAATTTGCACGGCAACGTACATCTACAAAAGTACATAGAATAGGCAGAAGGCATCTTGACGAACTTCAGAATAAGCTTTACTATGAAGATTGCATAATGTAATGTAATTGTGGAGAGTCAACAAATAAGCTGTAAAAAAAAGGGGATGGACTGAAGAACACAGCAAAGAAAATGGTCTGCTTTATCTTCACCAAATTCTAGACCATGCTCCACCATTGTTTTAGGGGTATAATCTTCTATGTAATCTTACCGCATGTGTTGGGTTTAGTGGCCCAAATTCTATCCTCCACGGAGCCCCAGTTGGCTTGGCCATGATCCGTGGCCAAACACGCTTCAGCCGCTGCTTCCAGAGACCACCATAGACCATTTGTGGTCTTGACCACGGTCCATGGTGATGTGCGGCGCCAACGCTGCAAAGATTTCCTCGATCTTGACCTACTGATCGCTTTATAAGGAGCCTAGCCTTGGGCTCCAAAAATACATCAAGGACATCAAAAACAACATCAAGAACAAAAGCATCATTGAGCATCTAGAAGGTTATTCTTTCCTTTGATTAGCTATTAGTTCTACTATTCTTGTTTTGTGAGATAGCGTTTTGAGTAAATTTGTAATCACTTGTTGATCTCTTATTGGGACACATCGCTCTGAGATCAATTCCGCACTATCCCATCACCATAGTGGATTCTTTGCTCATCGCAGCCCATGGTTTTTCCTGTTTAGTATTTTCCATGTAAATCTTGGTATTTCTCTCTTTATCTTGTTATTATCGTGTTTTGTGATTCTTTGTTGCTTACAATCAAATCCTCACAGATCCTAACAAGTGCTATCAGAGCACAAGTTATAGGATGGCAACAGTCGTGAAATTTGATATTCCAAATTTCGATGGCAAGATAAGTTTTAATATCTGGAAAATCCAGATGATGGCCGTTCTAACTCAGTACGGTTTGAAGAAAGCTCTTGGTGACAAAGCCAAGAAGTCTGCTTCTATGACTGATGAGCAATGAGAGGAGCTGGATGAGAAGGCTCTTTCGGCTATTCAACTTTGCTTAGCTCATGTCCTTCTAGAAATGCTTGAGAAGGCCACTACGGCTGATCTTTGGCTTGGTTTAGAGACCTTATACATGACCAAGAGTCTTGCGAACAAGATCCATCTCAAAGAACGTTTGTATACTTTTTCTATGGCCGAAGGTACTCCCATCCAACATCATTTTGATGATTTTGGAGAGTTTAGACATGAAACTTAAAGATGAGGATAAAGGCATATTGTTGGTTGTTTCATTGCCCGCCTCTTATAAGCATTTTAAAGAAATTTTGTTATATAACAACAATAACACTTTGTCATTTGAGGATGTCAAGGCCAATTTGTTGTCCAAAGAAAAATTTGACCTTGAAGCTCGTACTGAACAAGGTGAAGGCTTATCAGTGAGGAGTGAATCCTTTGATAAAGGGGACATCTCTAAATCAAAGTTTGAGAGATGTAAATCCAACAAATTCTGTAGTTATCGTAGAAAGTCAGGGCATGTAATTTCTGAGTATTTTTAGTTGAAAAACAAGTGGGAGAAAGAAGAAGATAATTCACATTCACACCATCATGAACCTGTTAAAGTCACCTTAGTCGAATCGGAATCTGATGGTGATATTTTGTTTGCTACCTCTACTAAAAAGGGGAGCGTTCCTGATTGGATTCTTGATTCTAGGTATAACCATCATATGTGTCCTCATAAGGATTGGTTTTCAACATATGTCCAGTTGACTCAAGCGTTGTTTACATAGGCAACAATGCCCAATGTAATGTTACCGGAATCGGTACAATTAAAATCAAAACACATGATGGTGCTATTAGGACTTTATCAAATGTTCTCCATATTCCTGATTTGAACCGTAACCTTATTTCTTTAGGCAACCTTGAATCCAAGGGGTATGAATATTCAGTTGAAGGTGGATTTCTGAAAGTTTCTAAGGGCACTCGGATTTTATTAAAGGGTTTGCGCCAAGGAAGCTTTTATGTCCCGCAAAGATTTACTATGACAGGTTCTACTACTGCCTCGCATTCCTCTCCTAATGACATCTTTACTTATCTATGTCATATTTGGTCAGATTATATGACGGAGAAAAGTCTATACAAGTCACTTCCTAGTGCTAAGTTCAAGCATCCCCTTGAACTCAACTAGCATTCGGTTTGCTTGATTGTCTTTCGAGGCTTCGCTCTACTGCGCTCTACCCTTCGGGATTCTTTGGCAGTGTTCTTTGCTCATGTTGATGAATTTGATCCAAGGTGGAGATTGTTGGGTTTAGTGACCCAAATTCTGTCCTCCACGGAACCCCGGATGGCCTGGCCATGATCCGTAGCAAATGCGCTTTAGCCGCTGCTTCCAGAGGCCACCACGGACCGTCTGTGGTCTTGACCACAGTCCGTGGTGATGTGTGGCGCCAACACTACTAGGGTTTCCCCGATCTAGACCTACTGATCGCTTTATAAAGGGCCTAGCCTTGGGCTCCCAAAAAACACATCAAGAACATCAAAAACAACGTCAAGAATACTAGTACCATTGAGCATCAAAAACAACCTCCTGATGTATAGTTCTTCTACTTCAAATATGTGATGAAAGATGGAAGCATACAACAGAAATCAACCTTTCTTGTTTTTTGCAACACAAGCCATCACCCGCAAAACCGGAGCAACATATATAAAGCACTATGCAAATAAACGCTTAATATCTCCTTCGAATGGACATGATATCTCACATGAATGACAGGAATCCCATTTCAGTAACTCATGTTGCTGTCACTCTCTGGGTAAACTTTCCTAGTATAAGTTCACATTTCATATTACCATTCTCCTCATTTCCTCCCATAATACACAAAGATCAGAAACTCCCATCCCCAGAAATATCTGAAGCAAGCCCCAAACACCTGATTACTCTCACATGATTTACCAAATGGGTATGTTTCATTCTGCATTTTCCCATAACAGCAGACAATGAAGAGTTTTTTTTTGGGGGGGGGGGGCGCTGAAGGCAGGACGAACAGGAGATGTACCACACTGCAGAAGGAACTAATGTTGGATGATCTTGTTATTTCTAAGCCAAACTTAACAAGGTCTCACAGCAAAACTAGCCAATTGTGGAAAATCCAAAAACTTGGATTAGACCAACAAAAGTTAAAGCACTAAAAAGACAGCAAAAGGCACAAAAACTCACCAATATGAGCCAAACACCCAGGGAAAACACATCCACTCAACAGAAGCAAAAAAAGCATGAAAGAAAATTACCCCAAGTTTAGGGCTAAGAGGAGGATTAAGATCCCCAAAGAGGTACTTGAAGAACCCTTCAAGATTAATTCCAGACTTATGGAAGACAACCAGATGTCTGATACTATCAATCATGGCCTGAGCATCTTCAACAGTGGCCTTCTCATCTTTTTGCTCTTGAACCAAGAACCTTTGAAGATGAACAGCACTCATCATACCATTTTCAGAGTATTTTCTAAACAGGGTCTTGATCTCTTGAGGAGCTTCTGCAACTGCCATCTTGAACCTCCTCCTACAACAGAAGCACACTTTGTATGTTTGCTTCGACATCTCTAATGGCAGAAAGTTGTGAGAATTTTTCTGGGTTTAATCAGATAACCAACTACACAAATCCAGAAGCACTCCTCCTGCTTTTCTAATCACTAAATTCTGTACTCGATGGCTAACCAAAAATTTAAAAAAAAAAATCTGCTCTCAATGACTGAATTTTTCTGGGTTTGTTGTCTGGTGAAGGAAGGAATAAAATTTCCAGAATTCCCAGCAAAAGCAGGACTGAGAAACTAATATTCAACGGAGAATTGGATGAGTTGCAGTTGACATAAGAAGTTGGAGAAGTTGGAAAGGCTGGGGAAACATGCCTACTGTGTAGAACATGATTTGACCCTTCATTTTCAGCATTTTCGGTTTGGGCTGTTCCTCATTTAATGTGGGTTGTTCCTAGGACGGAGTTATGGAGATACCGAGTAGAATACGCTGGAAAGTTATTGGCCTAAACAATCATAATTGACCACCCACAATTGACCACCCACTATCGGCTTTCGCTTTGGGACGGCCATGGGGACATAGTAATTGTCTAATTGGTGTAACTTGTAACCAAACAATCCTCATGCAGCGAATGTAACTCTCTCACTATTTCAAAATTACAGGTATCATAAATAGCGGTTGACTTGAAAATTTCGTATAAAGGTGTCTGCTTTTGAGTTTGGAAATTTTTATAATGGCAACATTTTTGCCTTTTCGGATAATGTTATCTATGAACACTATTGTAAGAAGTGTGGATTTGTCCTTGATTATAATTTATAAGTGTTACTCATAATAAATGGCCATATTTTTGCAAATTATTATTAGATTTATAGGTATTGATTTTGTATCTTCTTTCTCATCTATGAAAACAAAAAAGAGATCAAGTATATGAATTGTTCCAGGCTTTCAGGTTTTTCCTTTTTTGACCTTTTTGCTATTTGTTTTCCTACTTTGCAATGATGGCAAGGCAACTCAACTGATCAAATTTTTCTGGCGTAGGGGGACGGTATTTAATTGGGCAGTGACGGTTCTTTCAGGTTTTTCCTTTTTTGACCTTTTTGCTAAATCTAAATCAGATTCAGCATCCTTTCTCATCTCTACAGGTATCCTTACTCTTCTTCTAACATCTTGACAATGAAATGTTCCCACTCTCCATATGTGACCAGTGATGAACCCAAATTCTATTAACTCCTTACCCACCCATAAAAAAGGAAAAAGAATACTAATCTATTTCGATGAAAGCTTATTGGTCTACAAATGGTGTATGATGTAGACGTTCTTTAAAAGCCCAACAAATTGCTGGTCTTCTAGGCCATAGAATTCAATGCATTCCCAGAGGTGGTCCAACATGTCCAATGATTTTTGTATTTCCTCTCTTGAGGCCGTAGATCTCCTGTGCACATGATTTGTTCACACTTCATTCGAGGCATGTGATGTCAGATTGTAAGGCTTCGTTTGAACTTTAGAAAATTTAATAAAAAAAATTTTAAAAAGTTACTTTTTTCTTGTGTTTGGTTTAGATAAAATCACAAAGAAAAAAATATGGAGGAAAATTAGGTGAAAAAATTGTTAAAAACAAGTGATAAAATTTTCCTTATAAAATTGTGAGGAAAGTTTGAAGAAGATTTCCAACCTCTTCTAACCTCACATTACTTAGATGACATCAATATGATTCAAATAGTTCATCAGCATTCAAATTTCTCATCCAAATTTTTGTATTTTTTCTCAATCCAAACAAGAGAAAAAAACTCATTTTCTCCACACTTTTTTTCCTTCACATTTTTTTCCGTCAACTTTTCTTTCCACCAAATTTTATAATGACCAAATGGAGCCTAATTGAAATGTTGTATTCGAAGTTGGATTCATTTTGGGAATTTATAAAAGAGTAATTCGGTTTAAAACATGTTCAAATAGTAAAAATAAATAAATAAATAAATAATATTGTGTTCAAATTAAAGATAATAAGTTTAAATAAGCAGATCATACAGGATATTTTGATGCCATAAAAATTCCAAAATGAAGTAATAATTTTAAGAAGTCTTATAGTGCAACAGTTAAGTGACTGAAGAAATCTTTATGTAATAAATAGTAGAATAATATGGCCTACAAAGTCTTTCCTCCTTTATCCCAAGCATGTCATGCAATCCCGCTTGATTTGATTAACCGTTCAAATTTCAAAAGATGAGCTCTGAGTGGATAATGCTAAATTATCAGTAAGTTATACTAAAAGATATAAAAGATTTTGATTTAAAAAAAAAAAGAAGATAGGAAAGATAGGTTGAGGAAATCTTAAAGAATTCAATTATGCACAAGTAACTACTTTGTTCACTTCTTTATCCGTCTTCCTCTCCCACTATTAACTGCTTCCTATATTTACGCTGCTTTCTCTCTCCAACGCTTATCCCTTAACCTCAACCTTTCTTTTCAGTGCTCTATCTCCATCTCTCACGTATCCCTTATAAGTCCTTCCTACGTTGAATTTTTTACTATGGGTTTCTGTATTGTACAAACCTACAAGACGTCTCTCTCTCGCTCCCTCCCTTCTTCCCTATAACTTATTGGCCCTTCACGTCATAAAAATTTTTTGCTTTCTCTTGATTTTATTATTTGAGCAATGATTGTGTTATTGCTATTGGTTGACATACTAATGCGTAGATGTGGAAGGGTTGGGATGGAAGGAATGCAATAGGCTATCCATTGATCATGAAAATGAATGAGCTTGGGAGGTCTTTTGTGGTTGGGTATGGAAGTTGGTTTATTTTCCACAAATACATTTGCACAATTTTCATCTTCTAGATACAATACATACATACATACATACATACATACATATATATATATATATATATATATATTATATATATATATATATATGTATATATATATATCATATACTAATTAACTTTTACAATTCACATCATAACTTGGCCTCTTTCAACGCAACCATATAATTTTGTTAATTCTCTTCTTTTACTTTTAAATTTTTTTTTTTGGCACTAGACTAAACATATTGATGTGGGGGTGTTGGGTAAATTATATAAATTCTCAACATTATATCTTCATGGCGCATAAAACCTCAAGTATGATGAAGATCATGGAATTTAAAAGATCGAGAACTTAGTTTATTTGTGTCATCCACTATTTTGGACAAATTAAAGAGCTTTTCAATTTGATGTGATGATATGTTCGCATCTAATTAGTTTTTCACATGTCTTATATAAAGATATCTCTACTGTGTATACATACATACATACATACATACATACATACATACATACATACATACATACATACATATATATATATATATATATACATAAAATAATATAATTTAAATGTAAAATTTAAACACTTTTTTTACATGAGAATAACTCCTGCTTAAATACCACCCCTAGAATTCATTCCCTTCTAATCTCCACCATTTCAAAATTCAAATTACAATAATGCATAACATATGAAGTTCAATTTGGCAACAAAACTAATTGTTACTAACCAATTACAATATATTTCCCAAAAGAAAACAATTGCATTGGAGGTTAATGAAGAAAGTTTGGAAATAATCTCAAATTTTTCTTCCATTGCCAAAATTATATACCATTACACATATAGAAACTAACAATAAGCATCCACAAAAATCTCACAGTAATATATTATATGCTAATGCTAATTAAATAATGAACCCATATACTGCCACTCAAATGATTATGTTCTATTCAAACGGGCTGGCCAGCTTGAACCCTTCTATCAATCTTGCAAGTCCCAAAAGTAATTTACTCATCCTATAATGCATTTTTCCCCAATTTTTCCTCCCTTCTTTCCTTGATAATATAATTGCTTACTGACACAATTGTAATGTTAGGTTGTTGGTCCTTTAGGACTTTTACATTTTTGCAAGGACATTTATTATTATTGGGCATCTACCTATACTTTTTTGCAAAGGATACAAGACATGGTCAATTTTCATATAAAAATTATGCATAAGTTGTAATTAAATTATTATATCGCCAACTCATGAGATATATATCATTTTCCTTCATTAGATCAATTTCAACATAAAATACTAGGGACTCACTTTTGAAATAATAAATTTAACACTGGATGAAATTTGATAGCACATAAACAACTTGCCAATATGTCAAATTCGAATTATAATTGATAGAAAAAATCTATGAACTTTAAGGATTATAAAATGATAATAAGCAACTTTGAGCTTTGAATGTTAAGTACCATAATTAACTATACCCAAATCATGCACACTTCATCTGATCATGTATTCATGTGATTAGATGAAAACTAAAGTCATATGATGACACTTAGATTTTTTATTTTTTTATGGTTTATTTTTTTTGGTTTGGAAGAAAGGTGAGATTAATACTTCGTGAGGTGGTTTCAGTATATTATCGATAATAACTTCTTTACATTTTTCTTTAAAGTACACATGTTTGTTTGTGGTCTTTTATCACCATCATTTGATGAGTGTGCGTGCATGAATTAAAATTTTGTCATTAAAATGAATCAATCTCAATTATATGCTTTATTTTCATTGATAT
Source organism: Carnegiea gigantea (assembly GCA_029747015.1). NCBI lineage: Eukaryota > Viridiplantae > Streptophyta > Magnoliopsida > Caryophyllales > Cactaceae > Carnegiea > Carnegiea gigantea. The sequence goes on along the minus strand of JAKOGI010000243.1, from coordinate 145,362 downwards.
ATCCCCAAACCATGAAACCTATATCATTTGATGAGTGTCATGCGTGCATGATATATCAATTTGTAATTATACTTATACTTCTAATTCTGAAATAATAAATTTAACGATGGATGAAATTTGACAACACATAAATAACTTATTAATATGTCAAATTTGAATTATGATTAACAGAGAAACTCCGTAAACTTTAAGGACTATAAAAGGATAATAAGCAACTTTGAGATTTGAATGTTAAGTATGATAACTATACCCAAATCATGCACACTTCCTCTGGTGATCAGATGAAAACTAAAGTCATATGGTGACATTTAGATTTTTTATTTTTTTATATTTTATTTTTTTGGTTTGGACGAAAGGTGATATTAGTACTATGTAAGGTGGTTTCAGTGTATTATCGATAATAACTTCTCTATATTTTCGTTTAAAGCAAACATGTTTGTTTATGGCCTTTTATCAACATTATTTAAGGAGTGTGAGTGAATGGATTAAATTTTGTTATTAAAATGAATCAAAATCTAATTATACGCTTGATTTTTATTGATATGTTATATCTAATATATTTTTAACGCATATTACCGCAAAATATATAGTTGAACTAATTACATAAAAGATATTCAAATGAACATATATGATTTTAATTTCTTTGATGAATGTTTAATCAAGAAAAAATACTTACAAATTAAGGTTGTGTTCTTATGATGAGTTGATGACTATTATATTATATGAAGAAAATTAAAAATATAAATTTAATCATAACTAAATAATTAAACCTAATTAAAATATCATTTTTTGAACAAATAAATCCACCACATTTAATCTATCAAAATCTTGCTCCGTCATGCCATCCCACCCCTCCATCATTTATTCAAATTTCAAAAAATATAACTTCTATTTCATTATTTCCTTAGTTAAAGTCATCCAAAATTGGTCAAATTGTTCTAAGGAGTGGAAAAAAGCACAATATCTTAATCTTTTAAAATAAAACCATTCCAAAATTTTATTTTTGACATCGTACCAAATTATTGTAATTTGTATTTTAAAAAATCATTTCAAGATATTGTTTCCCAATCAAAGAAAGGCCGCAATCAAGTAATGGTGATCCAACAATGTTATAAAAATCACATAATTTATATGACTAAGTTATTTTTTAACAAATCAACAGATACACATAATTACTACATTATCTATTATGTTTATATACCTCTCCGCCTTTCTGATTATAATGTTCATGATTGATAATATGCCTAGGTTATTTCTGTTCATTTTGTTAATATTGTGTTTTGTTACTTCTATATAGGAAATTAACATCCTTATATAAAGTAGGATATTTTTAATCCAGCATGAATCATGCTCATACCATATTATTATTAGAATAAATAGTAATGAAAGGAGAATCTTTAATATGCATTTTTCACTTTTTTCTATTTAATTAGCTGTTCTTTTATAAAAATCTTTCTAAGGGTAAAATTTGTTGTGAATCTGTTCAATTCACTTAGAACAATATAGTTGTTTTGTTGATATTTTTCTTTTGTGGTTGATTTAGGAGGTATAGTCGCTACGGGGTACTCTCAGTTAAGAGCAAGTTCAACTTCAAATTTTTGGGTTACATCTTTTACGACTTTATTTTTTAACTTAATTGTCATCATCTCCTTTTTATATGACCCTAAAACTATAGAAACAAGGGGTATGATATCATTTTAAGAATCCGAAAAGATGTAGGCCGTGTTCGGCAACAGCGTTTTGGGTAATGTTTAGTATTTTGATCAAGTCAATACACTAATTAGTTAATTTTAAGTATTCGATAAACTAATATTTTGACTAGCATTTCAAGTAGTGTTTAACATTTTAAGTGGCGTTTTGAAAAGCTAATAGTATTCACGTTTGACGTTAAAAAGTAGCATTTCATATTTTTTAATCAAAAAATATCTTTTAAAAATTTTATCTTTGGAAATTATCTATATCCTTTTATGTCAATTTATATTAAGCAGTTACCATTACAGCTAAATTTACAAAACACATTAGTTTCAACCGTTCATCTAAATAGCTATCTGCTAACAGCTAAATTAGAAACGCTATTCGTTATCTAAACAGTTATCCGCTACCTGAACCGCTATTCCTTACTTAAACAGCTAATTTTGCCTAATAGGGCTGTAATATATGAGATTCGAGGATTTGAGGTACTTGTAAAAGAGCACAAAAGCTATATAATTTCTGCACACAACAATCAGAGGAGAAATATAAAGTGAAGGTAAAGGGGATATGGAAAAAGTTTTTTTCAAGTGCTTTTTCCCCTTTTGGGAGGGGGGAGGGGGGATTGCACTTTCGCTATGTCATATTATAATTTTTTGTACTTTTGGCGTTGTTTATATTATAGGATTTTTTTAACACAATTTTCAATTCAATGATCCAAAAAAAAGTTATCGTATAACTTTCATGTGATTCATTTATGTGATGTAATTTCTAAAATTCCTAAATGAATAAATTTATTGGTTAATAATGATTATATTCATGATAACTGACTTATTTTCTAGATTATCATTTTAAAATTTAAAAACTAAATGATAAGTAGATAATCTCTCTCTGTTGTCAAAAAAACAAAAATTTTATGAATTTATAATGAAAACAAAAAATTAAAAGTCAGAAAGCATTATCTATCGAATTTTGTTTTGGTCCAGATCCATATTTAATTTTTGTGAAGAAGAATCGAAATTTAATTAATTATCTACATAGATTTAAATTTTTAATTCTTTAATTTTTAATATAAGTTTAGTTGTATCTTTTTCATTTTGTCTAATTGTTATTATGTATGTTTGCATTTTTAAATTACTTTCCTTTTATGTTGAGATTAATTATAAGTAAATATATAATTTAAAGACCCATACAAGAGCATGGGCACAAACTAATATTGTTAAATCATAAAGTGACAATTGGATGTTACGTTATTTTTTAGTGTATTAGCGTATGTCGTATAGTGTATGATACCAATTGACAAGGAATTAAAAAGTTTATGATGTTCTCAGACGTAGCACACATTTGTTTTGCAAGCCAATTGACCAAAAGTTTGACACAATTTTACGTTATGCATGTTATCGCAGGATGATTGAATAAGGTTTTTGGTGATAGTTTCCAAAATTCTTTTACGAGCTGAGCAAACTAACACTTGTAAATACACAATTTTAAAATAGGTTGAAATAAGATATGAACACGTGACTTTATAAATTGTGATAACTCTAAGGTTATTATTTTTAAAACAAAAAAATAGTCAACTAAAAGTGCATGTAAATTGATGATGAATAGGATGCACAACAGATTCAATTTAGCCAACGGGGTTGTTAGATTTCCACCTTTTTTTTGAAGTATAGATTTCCACAAGTTGACAAAGAAAACACAGCTGTCATGAGTTTTAGATCATGCACAGTAAAATCAACAGTTTGGGTGGTGGATAATTATTTCATTCGTGAATATTTGTTAGGTCATAGCTGTCTATAGTTGTTTAAAAGAAAATATGTTGCACTCTTCTTATTTTGCATTGTTAGTCCTAGCTTGTGTGGGCTTTGTTTTTGCTTTATGACAATTAATTATCAAAAAAGAAAAGAAAATATGTTTGATTAAATTAGCAGTTGAATTAGTTGATGAACATAAAGTGATGAAAACATAAGTCTTATTATTATTATTATTATTATTATTATTATTATTGAGCAATTACAATCCTGAAGGGAGGTCCCTCATTGATAGGGAACGAGTCCTTGATCCTAAAAGCCATTGTCTCCATCTTTAGATTTATCAAGGTATATGCCATGTCCTAATTAATTTGGTTAAATTTTCCAAATCTTGATTTACTTTTTTGGTTTGCTGAAGCTCTGAGCAAATTAGCCAGTGTTGCGGGAGTTTTCTGTTTGCTAATCGTTGTACAATTTTCAACAGATTAGCATCTTAACTGAAGTTGAAGTGTCTTCTCACCTTCATGAATTTGTCTAAGTTAGAGATCCTTTTGGCAACTTGATTGACCAGAAGATTCACAATGAATGGATGACTTTTTTTTGCACTAAGGTAGTGTTTAGTTGGAAGGAAAATGGTTTTCTCAGAAAATCATTTTCCATGGAAAATATTTCCCAGGAAAAATTAATTTTCATGTTACATTTCCCCATCGTTTGTAAAAAGATAAATCATTTTGCGTGGAAAAAAAAGAAAAATGTCAAATGAATAATTTAAATGGCGAAAAATATCGACCGAATGATCATAGCAGAGATAAAGTTGACCAAATGAATGAACGTTAAGCTTAAAATTCATATTTGAGCTTGTTTTCAATATTTCCTATTGGATAATCAAATTTCGATCTAAACCATTCAAATTGTTTTGGCGACCAAAAACCGTCAATTGATTAAGTGGCGAAAAACGTTGACTTGTTGAGGCAGAGAAAAATATTGATCAAATGAAGAAATATGATGCTCAAATCTGGATGTGAGCCTGTTTTAATCGTTCCTATCTGATAATCAATTTCGATTTGAACTGTTGAAATTATTTTAGGGGTAAAAAGTATTGAATGAATTGTTATTTAAGGGACGAAACATATCAATAGAACTATAGTGGTGTAGAAAAATATTGACCAAATAAAGAAATATCGAGCTCAAAATTTGGATTTGAGCCTATTTTGATCTTTCATATCCGATGGTCAAGTTTTGATTCAAATATTTGAAATTGTTTTAGTGGTGAAAAATATTGACTGAATTGTTTAAGTATCAAAAAATATCAATTGAATTGTCATGGTGGAAAAAATATTGACCAAATGACGAAATATTGAGCTCGAAATCTGCATTTGAACATATTTTAATGTTTTCTATCTAATGATCAAGTTTTGATCCGAACTATTAAAATTTTTTCAGTAGAGAGTCAACTAAATTATTTAAGTGGCAAAAAATGTCAATTAAATTGTTGAGCAGAGATAAATGTTGAGCCACTAAAAGAAATTTGAGTTCAAAATCTAGATTTGAATTTATTTTTAATCTTTCCCATCAGACATTCAAGTTTCGATCCAAATCGTTGAATTCGAATTTTATACCTAAATTTCTGCTAACCATATCATCAAAGAAATGAAGAAAGAAAATCAACTTCTTATCTTCTCAAAAATGAAGTTATTTTCCTCCATTCGGGGAAAATGATTTCCATGGAAAATAATTTTCCATCATTTATATATTGGGCCAAACAGCGAAAAATTAGAAAACTATTTTTTGGAAAAATCATTCTTGCGCCAACCAAACACTACCTAAATATAAGAAATTCAGTCATAAAACTAAGAACTGTGGTGTGTCAAAGGCTCGTAGTGTTCGGGTGCCCAAACCACCAACTGAATTTGAGCAAGCTGTTCCCAAGGGGCAACCTGTGGTTGATTTTAAGGAAGAACCTGAGGCTATCCAGAATGTATGAGCCAATAACAGTAGAACATTATGTACTGAGGAGGAAGTTCTGGAGAGCGTTGATACTTGCTCAAGTTGTGATTAGTACTAGGATTAAATCTCATGGGCAGAAAAGAAATATTAGGAACACTATTCAGTTCTCAAAGGTATAGACTAAAGGCTGATCTCTTGCAAGTGGATCTTCATTGGTAGTATCTAATAGATACATCTCTTTGCTTGAAGACAAGCAAGGAACACCTACAGAGGATAGTGTTATGAGTAAGTATGACAAAGCTAATGGCATGGGGAGGCCTTGGGCATAAAGGCCACAGTATGACAATTCTCTATTGGAATGTTCAGGGTCTTAATAACCCCTTCAAGCAGGATGGTATTAAGAAAGAAGTGAATAAATACAAGCTGGCAATGTTTGCTTTGGTTGAGGCAAGGGTAAAGTTTGGTAATGCTCAAAGTATTACAAATAAGCTTTTCTCTCATTATGTTTTTGTGAATAATTACTCCTATAATCATAATAGGCATATTTAGGTATTTTGGAATCCTCGTTTAAATGTCTTTATGCGGCCTATGAATAGTCAATTGATCCATTATGAGACTAGAGGCAATTCTGATCATTTCTGTGGTTATGTTTTCTTTATTTATGGCCACAATGTAGCATCACTTAGGGAAGATATTTGGCCTCAGTTAGATGGTATTAGTGGTCAGATGATAGCACCCTAGATTTTAATGGGGGACTTTAATGTGGTACTTTCTTAGAAGGAAAGGCTCCCTAAAGTATCTTGTGATGGGTATGAGGTGGATGTTTTTGTAGATGTTGTAAGCGCAATATGTTAAGTGATGCTCTTACTTCAGGACACTTCTTTAATTGGAACAATCGGCATAAGGGAGACCTTATAATATGATTTAAATTAAATAGGGTGCTTCTATATCCTTTTGCCAATGCTTGTCATTGGTTTAATTTTGTTAAGGTTAAAACTCCTGGGGTGTCGGACCATGTTGAGAGGATTACAGTTAATTTTTCCACATTGGAAGATCTGCAGCTTAATTCATAGTTGTTAGGTTGTTACAGATTTGTTTTCATTACTTAATAGCTTTTACTGCCATTACTTTCTCTCTTGGTTGTTATGGTTCTGGTAAGAAACAATGTATATATGTAGCTACGTTTCCTATCAATGAGACAGATTGAGTATTCTTGCATTCTCTTTCTCTTTTCATCCTCTCTCTCTTCCTTCTCTCTGGTCTGATCACATGGTATCAGAGCAACCATTGATAAATTCATGAGTTTCTGGATTTATCTTTCCAAAAATTCAATGATTCTGGATTCATCTTTCTTCTTTTCGATTGATAGTTTTTGTTTCAACAATCAATCTAGCTTCCAACATAATCTCATTAGTTTAATTTCTTCTTTCTCGATCGATTGGTTTAATTCATCAATCGATCAGGCCTTCTTCATCATTTGATTCAAGAATCCATCATTTCTTGATCTGTCCTCTTTGATTCATCTATGGCAGATCCTAACACAGTAGCTCTTGATCCTTCGCATGAGCTGTTCCTTCACCCTTTTGATCATCCAAACTATGTCTTGTCATCAGAACCCCTTACAGGCTATAACTATGGTCAGTGGAAGAGATCCTATGAGGTCTCTCTGGTATCCAAACACAAATTAGGTTTTGTGACTGGTTCATGCACTAAACCTGCAACATGCCCTTTGGTGTCTCAATGGGAGTGATGCAATGCTATGGTCATTTCTTGGTTGCTTCATTCAATTAAGAAGGACATTGCCACCAGTGTTCTTTTTTGCTCAACTGCTAAGCAAATCTGGGAAGAGCTTGAGCTGAGATATGGTTAAAGCCAGGGCACAAAAATTTTTCAAGTACAAAGAGAGATCAATAACCTTTCACAAGGTAGTATGTCTGTCTCGTATTATTTCACCAAATGCAAAATTTTTTAGGATGAGTATGCTGTGTTGGTTAGCAAACCTGTATGTTCCAATATTGAATGTCCTATTGAGACAGCTATGATCAAATTGCTTGAAAATCAGTAATTGATACAATTTCTCATGGCTCTAAATGAGTTATGTCGTTGTGAGATGCAATATTCTTATGACTCATCTAATGCCTAAAATTGGCCAAGCTCTAAGTATGATTCTGCAAGAAGAGAGACAAAAAGAACTTCAGATTAGTGCTCCTTTACTTAGAGACTCCTCTGCTCTCTTTTCTTAGCATGGAAACAACTATCAACCTTCAAGACAATACTCACATCCTCAAAGTTATCAACCACATTCTCAGCAATCATTTTCACAATAGTCATCTCAGCAAAATACACCATATCCTGTTAAGAGAAACACACTGTTCTGCAACTATTGTAGAAGAAATGGACATACTATTGATAAGTGCTTTAAACTGCAAAGGCAGAGAGGCAATGCACCAATTGACAGAGGCAGAAGAGTTGCTGCCACTGCTCAGCATGAGGACAATCTTGACCAAGAACAAACACCACCTTCATTCATTGCAGACTAGTACACCAAGTTAATTGCCTTGTTGAATAAGCATGATCTTGAGACAACCACTCCTACATCAAAGGAGACAACCAGTGCAGCTATGTTAGCAGGTAAGATATTTTGTTTTTCAGCTTCAAAGCCTGACTTAAAGTGGATCATTGATAGTGGTGCTACTTACCATATTACACCTAACCTACATTGTTTCTTCTTTTAAATTGCTCTTGGACAAGATTCTTTCATTACTATGCCAAATGGTAAGCAGGCAAGAATTCACCATATTGGCACCATTCAACTTACTCCCTCTTTGACCTTATGCAATGCATTACATGTACCAAACTTTCACTACAATTTGTTATCTGCTAGCTAATTAGCTAAACAACTAACTGCCCATGTTGTTTTTACCCTACTACTTGTTATATCCAGGATCCTTCAATGAGCAAGCATTTAGAACTTGGTAAAGAAACTGGAAGATTGCACTTTGTGGATCACAAATCCTATTTTTCCAATGTGCCTAGCAGTTTATCTCATTCATTTCAAACAAGCAATCCACAATCCACACAGTCAAGATCTCATTCTGTTTTTTCTTTTTCTTGTCAGCTTTCTCCTTTGGAACTATGACATTATAGACTTGGCCATATGCCTTTTGATAATATGAAGCATATTGATGTTCTTTCATCTTATGCTTCTAAGCCTAGATAAATTTGTCAAGTTTGTCATCAAGCTAGACAACATAAATATTCATTTCCCATTAGCACATCTAGTACTTCACATATATTTGAAATGATACATATTGATCTTTGGGGCCCTTATGCTAATCCAACTTATGATGACTATAAATATTTTATAACCATTGTGGATGATTATTCAAGAGCAACTTAGACACATCTCTTATCTAACAAATCTAATGCTTTCCCTATTCTCAAATCATTCATCTTTTTTATTCAAACACAATTTCACACTAATATGAAGATCATCAGATCTGACAATGGCTTAGAGTTCTCTTATTAGTATGCTATTGCTTTTCATGATTCCCATGGAATCATACATCAGATATCCTGTACAGGTACTCCACAATAGAATGGAGTTGTTACAAGGAAACACAAACACCTCTTAGAGACAGCTAGAGCCTTATTTTTTCAATCTCAAATCCCTATCAGATTCTACGGTGATTGTCTTCTAACAACCACCTACATCATAAATAACATGCCTTTTTCTATTTTACAGCATAAAACTCCTTACGAAGTCCTATATGGTTAAGCACCTTCATACACAAGCCTCAAAACCTTTGGTTCTTTATGCTTTGTTTCTACTCCCAAATACAATAGAAATAAATTTGCATCTAGAGGGAATCTTTGTGCTTTCCTAGGTTACCCTTATGGGAAAAAGGCCCAGAAAGTTTATGATCTCACAACCAAGAAGGTGTTCTGCAGTAGAGATATACATTTTTATGAAAATTATTTTCCTTTCCATCACCTCGCTAGATCAACTTCCAGTTCTCCTTTGCTATCTCCTATTTTTCTATAATATGACACTTTGGATCCTTCTTTTGACACATCTTCTTCCTCTTCTTCTCTTTCTTCTGCCTTATCCACTCATCCAGAGTCCTCAACTCTCAATTCTCCTTCTACAGCTTCTGCACAACCTTCTCCCATCTCTCCTAGTTCTCCTCCTTTAACTGTTCCTTGAGACTCCTCACCTCCTCCTCTGTCGTCCAATGAACACTTTCCTCCATTGAGAATAACTACTCGGACACACAGAAAACCTACTCATTTACAGGATTACATATGTTCCAGTGCCATCTCCAGTGCACATTTTGATCCCTTTAATGCTTCTTATTTATCTCATTTTTGTAATCTTGTTCAATTTTATCATTTACTCTCAACTTCTCCTGTTTATTCCACAACCCACCTCTCCTTTTCTGAACCCACCTTTTATCACCAAGCATCACTTGATCCACTTTAGGTTAAAGCAATGGAGTCTGAATTACAGGCCTTATATACCAATAATACTTGGATTGAGGTTAATCTTCCCCTAGGAAAAAAGACTATTAGTTGTAAATGGGTGTACAAAATTAAGCTCAAAGTTAATGGTTCCTTTGAAAGATACAAAGTAAGGTTGGTTATTGGAGGTAATACACAAAGAGAAGGAATTAATTTTACAAGAACTTTCTCACCTTTTGGGAAGATGACTAACATCAGGCTTATTATTGCTTTAGCAGCTCATAGACAGTGGCATGTGTTTTCAAATAGATGTGAATAATGCTTTTTTACATGATTACTTGCATGAAGAAGTGTATATGAGAATGCTTGAAGGCATTCCTAATCCTAACAACAAAGTTTGCAAGCTAGCCAAGTCCCTCTATGGGCTAAAACAAGCATCTAGGCAATGGTTTGCCAAACTTACAAAGTTACTCAAACAACAGGGCTACCTTCAATCCAAAAATAATTATTCTCTTTTTTTGAAGACCACTGGCACACATATCACCATAATCACTGTATATGTTGATGACATCTTAGTCACTGGCTCCAACATTGATGAGGTTAATGTTCTCAAATAACATCTCCATTCTTCCTTTAGAATCAGGGATTTGGGACAGTTACACTACTTCCTAAGGTTTGAAGTGTCTTACCTTGCTGAAGGTATATCTTTGTCACAAAGAAAGTTTACTCAAGATCTTTTGCTAGATACTGGTTTTTCAACCTCCAAGAGTGTGGCTAGTCCACTACCATTCAACTGCAAATTGACACTTGATGAAAGGGATCTTCTTCAAGATCCATCTTACTACAGGACTATTATTAGCAAACTGAATTTCTTAACACATTCCAGACCAGACCTTTCCTATGCTGTTCAAACTCTTAGCCAATTTATGCAATCTCCCAGGTCTTCTCATCTACTAGCACGTGAGCATACTCTCAGATACTTGAAAGGCACTTTTGGACAGGGTATTCTCCTCGAAGCCAATGGTCATTTAATATTGAAAGCATTTTCTGATAGTGATTGGGCCTCCTGTTCCTTCTCTAGGAGATCAGTCACTGGTTACATGATCTTTTTAGGCACTACTCCTATCAGTTAGAAGTCTAAGAAACAACCCACGATATCCAAAAGTTCTACTGAAGCTGAATACAGGGCCATGCCCCCAAGCTGTTGCTGAGGTTACTTGGTTAGTTCGACCACTTTCTGAGCTTGGCATTCCTCATTTGCAACTTGTCACTCACTATTGTGACAACCACTCAGCTCTTCAAATTGCAAAAAATCCTGTTTTTCATGAGAGAACCAAGCACATAAAAATCGATTGCCACTTCACAAGAGATAGGGTACTTGAAGGTCTTTTATGGCTTGCTTACATCCTTATCAATCTTCAACTTGCAGGCATTCTCACAAAAGTCCTCCCTTCTCCTCACCATAAGGAATTATTATCCAAGCTGGGTATGGTTGATTGTACATCTTCCCAATCCCTAGGTTGAGGGGGGTGTTGAGAGGATTATAGTTACTTTTTCCACATTGGAAGATCTGCAGCTTAATTCATAGCTATTAGGTTATTATAAATTTGTTTTCATTGTTTATTAGCTTTTCCCGCCATTACTTTCTCTCTCTTGGTTGTTATGGTTCTGGTAAGAAAGAATGCACATATGTAGTTACATTTCCTATCAATGAGATAGACTGAGTATTCTTATATTCTCTTTCTCTTTTCATCCTCTCTCTTTTCGTTCTCTCTGGTATGATAACAGACCATGGTCTTGTGTGGATGCAGATTAGGGATCAGGTCTAAGGGTCGAAAAGGACTTTTAAATTCTTGAATGCTTGGATTGACCATCATCTATTCTAGGCTTTAGTCAAGAAGTTTTGAGATTTTCATATGGATGGGTGTCTTATGTTTTAGATTGTCACAAAGTTGAGGATGTTGGAACATTCTTTCAAAGATCTTCATAGTCATTATTTTAAGGGACGTAGTGATAAGATTAACTAGTTATCTTTAAGTTTCATTTAGATGTATGATGCTTTGCAAAATGATCCCCATTCTGAGGGTCTCCAGGTTCTTGAGCACTCTATTTTAGTTGATTATGTCAAATTTTGTAAGATTGAGACCAGAATTCTTTAACAATGAGCTAAAGAGAGATTTATTAAGAAAGGTGATAATAACAATAATTTCTTTCAAGCTATGACTCAACATAAATGATGCCACACTTTTTTCAAACAAGGTTGCTGATAGGGTACTGAATGTACATCACAAGAGGATATAGCTGGTGCTGTCATGGACTTTTGTGAGGATCTTTTAGGGGCCTCGTAAGCTGTGCAGCCACTTGACTTGTCTTGGATTCATGCTGGCCTTTGTTATCTTCAAAACGTCATGCCTTACTAACTGCCCACTTTTAAGCAAAGAAGTAAAAGCTGCATTCCTTAGCATGGAGGATGGCAAATCCCTGGGTTTGCATGGGTACACTACTGGTTTTCACTTTGGAGGCTGTATGGAACATTATTGGTACAGATGTTACTCAGGAGGCACTTCAATTCTTTGATAATGGTAAACTCCTTAGGTAGCTAAATAGTACCTTGATTACTCTGGTTTCTAAGAAAGCCAGTGCCAGTTCTGAACCTGAGTATAGGCCCATAGCTTTATGTAATGTTTTGCATAATATCGTTTGAAATACCTTAGCTAGTAGAATGCAAATGGTTTTATCTTCTATCATTAACTTGTCTCAGACTGCTTTTGCCAAAGGGAGAGTGATTGAGGATAATGTGTTTCTAGCTCACTAATTAATAAAGCATTATGAGAAGAAGGGTATTTCACCTCGAGATATGCTCAAGATTGAAAGGCTTATGACACTGTTCATTGGAGTTTCCGGAATCTTCTATTAGCTTTAGGATTCCCCCTGAGTTTTGTGTAGCTAGTTATATATGGGTTGTATTTCGTTTGCTATTAATGCAAATGGGGAGCATCAAGGGGTTTTTCCCCCCTAGGGCTAGGGGGACTCAGGTTAGCTGGATCTCTTACCTCTTTGGGATTTGTATGGAGGTGCTGGCAAGGGGCTCCATTTAGCTGTAACAAATAAGCTTGTTAAGTTTCATCTCAAATGTGCTAGAATTAATCTCACTTATGTGGCTTTTCCTGATGATGTACTGTTATTTGCTCGAGGGGAGTTTCCTTTTATTCATGCTTGTTGAGACTGCTTTCAAAGATTTCTTACTGGATTAGTTGCTACTACAAAAAATTTGATATCCATTTTGGTGGATTGGCACAAGCTAAGTAGCATAAGATTTTACATAAGACTGGGCTTTCCCTTGATAAATTTCCATTAGGTATTTAGGGCTTTCATTGTCATCAAAAAGAGTATCTTTCAAAATGTGTCAACCATTGTTCGACAAGATTAGATAAAAGCTTGGCAATTGGACTACGAAAAAATTATCTCACGCAGGGTGAAGAGTTCTACTGCAATATGTTATTATTGGTGTGTTTTTTTAGTCTTCTGTCTTCGTCCCCCCCCCCAAAGATGTTTTTACAGTGTATTGAATCTTTGTGTTGTGCATTGCTATGGTGTGGATGCTTAGACACTGGAAAGCTTATTCCTATATGCAAAAATTGGATGATGGGAATGGCTCTCCCAATCTGGGAGCCCGGATGTATATTTATATAAAACTATATAAGTTGTAAAAGTATAATAATATCCCTACACTTTATTAAGTCCCCTCAATCTGATCGGAAAGACATACGAAGAGATTGGACTTTAAAAATAAGAACTATTTAGAAGATAATCATTTAGTAAACATATCAGCAATCTGTAAACTAGTAGGAATATATCATATTACAAGATCACCAACTGCAACCCGCTCGCGAACAAAGTGATAGTTAACTGCTATATGTTTGCTGCGATATGCTAGATAGGATTAGCAAACATGTAAGTGACATTGATGTTGTCACAATACAAACGAACTAGATTATGAATTACAACCCAAGATCATAGAGAAGCTTCCAAATCTAGACAGTCTTAGCAATGGTATACCCGAGAGCATGGTACTTAGCCTCTGTGGAGGACTTAGAGACTGTGGGTTTCTTCTTGAAACTCCAGGCAATGAGGTTGTGTCCAAAATAAACTGCATAGTCTATAGTAGAGCGACATGAGTCCTTACAACCAGTCCAATCTGCATTTGGGTAGGGAATAATAAGTGAAGGAGAGGTAGACGACTTCATGAACAACCCATGATCCTGTGTATCCATGATCCTGTGTACCTTGTAAGTACCTAACAATACGCTTCACAACATGGAGGTGAGTAGTGTAGGGAGCATACATAAATTGGGAAACTACATTGATCGCATAGGCAATATCACGTACGACGAATCATAGTCAAATCCTATAACACATCCAATATGCTCTGGTACTCAGTAGGATCTGCAAGCAGTTCACTGTCAGTCTCAGTCAGAGAAAAGAGGGTACAAGCAGCAGAAGGAGTGGTAACAAGCTTGACAGTATGAAAATGGAATTTATATACGAGTGCCATCAGCATATTTCTATTGATAGAGAAAAATACCTATGGAAATACATTGTACTTGAATACGAAGGAAGTAATGAAGTTCCCTAGATCCTTCATAGCAAACTGGTTAGAGAGGATAGAAATAAAGAATTGGATGAAATACAAAGAACTGCCAGTTAAGATATGATGGGAAGAATTCGAGTTTTAATATTGATAACCCCAAGTGCAAGGTTTATCATCGAGTACTCAAGGTGTCGTCCACTGGGAGTTGGATTTCAAGTGCCGCGATTCACTAAAGCGTCAATCTAGGCCAAGTGAAAGTGAAGGAAATATAAACTAAGCTACGCTAACAAATATACAAAAAGAGGCTTGTAATTGTAATCGGGCCAATTGATGAACCAAATAATCAAGGTGAGTCCTAACCTACCCAACCTCTATTAAAAATAAGAATTGTGTCATCGAAGATCACCCAAACCCTCTCTCAAGGGTCATGAGTTAGTCTAATTAGTCTGACCACCTATTTTCATGGGGTTAGCCCAATTAGACTACAAAATTAGCAACCTCAGACCTAGCTAGGATCGGGACTATTTTTATGTTCCAAACCCAGCTATCTCCTCTCCCACACTAGCTAATTGACCTCATCTCTCGGCATAAGTCAATCGCCAATAAATAAAGATGAAAGCTCTCTTAAGCATTTTATCGAACACTTGGTGAGCATGAGGGAAAACTCTACGTTCTAAGCATAAGTCAGGTGTGGTTAGGCCTAATACAAGTCTAGTTAGCCATCAAGAGGCTAATCATAATCCAAGCCAACCAAAGTTAACAACTAATCATCTACAAAGCACAAAAATCCAAACTAGACCTAAACTAGCAAATATGAAAAGCAAACTTGAACAACCGAGCAAAGAGAATGAAACTAATCAAATCTAAACAATCTAAATAAACATGGATTAACAATAAAAACTATACGTTTAAACTAAACAAATCAAATACAAGAATTAAACTCATAAAATCAAAACAAGAACAAAAACATGAAATAAAGAGAGAGAAGAAGAAAAACTTGTGCTTGATTCATTAAATGATCTTAAAATTCACAAGCTTGAATCCAAAATATAATCTAAAATCCTAATCTAATCCTCCTATTGAGGTTTTTATTGGCTAAAACCTAACCTAGAACCTAGCCTAAAAATCGCCAAAAGGCCCCCTAAAAAGTCTCGAAGACACCCCTTTTAAAAAGGAAACAAGACGACCAAAGTACAGCGCGGGGGCGCAGAGGGGGCGCGACAGGCTATCGTGCCCCCTGCCCAGCCACCTGCAGTGTGGCGACAGTGGGGGGTCATGACCACGCCTCCTGTTGTCTCTTGTTTCGCGTTCTTCTGGTTATTCTTGTTTCATCTTCGCTCCTTTTTGCGGGATTTGCTTGATTAATCTTATTACCTATAAAAGCAAACAAAACAAGTAAAAATTCTAAAGATTAAGTTACTATATGAGCTAAAAATTAGGTGGAATAAGTGCGTAAAGTACGATAAATTAGTGCCGAACAAATACCCCCACACCTATCTTTTGCTTGTCTTCGAGCAAAACAAAGAAAAAGCTAACTTAGGAGCCTAACTCACTTTCGTAGGACTAACGTTGCATTTAGCATATGCAACAAGCTCTTTAAACTCCTTGGTTCCCCCAAGTGGACGAGTGAGGTCTCGTAAGGGTTTATAGAAGATATACCCACAAAATTTAGAAAATGAAAAAGGAAAAGAGAAACAGAAACTTGAAAAGCAGTTTGGATGTACAAACAAAGCATATAAATATAAAAGGAAGAAGACTGTGCACATTCTAACTAACCAAATCACCCATGTAGCAAAGAAATTGGCCTGCATATAAAAAGAATGTACTCATCAGAGCTCTCTATCCTCAAGGATGATATCAAAGCACTAACTTTTCACCCCATTGTACATTAAAATTTTGAATCCATCCCACTGCTTGTGTGCAAGTGTATCATCATCCTAGGACTTAGATTTACCAAAATCAAACTCAATCCCACTTGATTGACACAAACCACATTATTGACTTATTAACATAGAAAGCAAGTTTTTTCAGTAGCAGTATTGCCTCAAGGGATAACACGCAGTAGCGGTATGGCCTCAAAGCGTAACGCCCAGTAGCGGTATGGCCTCAAAGGGATACCTGTCATTCCAAATTTTATTTTTTTATTTTTCTCTTTTTTTCCCTTTTTTTTTTGAAATGCAAACAAAAACCAAAGTAACCGTGTACAAGACAAGTGAGAAAGCTAATCATGAAAGACTAAGACCCTAAGATAATGATGATGGTATGAATGAGGATTGGATTACACATCGATAATGAACAATTAGGGTTAGAATTAGGGTCTAGAATGACATATTGAGGATGAAGATCTATCATACAAATCAAGCTTATACAAGCTAATAGTCAAAGTACAAGGGATTTAAGCTGATCAGAATAATATGAAGCTTCCTCAAAGCCCAAAAAAAAAGAAAAATTATACAAAAGCGAAAAATTTTCAAAAAATTTTCACAAAAATATGCACAAAACGGTATATGATTTCCCACCCCCACACCTAAGTGTCACAATGTCCTTATTGGGAGGCAAGAAGTCACTACCACCAAAAAAAACACACGAAAACAAGGAAAATGAAATCACACAAGAACACCAAACCTAGGCACATATATACACAAGCTAACACACTCTCTGAAAACACAATCTTACCAAATCAACAATGAGACCATACATATATACAAAGCTAACACCACCAAAAACAAATATATACCAATCCAACAACACCACCAATCACAAAACACAAATATCCACAAAAACACAAAGAAGGTGATCATAGCCATCAATGACTCAACAACATCCCAAATTTCACCTCAAAATGATTACCAACAAAAACGCAATCTAATATCCACAACTAAGCAAAAGAGAGAAAGAAAGAAAATAAAAATAAGGGAGAAGAGTTAGAACGATTACCCCAGGTCAGGCATGAAATGCATGCAAGGGAGAGGGAAGGGCAGGAAGGCAGGGGGATGAAATGGGCGTCGAGTCAAGTAGCTCGGTACAAAGGGAGTCGATAAGTCCCATGCTAGGAGTGGCTTTACCCATCTCAACATCATCATGAAACTCATCAAGGTATGGCTCAACCAATGTAAGCCCTCATGACCAAGAAAGTGAAACATCCTCTATAGAACTAGCATCACCCCGAGAAGTCTTGCCTATCTCTAAACCCCCACACTGGGCTAAAGGAAGGAGAGAAGCAAGTAAGATTGAGTCACTAACACTAGTGTCCATAGGTATGCTAGAAAAGGATGGAGCAACAAATGACACGGAGGTCAAGGAATGGTCAAACGCTTCCCTTAGGTCGATCAAAGGTACATCATCAACAATATTAGACTCTAGGGGAAGGGAAGACTCACAATCATCAGCCTCTAATCTAGGGCAAGGTAGACTAGGGTCGGTCTCATGTAATAAATCACATTCTCTTATCTCACGAACAAAGTGCTCATGTTGCTCATTCATTGTCCCTATCATGGCATCAAGTTTAGCATAACATTCATCAGAAACATCATAATAAAGACAAGAATTCACATCATGGTCAAAAGATTGGTAATAAGAGCACATGAGAGGAGAATAAGCTTGAAAATTAGAGGAAATAGGGGAAGGGCACACAAAAGACTCACTAGTAATCTCATGGTGCCATTGATGCCAAGCCAAACACTCAAATAAGTCTCACGTATTATCAACATCTAAAAAGCACACACCACCATAACACATGGACTCAAGGGTAGCTCAAGTCTCATGTGCTATCCCCTTAAGCACAACATTGCATATTTTCTATTTTTCATACGTGAAATGCACATATTGAGCTTGACAATCATTTAATCAAGACAAACATTGCCAAAAAGGTTGATGCTCAAATTGAGGTAAATGGAAAATAGCCATTTCGATTTTTTTTAAAATTTTTGATTTTTTTAATTTTTTTGGGATTTTCTAAAAGCCTGACCTCGAATGCTAAATTAAACCCCGATATTGAAAAGCATCAACTCCCTAGCAACAGCGCCAAAAACTTGATGGTAAGAATTCGAGTTTTAATATTTGTAACTCGAAGTGCAAGGTTTATGGTCAAGTACTCGAGGTTTCATCCACTAGGAGTTGGGTTTCAAGTACTGCGATTAGCTTAAGTGTTCAATCTAGGCTAAGTGAAAGTGAAGCAAAGATAAACTATGCTACGCTAACAAACATACAAAAAAAGGCTTGTAATTGTAATTGGGCCAATTGACGAACCAAGTAATTGTGGTGAGTCCTAACCTATCCAACTTCTACCAAAAATAAGAGATGGTTGGTTGCGCCATCGAAGATCACCTAAGCCCTCTCTCAAGGGTCATGAGCTAATCTAATTAGTCTAACCACCTATTTTTATGGGGTTAATCCAATTAGACCATAAAATTAGCAACCATGGGACCTAACTAGGACCGGTACTATTTTCATGTTTCAAATCCGGCTATCCCCTCTTCCACATTAGCTAATTGACCTCACCTCTAGGCATAAGTCAATCGCCCACAAATAAAGATGAAAGCTCTCTCAAGTATTTTATCAAACACTTAGCGGGCGTGGGGGAAAACTCTACGTTCTAAGCATAAGTCGAGTGTGGTTAGGCTAATACCAATCTAATTAGCCATCAAGAGGCTAATTATAATCCAAGCCAACCAAAGTTAACAACTAATCTCAACAAAGCACAAAAACCCAAACTAAACCTAAACTAGCAATTATGAAAGCAAACATGAACACAGAGGAAAGAGAATGAAACTAATCAAATCTAAACAATCTAAATAAACATGGATTAACAATGAAAGCTAAACGTTTAAACTAAACAAATCAAATACAAGAATTAAACTCATAAAACCTAAACAAGAGCAAAAACATGAAATAAAGAGAGAGAAGAAGAAAAACTTATGCTTGATTAATTGAATGATCTTGAAATCCACAAGCTTGAGTCTAGAATACAATCTAAAATCCTAATCTAATCCTCCTATTGAGGTTTTTAATGGCTAAAATCTAACCTAAAACCTAGCCTAAAAATCACCAAAAGACCCCCAATCCCGAAGACACCCCTTTTAAAGAGGAAACAAGATGACCAAAGCAACGAGGGGGGGAGCAAAGGAGGTGATAGCCGTCACCGTCATGACATGCTATCGCACTCGCGACAGGTGGCTATCGTGGCCCCCTGCAGTGTGGTGACGGTGGGGGGTCGCGACCACGCCTCCCGTCGTCTCTTGTTTCGCGTTTTTCTGACTATTCTTGTTCCATCTTCTATCCTTT
Source organism: Carnegiea gigantea (assembly GCA_029747015.1). NCBI lineage: Eukaryota > Viridiplantae > Streptophyta > Magnoliopsida > Caryophyllales > Cactaceae > Carnegiea > Carnegiea gigantea. The sequence goes on along the minus strand of JAKOGI010000243.1, from coordinate 125,640 downwards.
TTACGGAATTTACTTGATTAATCTTATTACCTACAAAAGTAAACAAAATAAGTAAAAATCATAAAAATTAAGTTATTATATGAGCTAAAAATTAGGTGAAAGGGCGACGTAAAATACGACAAATTAGCGCCTAATAAGATAATATCATTCACATAGAGAAGAAGAACTAACATATGGGAACCAGTGCGAAAGACAAACATAGAAGTATCAACATTGCTACAAAAAAAGCCCTGAGACAGAAGAAAACTGTTAAAATAATGAAACCAAGCCCTTGGGGCTTACTTTAAACTATATAGAGCTTCCTTGAGTTTACAGACATAGTGGGGGAAGGTAGGATGAATAAAACCACAGCGCTATTTCATATAAACTTCTTCAGTGAGATATCCATGCTGGAATGTGTTTTTGACATCTAACTGTCAAATGAACCAACGAAATGAAACAGCTAAAGACAGAATAAGCCGAACTGTAGCAAGTTTAGCAACAGGACAGGAAGTCTCATGGTAGTAAACCCATTTAATTCTATAAACCCATTTATTCCCAACTACATTTTGTAAAGGGTGCAGTGGAAAAATCCTATGTGCCTAGAGGTAGAAAAAGGGTTAGGTCGGGTCGACCTATGTAATAAACGAGTTAATTTCGTGTCGGCCTTTAAAATAGCTGAGATTTGCTCAAAACTGAAAAATAATAAGTTTTTAAACTAAACCGTCAGATCATGTCAACTTTGGATTGAAATCAGTTCAGTTTGGGTCGGGTTCATTTTCTCTCAGTAACTTTTGGTCGTGTTCGTGTTGTGTTATCGTGTCGGGTTAGACTTTCCCATCTCTACATGTGCCACTGGCTAGTAATGCATTGTACTCCTTAACCATTGCTCCTTTCCAGTGAGAATATTTTGAAGCTTGAGTGAAAGAAGTGGGTTCAGGTTATACTAAGAATACAGACATAGAAAGAAGACGCTTGGGTTTGAATATACCCGACTTAGATATAGTTTGCATCCTATGGACACTAGTAATGAGGTCGGATGTGGCCTGGACTGGGTCAGACCATTAGGGCAGAGAAGATGTAGGTTGTGGGCTATCAAGGGTAGATGGCCCAAGACATGTAGGATCGGCATTATCGATTTCTAGACGGTTAGACGCAAGCTAGGAATGGGCCAAAGACGGTTGTGTGACATGTGGCTTGGCTGAACACAGGCACTGGATGGATTGGGCATGTGTATGGCACCGGATGGGCTGGAGGTGGGGTAGTCAAGTAGTGGGTTGGGATATGTGGGTAATGGGGCGAGAAGGGCACTATGGGGTTGGGGTTGTGTTACGGAAGTTTTAATATTTATAAACCCCAAGTGCAAGCTGCATCGTTGAGTACTCAGGGTGTCATCCGCAGGGAGTTGTGTTTCCAAGTACTAGAACTAGCTGAAGCGTCTCAAGCTAGGCCAAATAAAAAGGGATAGAAAATATAACTAACTACTAAAACAAAGATAAAAACCTCGATTATGATTAAACCTCAGATAAACCAACTAATCGAGTCAAACCTTTACCTTCTCAAGTTATGCTAGCATTTAAAGATGATCGATTGCATAATTAAAGACCACCCAAGCCCTCTCTCAAGGGTCATGAGCTAGTGTAATTGTTCTAACCTCCTATTTTCATGGGGTTAGCTCAATTAAATTACAAGATTGACAACCCTTGACCTAACTAACGATCGAGACTATTTTTATGTCTGAATCCTATCTATTCTCTCTACCCACACTAGATAATTAACCTTACCTCTCGTCATAAGTCGATTGCCCCAAAATACAAACGAAAACTCTTTCGAGCATTTCATCGAATACTTGGCGGGCACGAAAGAAAACTCTAAATTGTAGTATAAACAAAATGGATAAAAGCCTAACAACAATCAATTAGCCATCAAGAGGCTGATCACCACCCAAATCATTGTCAATTAACAACTAAACATCACAAACACAATTAAACATAATTGCAACTAAACTAACAAACGAACACATAAACATGAACTATGGAAGAGGGAGAAAGAAACTAATCTAATCTAATCAATCTAACTAAACATGAATCAATAATGAAAACTAAACATTTAAACTAAACAAGTCAAATACAAGAATTAGACTCACAAAATATAAACAAGAACAATATATGAAAAGAGAGAGAGAAGAGAGGAAAACTTAGGCTTGATTTGAATGAAAGAACTTGAATTCCACAAGCTTGAATTCAAAATACAATCTAAAATCCTAATCTAATCCTTCTATTGGGGTTTTTATTGGCTAAAACCTAAACTAAGATCAGCCTAAAAGTCGCCAAAGGAGAACCCGGGAAGTCCCCGAACAAAAATGCCCGAAGGGGCCTTAAATAGAAAAAAGCGGGCGAGCGAGCGGCAGCGGGGTGGCACGGTCGTGCGAGGTGGCATGGCCACCCCGTGCTGCAGTGGCACGACCACACCATGCCAATTTTCTGGCGCAGTGGCCAGGCTACCCCATCCTCCCTTCTTGCCTTTTTTGCTTTTCTTGTCCGTCTTTGCTCCTTTTCATGACGTTTATTCGATTGAAGTTATTACCTATAAAAACAAATAAAATAAGTAAAAATTCCAAAGATTATATTATTATACAGGCTAAAATTAGGTAAAATAGGTACGTAAAATACGACAAATTATTGCCTAACAAATACCCTCATACCTATCTTTTGATCGTCCTCGAGCAAAACAAATGAAAAACTAACCTAAGAACCTAACTCACTTTCGTAGAAATCACGGTTGCATGTAGCGTGTGCAACAAGCCCTTTAAACCCCTTGGTTCCTCCAAGTGGACGAGTGAGGTCTCGTGAGGATTCATAGAAGATATACCCATAAAATCTTGAAAAAGAAAAATAAGTGAAAAAAGAGAAAGGAAAACAAAGAAAACAAAACAGATATACGAACAAGGCACAAATATCTATACAAGAGGAAAAACTGTACACATTCTAACCAACTAAATCACCAATACAACAAAGATATTAGCCTGTATATAAATGGAGTGTACATATCAAACCTCTCTATCCACATACATGACATCAAAGCACCAACTTTTCACCCCACTGTATATCAAAACCTGGAATCCATCCTAGTGCTTGGTGTGTAAATGTATCATTATCCTCGGATTTCAGTTTATCAAAATCAAACTCGTTCCCACCTGCCTGACACATGCTACATTATTGACTTATTAACAAGGAAAGCAAGCTTTTTCAGTAGCAATATTATCTTAAAGGATAACACCCAATAGCACATGCCTCATAAGGGTAACACCAGTGGCGCATGCCTTAAAGGGATACTTGTCATTTCAAATTTTATTTTTTTATTTTTCTCTCACTTTTTTTTTTGAATGTGAAGCGAAAAAAAAAGGAAACAAAAGTGGCTGTGTGCAAAGACAAGTGGGAGAGCAAATCATGGGAGACTAAAACCATATGATAATGATAAAGTATGCACAAGGACTGGATTACACAGCTATAATAGATTTTTGGGGTTAGAATTAGGATCAAGAATGATACACTTAAGACAAGGATATATCATGAACAACTTACTTATCTACAAGCTAATAATTAAGGTATAATGGATCAAAGTCAGTCAAAATAGTACAGGATTCCCCAAAAATAAGTCAGAAACAAAATTTTTTAATTTTTTAATTTTTTTTTTTGAAAATATTTCCTCTCTTTTCCTTTTTCAAAAGATTGAAGTGTATCTTCTCCTCCCCTACACCGAGATCTCACAATGTCCTCATTGGTAGCCGACAAGCTACCACATCAACAAAATACATATTTACCAAAAAAAAAAGACAAACCAAAATACACAAAAACCACAACTATGTACAAAGGCACATAAAAGGTGATTATAGCCATCAATTGGCTCAACAAATTCCCACGTATCACTTCAAAATTATCACTATAAAAGTACAACCTAATATCCACGACTACGCAACCTAATATCCATGGCTAAACAAAAGAAAAGAAAGAAAATAAAAAGAAAAGAGAAAAGTTAGAGCGATTATACCAGGTTGGGTACTGGTTGTACCAAAACTAAGCCTCACTAAAATGGTGCGATGGGAGGCTCGAGGAGCATTAGCCACTCCTCATCTCTCAAGATCCAAGCTACCAATTCGGATGCCGTCAAAGTTCGCAGGAGCTTATCGAACACCTGAGCATGTAACTCAGATGAACGTAAGTAAGAGTGCAAAAACATGAATCCAAAAGTGATAGTGAGTGATCTCCTAAACTTATCAAATGCCTTGGAAAAATCGGTAGAATAGTCAAAGACAATAATTAACATGATTTTTCTAGGCAAATGCTCTAAGTACAGATGGTAAAGATCAAGGGATGGGTTATACCCTCTAAAGGTACCTAGATCTCAAAACAGTCGACCTTATTCCCCTCAAGCACAACATAAGAATCAACAAGTGGTCAATTGTAACACTCAGGGGAATGGGAGGGTAGTAAACATGAGGGAGAAGCATGAAAAATGACGAGGGGATCGAGGGACACATGGTCATCATGATCAGGACTAGGTAAAACTATAAATACAACATCCACACCAGACCTCCCAATAAGAGTCTCATTAGGATCATGCTCCTCAATAGCTATATTATCTGACCCACAATAAGAATCATCCTTATTAACACTGACATTAACGCTAAATATCTCACCCACCCCAAGCCCCGTCTACTGAGTTAAAGGGTAAGGTGTATCAGGGAAGGTCGTGATAGATGCAGTGTTGTCCCTAAGGGTATTAGGTGAGGATGGAGCAACAGGGGGCAAAACAGTCGAGGGAGTGTCAAATACTTCATCTAGTCTGGACTCTAGAGTGGGAAAAGACTCACCATCATCAAACAAGTTGACATCAGGTTCAGGGGAATGAAACCTAGGGTCAGTCTTATATGATAGGTCATGCTCCCGCATAAAGCTAGTAAACTTAAGTTATTGCTCATTCATTGTCTCAATCATGCTGGAAAGTATAGCAAAACCATCAGCAGAAATATAATAAGGACAAGAATTACTATTATGATCAGAAAGATTACATTGCTCGCACACAGGAGGAGCATAGATAGGGATGCAAGGGGAGGGGATACAAGAATCAACACAACTAGTCTCAAATTCATAAGTATCCCAAGCTAACCACTCAAACAAATCCCAAGCTTCATCAACATCACGGACACAAAAATTCCAATGCTCTAAATGAGCATGGGTCTCATAATTCACACCCTCATCGACTATACTCAAAATTTTCCACTTATCCCAACAATAGCCACAATGAGCGAGAAAAGAATGTAATCTGTCAAAGTATCTGCAAAACAGTTCATGCTCATACTGAGAAAAGTGAAAAACTGGCATTTTTCATTTTTTAATTTTTTTTCAAATAAAGGCCTAGTCTCGAATACTCAAGTAAGCTCCAATATTGAAAAGCAACAACTCCCCGGTAATGGCGCCAAAAACTTATTAGGGAAAAAGTTTGAATATTTATAAACCCCAAGTGCAAGGTGTATCGTTGAGTACTCGGGGTGCCATCCATAGGGAGTTGTGTTTCCAAATACCAGAATTAGCTAAAGCGTCTAAAGTTAGGCAAAATAAAAAGGGATAGAAAATACAACTAACTACTATAACAAAGACAAAAGACTTCGATTATGATTAAACTTGAGATAAACCAACTAATCGAGTCAAACCCTCACATTCTCTAGTTATGCTAGTATTCAAGACGATTAGTTGCATTATTAAAGGTCATCCAAGCCCTCTCTCAAGGGTAATAAGCTAGTCTAATTGTTCTAACCTTTTGTTTTCATGGGATTAGCTCAATTAAACTACAAGATTGACAACCTTTGACCTAGCTAGCAACCGAGACTGTTTTCATGTCTGAATCCCAGCTATTCTCTCTAACCACACTAGACAATTAACATCACCTCTCAGTATAAGTCGATTCTCCCAAAATACGAATGAAAGCTCTTTCGAGCATTTCATCGAACACTTAGCGGGCATGAAAGAAAACTTTAAATTCTAGCATAAATATGATGGGTAAAGGCCTAACAATAATCAATTAGCCATCAAGAGGCTAATCACAATCCAGATCATCGCCAACTAACAACTAAACATCACAAACACAATTAAACCTAACTATAACTAAACTAACAAATGAACACATAAACATGAACTATGGAAGAGTGAGAAAGAAACTAATCTAATCTAATCAATCTAACTAAATATGAATTAACAATGAAAACTAAAAATTTAAACTAAACAAATCAAATACAAGAATTAGACTCACAAACTATAAACAAGAACAACATATGACAAAGAGAGAGAGAAGAGAGGAAAGCTTAGGCCTGATTTGAATGAATGAACTTGAATTCCATAAGCATGATTCTAAAATACAATCTAAAATCTAAATCTAATCCTCCTATTGAAGTTTTTATTGGCTAAAACCTAAACTAAGATTAGCCTAAAAGTTGCCAAAGGAGAGCTCGAGGAGTCCCCGAACAAAAATGCCCAAAGAGGCCTTAAATAGAAAAAATCGGGCAAGCGAGCGGTAGCAGGGTGGCACGACCACCCCGTGCTACAGTGGTACGGCCACACTGTGCCAATTTTCTGGCACGGTGGCCGGGCCACCCCGTTGTAACTTCTTGCCTTTTTTTACTTTTCTTGCTCATTGTCGCCCCTTTTCGCGACGTTTGCTCGCTTGAAGTTATTACCTATAAAAACAAATAAAATAAGTAAAAATTCTAAAGATTATGTTATTATACGAGCTAAAATTAGGTAAAAGAGGCACGTAAATACGACAAATTATAACTTAACATGGTGGTTTTGGCTAGTGGGCTGGGCTAAGTCATGCAGGGTGGACGGTTGAGAGATACAAGCTGCAGAAGGACCAAGTAATGATGGGTCTTGGAAATTGAGACTAGACTAAGGGACAACATCTGTCGTGTGGGTAAGACTCAAAATGTCCTTAAGAACAAATGAGGGTGGTCTATGAATAGAGGGAGCTCTAGATGTCAAAGTAGAAAAAGGAAAAACATTTTCATCAAAAAGCACATGCCGCGGTTAGTAATAGGATTTAAATAACGATAGCTTTTATAGTGAGAAGCATATCCCAAAAACACACATTCAACCGACCTTGGAGATAATTTATTTGCAAAAGCGAGATAAGGAAAACAAGCAACTTTGAAGGGTTTTAGAAGCTTGTGACCGCGAACGTTTACAAATAAAATCTCATAGGGTGATTTTTCATGAAGAATTGGAGTAGGTAACCTATTAATGGTAAAGACATCAGCATATAGGGTATCTAACCAAAAGGAGGCAGGAAGAGAAGCACCAATAAGAAAAGAACCGGTCATTTCTAAGAGATACCTATGCTTCTGTTCAATAACTCCATTTTGAGCTTGTGTATTAGGGCAAGATTTTCAAAAACAAATATCGTGTTTAGAAAATATGCATGCATAGAAGTTTGATCAAATTCTTTTCCTCCATCACTCTGAAACATTTTTATTTTACAGTTAAAAAGATTTTCAACGAAGGTTTTGAATGTAACAAAAATATTATAGACTTTTGACTTAACAAAAATATTATAGACTTTTGACTTTCTTTTCATAGGATTAATCCATGTAAACCGAGAAAATTCATCAATAAAGGAAATACAGTACTTGAAGCCCTAATAAGATAAAGCAGGAGATTGCCATACATTGTAATGTATTAACTCAAGAGGGGAACGAGTACAACGTTTAACTAAAGTAAAAAGAAGTCTATGAGACTTGGCTAAGCAACAACTCGTACGTATAATTATTAGTAAAAGTAGTAGAAACATTCGAAACATGATTTTTCTTTAAAACTGTAAGAATATGAGCTCCACAATGCCCCAATGCCAATGATCTCTCGAAAAACTCAATGCCAGGTTAGTAGGAGCCACATGGCTTTCAGCAGGAAGATAGATCGGATAGACATTACCAACACTAGAGGCCTGCAAAAAGATGTCACACTTTATGTTGTCTGTAAAACAAACAAAATTAGAGTAAAAAACCGCACCATAGTTATTGTCATGATAAAGTTGCCTAATGGACAGGAGGTTATGATGCAACCGTGGGACTTGAAGGGCACAGTTAAGACGCAATGACTTGGCAGGAGTAGACATAGCACTTTGACTAACAGACTTAGTGAGTACCTTACCATCATCAGGAGTCATATGGGAGGCAGTAGCAAAACCTGAATAACAAATTTGTTCACCAGTATCGACGGAACTGAAGGTCGCATATGCAAGAAGCACCGGTTGCTGGCAAGGTTGGTAGCGACTAGGATAGGAATCAGCAGAGTGACCTGGTGCATGACAAATTTAACAAATAACATTGGGATGGGACCCTAGTATCCTTTCTGACTGAGTAGTTCCGGTAGACAAAAAGTGAGTATCCAAAGTAGTGGTACAATAAGTAGATGAAGATAAAACATCTTACCATATACAATACTAGTAGGCATACTCCTAAGAGATGAGTCATTCTACCGGGAATCGTTGTTCCTACTGTTCCTGTGGCCTTCTTTGTTGTTGCGTCCTTTGTTATTTTAGTTGTGATGACCACCATTATTCTTATTTTTTACCATTATTGTTGTTCTGATTGCGAGAAGCACCCCCTTGCTTGGAACTATAAGAACTGATAGTGCTAATAAGAGCATGATGGACATGAGTGTCTCAAGTGGACTGAAATTTCAATTGTTGCTCGTAGAAAATCAGTTTGAACCACAGATCATCAAAAGTTTGACTACTAGGCAACATGGAATAATTAGTGACAAAATGATGATAATCAGGCGGTAAACCCGATGTAGTGAACTGAATTAACTCAAGATCAGACACTAAACTTTGAATAGCAGTAAGCAAATCAGCAAGAGTTTTAATATCGCATAATAGTCCTCTATAGACCGATCAGTTTCTTTCGGGACATCAGTGAGCATACATTTTAAATCCAATGCTCTAGCTAAATTGGCAATATTAAAGCGGGAAGCAAGATGGTGCCATATATATTGGTAAAGCATGTGGAATATTACGTACCTCACATAATGTCTCCTTATATATCGTCGCAAAAATCCATGCTCGAAGAAACTGATCAACCCGAAGCCAATAAGAGTATGTTGGATTCGGTTGACTAACACCAAGAGCAACAAGAATTGTGGAGGGCGATTGAACAATGGTTCCATCGAGCATTCCTTGGAGCTGATGCATGATTACGGAGGAAGTGAATTACGTCTCCTATGACAAATAGTCATTCACCTAGGCCAAAGTGGTGGTCACATATGGGGTGATATTTACCGTTCACAATGGCAGGGGAAGCGTGGAAGCCCATTGCCCTGATGCAGCCGCAGAGAGGACGGAGACCACGTCCCATCGAGGACATCGAAGAAGGGTTGAGCAGCAACCGAGTAAGGCGGTGGAAAAGCCTTAGAAAACCTGGGGTAAGAGAAGCCCATGGCAGCGGATTGCCAAGATTGAACTAACACAGAGAAGTGTCGACTGGGCAGTCATCCAGGCGAAGTAGGAAAGAGAGGTTTCCGAAGAGTGCTGGTGAACTGTGGAATGAGGCTGCAGCAGTGGTGGGGCAGGGAAATTAAACCACGGAGCAAAATGCAGAGAAGGGCCGGCGACGTCTGGGGAGCCACCGTGGTCACAGGGTTTGACGTGAAAGGCGACGACTGGTGGGGGGTGGTGACGTTGGAAACCACCGTGGTGGTCGTGGACATGGCGTCAGATGATGGAGATGCCATGAGTGCAACTAGGGTTAGGGTTTGGGAAGGGGGAAAACGTGGGATTCAAGAAAGGGAAGAGAGATGAAAAATTTAGGGTTTAGGAGCGAACCCGCTTTGATACCATATGAAATTAAATGATGGGAATGGCTCACCAAATCTCAGAGCCTGGATGCATATTTACATAAAACTATACAGGTTGCAAAAGTACAATAATATCTCTATACTCTATTACTATAAGCTGGAGATCATTGTGCCAACATGTACGATAGGCTGGCTTAAACTTTAAAGAACTTTTAGGTTGGAACAAAACTCGGTGTATGAAGTGGTTATCGAAACTAGCTCATGAAAGGACCATATTTACAATCTGGGTAAGAGCCTATGTTTTGCAGGGGTGGGATGTGCTCACCGCCAAGCTCGCTCTACTGATGCATGTGGTTGGAGAAGCTTACTCTGTTTGAGAGATAAGTTTATTCATAAAGTTAGTGGTCTACAAAGTGCTGAGAGGTGGCTTGAAGATCGTCAGACAAGAGATCACTTCAATCTGAAAAATGTTATGCTTTATTCTATCCTCCTAGACAAAGTATGTTTTGGAGGAAAAGTGTCTGGAAAGGTTAGGGATGGAGCCGTCCCAGGTACATTCTATGGCTTGCTATGCAACACAGGTTGGTGACCACTGATGCATGGGCTTGCTTTTTTTTTTCATTGTCCTATTACACACCAGATTTGGTCAGGCTGGTTAATTTGGGCAAAAATCCAGCCCCGGCATTGGAATGAGACAAAAATCAAGGTGGTTTGCTAATAAGTGCGAAGGGACCCCCTAGGCTAGTGGACGGAGACGTGGAATTCTAGTTGCAAATGTTAAGACTCATTTTTCCTTTTTTTATTTATAAACTTTTTTTTTCCCATATCATTCTAATATGTGCGTACGCCACACGCCCACACCCACCGTAGCTAGAATTTTTTAACCTTATTTGTTTGGCTCCTATAGACTGCCGGGCTCAGGTTACCTAGAGGTCCAGCAACAATGAGGCCCATTAAGCCTCTGTATATCACGAATTTGTTAAGTTACTAGGAACCTCATTAGTTTTTTTTCAGAACTCTATAAAATATAACTACTTTATTTCTTTAAGATGTTCATTATTTTCCTTTTCATATTTGATCCTCCATACTGATAAAGTTGAGTCTTTATTGGCTTGTAAGGATTATAACTTTTCTATCATAAATTTTTCCCAATTAGAAACTACTTTATCTTTTAAGATTTGTTCTTTTTGAATTTTGAGCATATTGGTTTCTTCATTTGAGCTATTTTTAATCTATAAGACAAAGAATTCTTATCACAAGATTCGAACCTAAAACCTTATTTAAGATAAACAAGTATAAACTGCTTCAACTAATCCATTTAATTAAAAGAGTAAAAATATGTGTCTTGCCGCAAGACACTCTTAAATGTCTGACCTCATTATAAATTAACACATTTTATAATTTAAAATCATCAAATTTTCAATGATTGCACTTAATTCTAAATGGCTAAGTTTAAATATGCATCGGTTACGTGCCTACATCGACGAAGTATTAAATGACACAATAATTAAATTAACCATATTCACAAGGACATATGATGCTCGTATTTTTAAAATGTAGTAAATTATGAATAAAAAGATAATTTTGCAGCATTTATAAGTTGTAATATCTTTCTACTATTTGATCATATGATTTTTTTCAATTTAAAAACATTGTAACATGATTTCTTGGCCAAAACAAGTGTCTTATAATAAGACGTTTATCATTTTGCTTAATTAAAAATATTCGTTACTTAGAAACACATCATCCGAGGAGTGACATTAGTTGTGCTTGTAAATTTTAAAATTTGTGATATTTAGTCTTCCTGTCTCCAAACAAAAAGGGAAAAAAAAAAAGACGAAATATCTCTATTAACACTATACATGTTGAACCCATTACCCTTGCACAGCTGGCTTAAAGTAAATCAATGGTTTTAGCCCCGCAATAATAATCAGGCACTCAAATTGGTGGTACATTTGTTTATAAAATTCAGATTACCCATTATTTTTAAGCCATGGAAATTATTCATTTGCAGGATTTTACGACTCATTTTAAATCCGATATTATTTTTCGATACTTTAGAAAGTAAAAATTTTGTAGTGCCTTTAAATCCGATATATGTCGACTCCCAAAATTAAGAGAGAAAACACACGAATTACCTTCGATCATGTCCTTTCTCTCCTTGCAAATAAAAGAAAACCTAGTGTTTTTTTTTTTTTTTTTTTTTTTTGGGTGTAGAAGAGGGCCTAGGCCCCAAAGTTGATTTTATTAAATCTAAACATCTCTGAGCCAAGCAACCCCTATAGCATCAGCATGAAGAAAATCTAAGAGTTCCCTTGGAGGAACTTGCAAAAATTCATAATAAATTCCTAGTTAAGCCTAGGTTGGCTAACTTATCTGCAACTTGATTAGCCTCCCAATAACAATGTGAGTCTCTGACTTCCCAATCCTATTATTAAAGTAACTGCCTACACTGTGTCAGAATCGCTCCATGTTGGAGACACCATGTAGTATTGCCTCGTAACATCCCTACCACTACACTAAGTCAACCTGGAGCCACACCTTACGCAGATTCATGCTTCGAGCGATTCTCAGGCCCCTCAAGACCGCTCTTAGTTCAGCTTTAAACGAGGTACATATATACTCCTAGGTTCTCCATGAACCCCCCTTCCATTGATCTCGTTCGTGTCTGAAAACTCCACCCCCCGCAGCTCTGCCCGGGTTTCCTTTAGATGCACTGTCCGTATTTAGCATCACCCATTCCATTGGTGGGCCTTCCCAACTTACCAGCATCTCCTTGTACTGTCCATGTTGCACCCTATTACCTCCTGCCCCTGGAAACTCAAAAAAAAAAAAAAAAGATCCGAAATAGGGGAGTTAGGTACATGGAAGCTCTTAATCAATACTGATGACTAGAAAAAAATAGCTATATTTCTGCATGGATTTCATCGATACACATATATCATGACGCTGATATACATTCCATAAATATTTTCATTAATTTAATTAATTACACCCGATTATATTCTCAAAATAAATATCATTCTCATCTTAATTATCATTCTCATCTCAATTATGTATTCATGCATGTAATCTTCCCATTGGTAATATGATGAGAATTTCCGATTTATTACCAAATCCACTGTACGTCGAAAAATCTAGCATAAATACCATATATGAGAGAAAAATACTATGTACGTAAAGTTTTCATATCATATTATTATATGCAGAAGATTATGTCTACATTCATGGTTACGCCCCTTTTGTTACCATTCATATTGTTTACACCCTCCTATTTCTCTCTATAAATTAAATCTTCTCCAAACCCTAAACCAAAAATAATTCATTCACATTCTTTGAGATCTCAACCATGGCAATCCTTAGATTTTCATCCTTCCTCATATGTCTAATTGCGGCATTCTCTATCTCCTCCTCTCAATTAGCAGCCATTAACCATGAAGGCTTCACTACTAACCTCATTCACCGTGACTCTCCCTTGTCTCCATCCTACAACCCCTCCCTCACCAAGTGGGACAGGGTTCAGACCACCCTCCACCGTTCGATGACTCGAATGAACCTCTTCCGGCTCTCATCGTCCCCTGATGACTTCCAATCCCATGTGATCCCCGCCATGGGTGAGCACATCATGGAGGTGTCCCTAGGGACACCCCCGGTCTCGCAATTGGCCATTGCGGACACCGGGAGTGACCTTATTTGGATACAGTGTCAGCCTTGTGTTCAGTGTTACCATCAAAAACTCCCCATTTTCGACCCTCGAAAGTCCTCTTCTTATAAAGTTGAGTCTTGTGACTCAGATGCATGTCAGGAGTTATCTAGTAGGAGCACATGTACCCAGAGGAATACGTGCAAGTATTCGTACGCCTATGGAGACCAGTCCCAAACTGAAGGGGACTTAGCCACTGAAACCCTAACTTTTGGAACTACAAAGGGTAGCAAAGCGTCCTTCCCTAAGGTCTCCCTCGGGTGCGGCCATAACAACCAAGGCACCTTTAGGGAAGATGGGTCTGGCCTCATTGGCCTGGGAGGTGGGCCCCTATCCCTAGTTTCCCAGCTCACCTCCTCGGCGGGTGGGAAATTTTCCTACTGTCTTATCCCCTTTCTTCAAGAAGGTAACTTCTCCAGCAAGATCAGCTTTGGACAAGCTGCAGAAGTGTCAGGCAGGGGTGTTGTCTCCACTCCACTAGTCAAAAAATCTCCGGACACTTTCTATTTTCTCACGTTGGAAGGTTTGACTGTTGGAGACGACAATGAGACCAGTACCTTTGTGTCCTTCAAGAGGTCTTCCACCAATGACTTCTCCAGAGATCAGACAGAGGAGGGGAATATAATCATCGACTCAGGAACTACTTTGACCATGTTACCCTCGGACATGTTCTCCGAACTGAACTCCGCTTTAGCTGAGAAAATTCAAGGGACACAAGTGGATGACCCCTCGGGTGTGTTGCAGTTGTGTTACCAAAGCAATGGAGCAAAAGATCTGAATATACCAACCATAACAGCTCAATTTTCCGGAGCTAAAATTGAGCTGAACCCGGTGAACACGTTCATTCAGGTAGCCGAAGAAGTGGTATGCCTTGCAATGGTGCCAGCTGACCAAATAGCAATATGGGGGAACATAGCTCAGAGCAACTTCTTGGTGGGATATGATCTTGAGGGGGGCAAGGTGTCCTTCAAGCCTACAGACTGTTCTAAGAATTAGGAGCTAGCTTGATCTACATAATTCTTATTGAATTTGCATTGGTTGTTATAGTTGCCCTCATAACAACATATCAGTGATGTTAATTATGAATGCACTCTGAAGTTACTCTAGAATTATTTGTTGCTTTCATAAATTATTATGGTATTGCCTAATCTCTTTCTGAGATATATGTAATGCAGCATAGTGGGAATTCTAATTAGAGGTTATCCCATTGGTTATGAGTTGATCCTTTAATTTCTTGTTTTCTTTTAAGGGTTTTTCTTTTTTTTTCTTTGGCCGTTCAATACAATCATTGCCATTACGGAATATATATTAGTTTGTCAAATGCAGTCTAAGCCTCTCCTACAATAATTTTGCCGTACTTTTCAGGCCATGATACCCCTAAAAAAAAAAATGTCTAGGCTAACAGTGTGAAAGATAGTGAAATGTTCACTAAGTGATTGGTTATTTTAACTTGCTCAAATAATTTTGAGATGCATATTTATTTTCTCCTTACATGTCAGATCGATTAGTAGTCTTATTTACTTAATTAGGCTAATTATAATGAATACAAATTATATGGTATAATTGATGGTGGATTAATGGAAGCAAATATCTTAAATTATGTATATAGACAGAATATCCTGTATTATAATGGCGGATAACATTTGAAATGTGCAATTGTAGTAGGAAATATGTACAGAATATTTGGATGAAGAACGTCATCACTTGCAAAAAGAAAAGAAAAAAGAAATAGAAAGAAGAAAAACAATCTAATCAAAAATTATTTGGTAAATAGAGTGGTGCCACCCATAAGTATTATTAATTTCCCTGCACATTTGATATCGTGATCAGTATTATACTTATAATTTAGGTCCCTCGAGAAAAATCTTGAAGTTCCGGCACTTAAACTCTCTTGTTCATGTCTAATATATTACCAAGTCACTGTATAATGTTGTTTGGAATTTCTCTAATGTAATTTCTTTATACAAACAAGAATAATGAGTAATGAAGTAGAAAATAAATTCAATTGTATTGTATTACATTAGGAGTAACTGATAGACATAGCAGAGTTCAACCCCCCCCCCCCCAAAAAAAAACCTGGTAGAAGAAAGTTTTGATTGAAAAACTTGGTAGAAAGAAAAGTTGAAGGAACAAAATATGAAGGAAAAAAAGCATGGAGAAAGTGAATTTTTTTCTTTTGTTTGGATTGAGGAAAAAATACAAGAATTTGGATGAGAAATTTGAATGTTGATGAACTACTTAAATCATATTGATATCATCTAAGTAGTATGAGGTTAGAGAATGTTGAGAATTCTTTTGAGGACTTTTTCCAAACTTGCTCACAATTTTATGAACAAAATTTTATCACTTGCTGCTAACAATTTTTCTATCTAATTTTCCTCTCTATTTTTTTCTTTGTGATTTTCTCTAAACCAAACGCACAAAAAAAAGGTTACTTTTACAATTTTTTTCCTTTTCACCAAATTTTCCAAGGTCCAAACGAAACCCTAATATAGTGATTGAAAAACGTCGATGAACATGCTCGCCTGCATGCTCAATGTGGACGAATGAGGAACAAACTAATCTGATACTATGGGGGGCAATTAATGACCTCATCTACTTATGCTATGTGCTGCAAATTTGGTCATCACCCCTCAGTTCATGCAATTTCCAAACTTTCTATTTTCCTTTGTTTTTCCTTTATGCAAGCGTTGGTGTTCCCTCTTATTGTGTCATAGTCGTGTATAGCCGTTGTTTTCCAATAAATCCAGTTAATTACGATATAAGGCTATTTGGTTCTTTTAAGTAAGGTTTTTGGATTAAAGATGTATCGATGTTCTACTGTTGAATCCAACAAAATATATTGCTTGTCTCTCAGTATACATGCTCTTTTCCTTTCCGCTGATGTAAAGCATGTAAATGCGATCTTCACATTAATGGCTCTTCGTTAGCTTGGTCAATATTCACTTTCAAATCGTTTCAAGCAAGTTTTGAATATTGGATCACTTAAGTAATTGTGGAGATCATAAAATGAAAGACATTTGAAGGTCCCAAAAGTAAAGGTTAAATCACCATAGATCGGAGTGAATATGGTGATTATTAAAAATTTAGAACTGAAAGAAAATTCACAGTATTTTGTGTCCAAACTCTGAATTGCCAAAGTCTCAATAGACAACTTTAATAGGTAGATTCCAATATCAGTAGTAAGACTTTGAACAGAAATGAAATGCAGAAATAAAAGAAAAACAAACCACATGATATGTTTATGATATTCACAATTTCAAAAAAGACT
The DNA here is from genome assembly GCA_029747015.1 of Carnegiea gigantea. Classification (NCBI taxonomy): domain Eukaryota; kingdom Viridiplantae; phylum Streptophyta; class Magnoliopsida; order Caryophyllales; family Cactaceae; genus Carnegiea; species Carnegiea gigantea. The sequence goes on along the minus strand of JAKOGI010000243.1, from coordinate 108,842 downwards.
AGCCACTGTCTAAGACTCTTCTTCCCTTAAGATTTAAATAACATCACTTCTTGTAATTAGTTAAGAAGTTACACACCAAGCACCTTGATGTTGCAAACCCTCTTGAGTTCTTTCAACCCGATTAGCACTTAGCTAAACAACTCTAGCTAAATCACTCACTAAGTATTGACCTCTCAACACTTAGCTACTCAAGCAAGTTCCCCAACTTACTTGTTATAAAATTTCTTTTTAAATGTTCAATTTTCGCTAAAGAATACAAGAGAGAGTATTTAAGCATTTATCACGATGTAATAAATTATTTTATCCTGATACTCGCTTTAGATTTAACCTTTATAGAATTCTTATCTTCATGACTGTTGGAGCAAAATTTGGCAAGCCTCAATGTACCTGGATTTAATATTGTCCAGATTCCAATGTCTTTAACTCAAACTTTGGTCCTTCCATAAGTAGCTCTTGAATGTCGTAATAATATGATCATTATAAGATCTTATTCGAACTAACAGGACTTGATTTGAATGTCAGAGATCGCAGTCAAGATAATTAACCAAAAACTCCAAGATTATGCTAATGATTACTTCCTATATTTAGGGCCGGGAAAAAAAAAAAACCTCATACCCGCCTAGAATCTGCAAAATTTGCCCTAATGAGTATGGGCATGGGTGGTAAAAATGGAAAAAGATGGGTATGAGACTGGAATTGCTAAAATGGGTGTCGATATGGGTATAGGTCATGTCCGCCCAATACCCATTTTATCCATATAAAACCCCGTATCCGACCCATATTAAACTCATGCCCATTTAGTTAAAGCTCTAATTTGTTACTTATACTTAGATATTTCGCTAGTTGCCTTGAGTTGTATGGTATTCAAAACTTCGGTGAGACATTTAGTTAGAAACTGTAATTGTGAAGCGCTAATTTATTGGTTTGATAGACAAACTTTTAGTTGTATTTGACGTGATATGATGTATTGTTAGAAGATTGAGGTTAATGTGACATATTGACAATTTGATGTCGAATATGGGTACAAATGGGTTTAATTCTTTTTTGTCCATATGTACCAGAATAAAACCCGCATATCCGCTATACCAAGTGGGTATGGGTATAGGTAAAGCTTTACAACACTCGATGGGTATAAGTATGAGTATGGGTATTAATTTTAAAAATGAGTATGGGTGAGGGTACAGCTAAACTCGTCCCATACCCGCCCCAATATTTGCCACCCCCTACCGTATTAACTAAAACACAATCATCTTCACTCAATCTTAATTTAGGAAGGAAAATAGTTGAATGCACAAGAGATTTCCTGTCATATTTAAAAAGACTAAATGTGATCCATAAAATCTCCAGTATAAGATTCTTTCCAAATATTAGACATCACAATAGACAGGATCTTTTAACGAGTTCTTAAAGCAGAATAAGGAAGGAATAATATACTGTCATTATTGAAGCATCTCTCAACTCTAATCATAAGAAAGCGATTCTGCTAAATATATGACAATAAATTCCAAAGTTAGACAAACTGACTTTGACTCCAATTACCTGCAGAAGCAAAGTTAGATCAGGACAATATATCGAGTAAACCAAACGATTCAAATTGAGCATTGTCTTTCACTCAAAACTACCAAATCTTGAGAGTGTGACTTTAAATTAACTAAGGACATTGAGGAAGTCTTCACCCTTCTCCAATTTTCAAGCAGAGAATGTGGTAGAATTATTTTTGATCACAAACTTTGTGCTTTTGGGAAATCGAATAGTGTATTTATAGAGCAAATTAGAGACTGGGATTTGCCCCCATTCACATCAAAGCCGGCTGCAGAAACAAGTAGTTGGGTTCGGGACTATTGTATATGGATCGATGGATTGGCGGGAAAGGTAATCACTCATGTTCAAGTTATATTTAAATGAATTCATGGCTGGATGATGTGTTTACAGCTAGTAAGAACTAAGCAATATGCCTATGTCTTGTATCAACTACAATTAGTTGTTGTTGTTAAGTGATAATATGTTATCTTAAATTTGTCTGATGAAGACTCAACTTTCCCTCTTATGCGATAATCAAATAGCAAAATACTAACCCTGAATAAATATTTTCTAGTGATAAGATGTCAGGTACTTCTTTTTCCATCATCATCTAGTGAAATATAATAAGAAGTGGCAAAGTAAATTACAACTACAAGCAACTCTTATTATCAGTTGGAGTGGCAAATAAATCATACGATTGGGAAACATACAGTTGGGAAACAATACCGGCTTTCAACTAACAATGAAAAGTAACTAGACTAGATGATTAATTGTTACTACTTGATTATTATTATTATTATTATTATTATTGCTATTATTATTTTTTATTATTATTATTATTATTATTATTATTATTACTACTACTACTACTAGTAGTTGCCCTCTTGCTTCTGGGCAAAATTGATAAATCCATACTATATACCACTAGTACTTCTTCCAAGTTTGCAAAGACTATACCTCCACAATGACATTGTAGCTACTGAAAGAATTTTTAAGGCTCAAATTGTCCATTTCAACAAGTAAATTATCACTAGAAATTGAAAAAATTCGGCCATTGCCATTGGTACTTGGGTTCCCAATTCTCAGCAGGGGCTTCGATTGCTCAGCAAGTTTTACTTCTCCATAGCACGCTGTGGCTTCTGACTGCTCCAGCGCTTGACATATCATCCAGTAGCGACTTAGACACGACAGTGACAGGTAGAGGAGGGTGAGAAAGATGTCAGAATGCTTAGACAACCATTCAAATCGTTATGTGGCACCATCTTTACTCAATCCACAAAGTATCCACGCCCCATTACATGCCGTCAGCCGCTGCCCGCTTATCCCACACCAATTATCACAAGTTTGTCCATTGATGAAGGCAACAAGGCCTGATTTATAGTACCCAAAGCTTCCAAAATTGCAACATAATATGAAATACAAAGTCATGAAATCATCCCACATGATCTGGGGTGCTTTAAAATACAAACTCATGGCGGCTCCCCCGCTTCATTTGTTCGCAAAACAATGTGTAGCCATATTCCCACACACACCCATGAGCTAATAAGATCGGTAGTTCTTCCAATTTCCATATGTTCCTGCCAATGTATCCCGGTTTTTAAATGCCTGTTTCTGTTCTCCCTCCCAGATACAAACATATTGCTTCTGAGCTCATAGCTCCTGGATTGCATGTAAAGTTAATAATCACCACTTCTTTTGCAATGTAAATAAGCAAATAATGGGTGCATCACATCACGCTTATAAGTAAGTATGGACTAAAACAAATGGAGCTAAACGCATTCAAAGTCGTTGTAGTATAGTATTGAGTATTCCCACCTGTCACACAGTTGACCCGACTTCGATCCCCAACAATAGCGATTATTTTTTCTTCCCCCCTTCCGTTGTCCTGGTTTGTCTACGCAAAACAGAAGTTAAAAAAATTTAAACCGAAAGTTGCGGTGAGCGCCAATCAAACACGCGACCTTGAGATCTTCAGTCTAACGCTCTCCCAACTAAGGTATCCCCTCCTACTTACAACTAGTAAAGTGTGTTATGGTGCACGAGTTTCCAGATTGCACTAATGGGGGTTGGAAGACTTCGATACTGTCAAAGAAACGATGTGGGTTTACTAGCTGAGTAGGCTCAAACCATGAACAAAATGAAACGCATCAGAGGTGAATGTTTTTTTCAATTTATAACTAAAATTATCTTTAAATATATCATTAATTGTTTTAGAAATGACACAAATTACTCTAAAATATTTGTCTCAACTTATCATATCTTAAAATAATAATTATCAAGTACTTTTGTACCTACTTAAGGTTATACTACAACAACCTTGAATCAATTGAAAACAATCAATGTAAGTCTCTTGAATGTTGGAACAATCGCCTATTTCTTTTTAACCAGCAAGTACATGTATAGTGACATTCATTGCAATGTAATGCTTGATTTTTGCATTCCTCCTACTGCTCTTAGATTGCAATACTAGGTTCTGTCATCCCTCCTGTTTCCTTATCTCAATCTGCATGTGTGCAATGTTCCTACAAAGGCTGTCGACATACAAGGATGATTCAGTTGACCAAAAACAAGGATGATCACACATCATTCCCATCATCAGCACCCTGTCTGGCTTTGATGATGCAATCATCAACCATTTCACAAATCCACACTTTGAAATTTTGGCATTAAGCCAAAACAAGGGCTCCCAATAGAGCTAAAAAATTAGGTAGGTCGGGTACAACTCCTGTTCATATCGTACTTAAATAGGTTGAAAATTTCTTGACCTCAACTTAACTCATTTAGTACATTGGTTGGAAAACCTTGACCTATATTCATTTAATTTTTAATCGGGTTGCTCTAATCTTGACCATGTTAAAATGAATGGGTCCTCTACGAGTCATCTAATTACCAATGCTTTCAACTAGTACCTAATTATATATATATAACATTAAAAACTATGTTTGCATCCCATATCAAACAATTACCACATGAAATTCCCCAATTCATCATAATTCAAATTTTTATATTTATTTTAAATTGTCAAATACTTAATTATCAAATAAAGAACAAATGGGTAAATGATAAACAAGTAAACGGATTGACTTATTTAACGTATTTACTCAAATGGCTTAAATAGGTTTTTTTTTTTCGTGCGTGTCCAGAATCTTGATGTGAATCTAACCAATTTAATTAAATGGAATAAAGATGTCAAGTCATTTTATTAAATAGGTTGATGATCTGTATGCGCCCCTGTTTAATTTTGTACCGGTTTCAGGTTGGTAATCGGTTCAGATCAATGACGCCTATCTCTAGCTACCAACGAAACACATTAGCTCTGTCTCTAATAATTTCATTTCCAGCTTTTGATGTGTACACTTCAGTAGAATCTTGCATCAATATGGTGGAGACTTCATCATACCCACCTCTTATAATGCCCCTTGCCTTCAAAGTTTTTTTTCCCCATAATAATTGGATTAAGCAGCAGGTTTGCATTGCCATATGGATTTGCCTTTTAAGTGATACAGGTGCACCCACGTAATCCATAAACAATCCAGGTTTGGTAGCTATATCCCATATTAGTTTAGCGACGTAACGCCTCAACTCATAATCACCTAATTGGTCACAATTAACTGAACATTTGTGGAGAATATAGTAAAAGAATCAAGGCTAGTACGTTACCGTCATCTAAAGAGGATTAGGTTTAGTTAATTCACTTAATATAAACACATGTAACTCAAATGCAGTACAGTTTATACATGTCCAAACTCAAATGATAGTCACAAACCTACAAAAATACGTGAATATGACCCAAGACTTTACCAAATGTCAGCGTGACCTTATCTAACCCCTGCCGATTCCCTTATTTTCACTTGTCTGGCTAGATGTGTAAACATTCCACATGCCGTCCCTAAAAATAGAAAATGCAAAAATATTTGGAGAATTAAATGAAGCCCAACAAGTTTACCCCTATATTGTAAGTAATAAAATTTATTTTTCAGTGAGCATCTGCATTTCAATTCAATTTAGTTAATAATGCGAGGGAGAAAGAATATTAGTAAAATGTCATTGTGAGCTTAGGCCCCTGCACTCACCTTTGCTTGTTACACAATAGGCCACTTGTTTATCTCTACCCTCCACATTATTTAATGCCACATTATATATTGCTCCAGAACTTTTCGAGGAAATATTTCCAAATTCTTTTTCTTGTCTACATTCAGCTTCCAATTCATTTTAAATTCTACCTCCTTTGACACCTTGTCCAAACAACTTCCAGGTTGAAACTTCCAATGATATAATTCTAGCCGCAATTGCTTCTAATAATAATAATAATAATAATAATAATAATAATAATAATAATAATAATATTGTTGTTATTATTATTACTATGGCTACAATTACTATTACTATTACTATTGTTGTTATAGTTATTATTGTTATTATTATTGTTATTTACCCTCCTCCTACTCTGCAAAATTTATAAGTCCGTTCTATATACCACTAAGACTTCACCCAAGTTTTGTAGATCTATAGCATCCACAAGGACATTGTAGCTACTGAAAGAATTTTTAAGGCTCGAGTTGTCCATTTCGACAAGTAAATATTATCACTAGAAATTGAAGATATTCGGCCATTGCCATTGGTACTTGGGTTCCCAATTCTCAGCAGGGGCTTCGAATGCTCAGTAATCTTCTACTTCTCCATGGCATGATGTGGTTTCTGACTGCTCCAGTGCTTGACATATCCTCCCACAGTAACTTAGACACGACAGTGATAGACAGAGGAAGGTGAGAAAGATGTCAGAATGCCTAGACAACCTTTCAAATCGTTGTGTGACACCATCTTTACTCAACCCACAAAGTATCCGACACCCCGTTGCACTCCCTTAGCCGTTAACCGCTTATCCCACACCAATTGTCACAAGTTTGTCGATTGACCGAGGCAACAAGGCCTAATTTATAGTACCCAAAGCTACCAAAATTGTAACATAATATGAAATACAAAGTCATGAAATCCTCCCACATGATCTGGGGTGCTTTAGAATACAAACTCATGGCGGCTCCACCACTTCACTTACTGGCAAAACAACGTGTCGCCATATACCCACACACACCCATGAGCTAATAAGATCGGTAGGTCTTCCAATTTCCATATGTTCCTGCCAATGTGTCCCGGTTTTCAAATGCCTGTTTCTGTTCTCCCTACACAAACATATCGCTTCTGAGCTCGTAGCTCCTGGATTGCATTTAAAGTTAGTAATCACCACTTCTTTGGCAAAGTAAATAAACAAATAATGGGTGCACCACATCACAAAATGCTTATAAATGAGTATGGACTAAAACAAATGGAGCTAAATGCAAGCAAAGTCGTTGTAGTATAGTGGCGGGTATTTCCGTGATTCCCGCCAACAGCGATTATTTTTTCTTTCCCCTTTCCTGTCTTGGTTTGTTTGCGCAAAAAAGAAGTTAAAAAAACTTAAAACCAAAAGTTGCGGTGAGCGTGGATCGAACACGCAACCTACAGATCTTCAGTCTGACGCTCTCTCAACTGAGCTATCCCCGCCTACTTATAATCAGTAAAGTGTGTTTATGGTGCACGAGTCTCCAGACTGCACTAATGGGGGTTAGAAGACTGTGGTACTGCCACAGAAACGACGTAGCTTTACTGCCTGAGTAGGCTCAATCCATGAATAAAATGAAACGCATGAGAGGTTAATTTTTTTTTCAATTTATAAATAAGATTATCTTTAAATATATCATTAATTGGTTTAAAAATGTCACAAATTAATCTAAAATATTTGTCTCAACTTATCATATCTTAAAATAATAATTATCAAGGACTTCTATACCTGCTTAAGGTCATACTACGACAGCCTTGAATCAATTGAAAATAATCAATGTTAAGTCTCCTGGAAGTTCGAACAATCTCCTATTTCTTTTAAACCAGCATGTACATGGATAGTGACATTTATTGCAATGTAATGCTTGATTTTTGCATTCCTCCTACTGCTCTTAGATTGCAATACTAGGTTCGATCATCCCTCCCGTTTCGTTATCTCAGTCTGCATGTGTGCAATGTTCCTGCAAAGTCTGTCAACATACAAGGGCAGTGAATTCACACTCGCAAAACAAGTGGCTATGTGTCTCATTATTCAGTTGACCAAAAACAAGGTTGATCACGTTTTATTTCCATCATCAGCACCATGTCTGGCTTTGATGAAGCACTAATCAACCATTTCACAAATCCACACTTTGAAATTTTGGCATTAAGCCAAAACAAGGGCCACCAATAGAGCTAAAAAATTAGGCAGGTCGGGTCCGATTTCTATTTATGTCGAACTTAAATGGGTTGAAAATTTCTTGACCTCAAGTTAACTCATTTAGTTTATGGGTCGGAAAATCTTGACCTATATTTATTTAATTTTTAATCGGGTTGCACTAATTTTGACCATGTTAAAATGAATGGCCCATGTTCGAGTCATCTAATTACCAATGCTTTCAACTAGTACCTAATTATATATCTAATACTATATATATAAAAAAATGTTAAGTTGACTTGCATAAGAGTGATTTTAGAAGGTTTACTTATTTACAACCCTTAATCAAATAGTCTGGCAAATCTTTGTCATCAATCAAAAATTTAATTGTTTTTTAAAAAATGAAAAGTATTGACTATTCTTCTAAGAAACTACTCTCCGCAACGTCTCACCCTCTCTGCTTAGAAAAGTATTGACTGAGATATTGGGTGCATTAGGTCCCACGTTCAATTTTCTCCTCCCATTGTATTACCCTTTGTGGCTCCTATGGACCAAAAAAAAAAAAATATTCATTAGTAACTTCCTTGATTCTCTCTCTCTCGCTCTCTCTCTCTCTCTCTCTCTCTCACGTTAACTCCTTAAGATCCACTTTTCATAAAATTTCCTATCATTTTTTCCCTCCATCCGAACATAAATTTGGGGCTCACTTATGAAAGGTAAATGGAAGGATCTATATCATCAGTCCATCAAGTGTAAAATCGTATAACAAAAGTTTTATACATTTTCTTTCAAAGTATGTAGTACTTTTATTTTTAAGCTTATTATTTTTCGTTATTCATAAATTAATTAGTACGTTGTTAAAAATACGTTAATAAAAGACACAAATTTATAGAATAAGAATTTGTGTTAATAAACAATATTTCAATTTTTGCATAAATTAAATATTGTTGATAGTCTATTTGTATGCTTTCATTTATACCAAAAAGGATAAACTATGAAAATTCCATTTGATAGTGCTTAGCAAAATTCCATGAATTATAGATGCAACTAAATAAACAATCAAAACACAACATTAACAGAGCATTC
>JAKOGI010000243.1:32500-90000 GCA_029747015.1 Carnegiea gigantea | reverse complement strand
GATTACTCAATCTGGGCGATCACAATTGTTGATTGGGAATTAAACTAAGGGAAATTCTAATAACTAACAAATGAAACGAGCAGCAGAATGAAAAACACTTTGGTTGGAATTAATTGCACGACCATGCTAGTGAATCAATTATTAACCTCGCCAAACAAACCTAAGCATTCAATACGAGTGGATACATTGTCAGTTAAGCCTATCTCTTTCCTCTCTTAAGGGTCGAAGACTAATCCTACAACTGTAGTCACCTATTCTCATGGGACTAAAGTCAAAGAATTACAAGATTTACAATCTCAAATCCCAATTAGAATCTTAATTATTTTCAAATTAAAACTCTAATTGTCTACTAAGCCGTACTAAGCAAAGGTTTTATCTCTCAACGTTCCCCTAAACTCTAGCAAAAATGGATGAATACTCTTTCAAGCATTTCATCCAGCATGTGGTGTGTATAGTAGAAATCACAAACAAACAAGGGGAAAGTAAGGACTAAGGCTAATCCATGATTCAACAATACATAGACGACATTAATCCCAACCCAAGTTGGGAGATTTAGCCTACAATCATCTTTTCAATAGCAACCACAGGATTCAATTTAATAACCATAACAAACGTCAAAATAATCAAGAACAAGAGAGTAGAGAGAATTAAGAACCTGAAATTAATTGAATGAATTGAAGCGGAGAAATCTTCAATCCAAGAGTGCAATTCAAAAGCAAAAGTAAGAATTCTAAACAAAAACCTAAAAGTCGCCTAAAACCAATTTTGGGAAAAAGAAAACTGAACGAAAATTGAATAAACATTGAATGAGACCCAAAATAACCCCGAAGGAAAATTTAAGTCGCGATGCGGAATGGGGGTGGCACGGTCGTACCCCGAAGCACAGTGTGACCGTGCCAAAAATCTAGCACAATCAGCACAAGTGGCACGGGCGTGCCACTTGGCACGGCCAGACCGTGCCACATGGCACGGTCGCTCCACATGGCATGGTCGTTCCACATGGCACGGTTAGGCCATGCCACTTGGCTGCCTCGCCCACTTGGGCCAGTCTTTGTGGCTTGGCCGTGCTACGTGGGTGTGATCCCGTGGGACTTCCGTGGAACGCTTTTTCGCGGCTTTAAATCGTCTCCTTTGCGCTCCTTTCTGCTAAACATCGTTCATCTTTCCGTTTCTTCGATAAAGTCCCTGAAAATATCGAAATATGCTATATGAGTAAAAAGTATGTTAAGGGAGGCTAATTTGACCCTTCCTTAATGCGATTGAACGTGAAAATGCGGGAGAAAATGAGTCAAATAGGGGCTAAAAATGGGACAAAATAGAGATTCATCACGCCCACATGCTTATCTCTTGCTTGTCCCCAAGCAAGACTGTGCTAGGAAAGATCAGGGAGGAGGGTAAACCTCTCAATACATCCTCTTCAGGCAAGGGATGAATAATCAATAACCCAAGATAAATTATGCATTAAAGGTGGCCAACTCAAAGTGTGAAACAATTTAAATATAGCACGCACACTTCCTTCAATGAATCCCCATATCCAAATGCAATGTATCAAATGCCCTAGTATCGAAGCATATAACAAGACAGGATATTCCTTGATGAGTGGTGAGCAAGAAGGACTGGTAGAACCTCACTTTAGGACAAAGTGGAACACTCTCCTCAATGTGTTTAGAATTTGTAATAAGGGTGCACTCAATACTCTACCCAATCAAGCAACTACCATAAGCTTGGTAGAGTTCTCAATTCTTCACCGCCTAATGCAAAGTGCAATGTGTAAATCATGAGGACTTGTAAAGGGATGTAATGGGGTCAAACGTAAAGGGTGAGAAGTGAAATAAATTTGGGAAGAGTGGAGCTAACAGTCAAAAGACTAGGGAGCAAAAAACACTTCCACAACTAATGTCAGAACAACAACTTTACACCACAATTGAAAATTTGAGCAACAAACCCCACAAAAACCTTAAGGGAGGAATTAGCAATCTCATGGTCACACTCCCATGCCAAACACCTTATTCACAACTTTTCTATTTTTTTTCCTTTTTTTTTTCTTCTCTATTTTTCTTTTCTTTTCCTCTGCTTCCTCCTTTTTCAGTCATTTCTATTTCTTTTCTTTGAAAGGAGAAAGGGTATGTGAATGGCATGGGGAACACAAACTTGAATCACGAATCCCCCCAAATAAGCCACTAATAACGTACCCAAGGTGAGCTAACCTTCGAAGCAAACCCAACTCAACATGGAAGTGTTGCTCCATGTCGTCCGCAGGGAATTGTGTTTCCAACTATCAGAGTTCACTAGAGCGTATCAATCTAGGCGAGATCAAAGGCGAAGGAGGGAAAACTAAACTACGCTAAGAAACATAGAAAAAGCGACTTGGAGTTGTGATTTGACCAATGGACGAACCAACTAATCAAGACGGGTCCTAACCTACCCAAACTACACTATGAACAAGAGATGGTCGGTTGCACCATCAAAGACCACCCAAGCCCTCTGTCGAGGGTCATGAGCTAGTCTAATTCGCCTAACCACCTATTTTCATGGGGTTAGCCCAATTAGATCATAAAATTAGCAACCCTCAGACCTAACTCGATTCGGGTACTATTTTCATATCCCGAATTCGACTATTCCCTCTCCCACACTAGCTAATTGACCTCACCTCTCAACATAAGTCAACAGCCTAAAAATATGGATGAAAGCTCTCTCAAGCATTTTATCGAACACTTGGCGGGCGTGAGGGAAACCTCTAGGTTCTAAGCTTGGATTGGGTATGGCTAGGCCTAAAACAAGATCAATTAGCCATTAAGAGGCTAACCACAATCCAAACCCACAGGATCTAACAATCAATCATCAACAAAACACAAAAACCCAAACCTAAACTAACGAAGAACACAAGCATGAACTAGAGAGAAGGAGCATGAAACTAAACTAATTCTAACAAACAATCAAACATGAATTAAACACAAAAACTAAATAATTGAATCAAATCAAAACTAAACATATGAACTAAATTAACAAAATCTAATACAAGAACGAAACAAGAAATAGAGAGAGAGAGAGGAGAGAAGACTTATGATTGATGCGAAGAACTCGAAATCCAAGTGCTTGAATCTAAAGTTAACTCAATACAATCCTAATCTAATCCCCTCAATGGGGTTTTTATTGCCTAAAATCTAATCTAAACTAACCTAGAAAAGTACGGCAGAACCCCCGAACAAGGTCGAGAAAAGAGGATTAAATAGAAGACAAGGCGGGCCGCGAAGAACCGAAGGAAATAAGGGGGCACGACCGTGCCTAGGTGGCACGGCCATGCCACGTGGCACGGGGTGGCCGTTCCACCTTGCTGGCGGGTTGCCCCAGCTGGCTCCCGTTTTTCTGCCTTTTCGCCTGTTTTGATCCTTTTCCGCCCTTTTTCGCGATATTTGCTTGGCTCAACTTATTACCTGCAAGAATAAACAAAACAAGTAAAAATCTCAAAGAATACTTAATAAAACAAGAAAAACTCTATACGAGCTAAGATTAGGTGAAAACGGCATGTAAAATGCGACAAATTATCGCCTAACACTCCACTAGATCTTGACAAGGATATGGAGAATATCGATTGGCCAAGTGTGTAGTGTGCAGGGGGCAATAACAAAGACAAGGGGAAAGGCACAAAGGGCTAGCAAAGAGGGTAGGACATATCAATGGGTGGCTTTTTGGCATATGTGGCTAAATAGAACAAAAATTGCCTCAATCATATTAACACATACACATGCTAAATGCGATTTAAAAGAGAACAAGACCAAGTTCTAGAGATGCAATCCTGGATGAGTCACACATGAAGGAAAGTACGAGACTATATGCAATGAATAGTCATCAGGCTCAAAGTCTCACAGGTAAGTCTACCACAGTCCAACAACTTACTCCAAGGTATATCCCACTTATCGAGGTCAATCCAGCCAAGTCACATGAAACTCAAGAGTAATATGACATACAACATAGGGTAGGGAAAATATAGATGACAATGTTAGAGCGCAATTCACAAAAGTTCACACCATAACAAGCCATACTTCAACATACAGCTCAACTAGATAAATCAATCATCACCCCTTGTGTTCTCTTTACAAGAGGTGTTTTCGCACACATTTATTAAAAAGCAATAAATCCAACTGAGAAAGCGGTAAAGGATATAAGGGGAAACGAAGAGAAGGGCAAGAAGTAGTACCTAGAAATCTTAAGGACGCCCAACTCGATCACTTCTCCTTTTGAGATGCAAAATCTAAACTATATGCTCTAAACTACATGCTCTAATAAACGAAAAATGTAAGAACGATCCTAGTGAAGCTATATGAGGTCCTATCCATATGATGCGAATGCAAGTGATGTCATTCATCCCGCGCTCGAAGTCAACAATTTTACGCAAAGAGCTATAAGCGCACCTCTCCCCATGCTGAAGACTTTCATTGTCCTCAATGAAAGGACATAAAGAAAGCCAAGGGAAAGTAGAACCAATAGCAACTAGGGGAAAAAAAAAGGGTGGGTGGGCGGGAAAAAAAACATCCTTTTTTTTTTTGGTTTTTTTTTCAAAAAGCAGGTAAATGCTTGGGGTGCCTCCCAAGAAATGCTTATTTTAGGTCCTAAGCTTGACCCTTACCTCAGGAGCGAGATGATGATGACATGGGGGGAGGTGAGGTGGTTAAAATACGGAATAGTGGGGCATCCAACACCTCCCTAGGGCAGAAATCAACAGTCAACTCTGCCCCAGAAGTGTCTCCCTCGCAAGAAGGCCCTCTAAAATTTGGAGTAATCAATGGAGGGGGAGAGGGCAAGGCTGACGTCCTCATATGCGGTCCTCCATCCCAATCACTCAGCTCGACTCTAAGAATGGTTGGAGAAGGGTTGGAAAGAGGAGGGGCTGCAAGAGCAGGGGGGCACCAGGGGTGGGTAGTGGTGTGGGTGAAGGGAAATGAAACTCGACCCTTTCACCGCATATCATGAAGGACATGGTGCCGGCCTACACGTCGATCACTGCCCCCGCAGTCGCAAGGAACGGTCAACCTAATATGAGGGGGACTGGGAAGTTCTCATCCATGTCAAGGATGACGAAGTCACATGGGACGAAGAACTTGCCCACTTGGACAGGAACATCCTCTAGAATGCCAACATGTTGTTTGGTAGAGCAGTCTGCTAGCTGAACAGTTAATGTGGTGGGCTTGAGGTCCAGTAGATGCAGCTTCTTATAGAGAGAGAGAGGCATTAAGCTCACACTCGCGCTCAGATCACAAAGGGCTCTCTCAATCTGCATATCCCCTATGCAGCATGGGATAAAGAAGCTATCGGGATCCTACAGTTTCGATGGTGATCGCCTCTATAAGAGCGAGCTACAGGATCCGCTAATGGGGGCCACTAAAGCGTCCTCAGGTTCTCTCTTCTTGGACATGAGCTCTCTCAAAAACTTCAAATGAGTAGGTGCTTCCTTGAGAGCTTCCAGGAAAGAGTTATTGACACAGATTTGGCATAGGGTCTCCAGGAATCGTGCGAACCTAGGTTCAAGCTAAGATAGCTTGGACCATGCCAGTCGTTGGGGGAAAGGCACTAGGGGGGGTAAGTGCGAGCAAGAGGTGGAGACCTAGTCTCCCTAGCAGAACTCAAATTCTCTTTTCTCTTCTTCCCCTCTGTTCCTGCAGAATCAGGAACTAGAACTATCTTCTGGAGAACCATTACCGGGTTCTCCTTTAACCCCTCTCCTATCGTGAAGATGGCATTGACGTGACCTCGGGGGTTAGTCTCGGGCTGGCTTGGGAGATGCCCCTGAGGCCGAGATAGGTGGCCCACCTGTTTGGTGATCTGGGTGTCCATCGTCTTCTGATGGGCGGCCATAACATCGACCCTGGAGGTTAGTAGGTTGATTGACTCATTAAGAGTCTGGTTGGTCTTGCTTTGGGTTGCTATGAAGCGCTCCATGAGACTCTCCAGGTGAGATGTAGGTTCAGGAGGTCGAGGGGATGGATTGTATGGAACTCTGTTGTAGAAACCGAGTGGCTGGACAGAACTCTAGGGGTGAGGGTTGGGATTCTTGTAAAGAGGATTTGGGTGACTCTTCCAACCCTGGTTATAGGTGGTGGGGTGGGGGTTATTTTGTTGTGGCGGGTTGTAATTATGGAAAGCGTTAACGTGTTTAATGCTAGGGGGAGCATTATAACACTCAACGGAGGTATGTCCCTGAATAGCACAGGTCTCACAGTATGTATATGCCCCCATTAATGGCCCCACAGAAGTGGTTGATGGGGTAGCCACTTTGTCCAGTCGCTGTGCGAGGGCATCCACCCTGCTTGCTAGGAGCGTCACAGCGTCCACCTCATGTCTGCCACTGCCCCTCCTAAGGATGACTCTCTCACTCGACCAGTGATAATTGTTGGAAGTCATCTCTTCCAACAGTGCCTTCGCCGCTTCAATAGACTTGCCCATGAGAGCGCCCCCTGCCGCGGCATCGACAGAAATCTTCACTGACTGCTCAAACCCATTGTAGAAGGTTTGAATTAGGAGCCCGTCAGGAACTCTGTGGTGGGGGCACTATCGCTAGAGGTCTTCGAACCTCTCCCAGGCCTCGTAAAGGGACTCCCTATCCTACTAGGTGAAGGATGTAATGTTTGTCCTTAGCTTGGCAGTCTTACCAAGTGGAAAGTACTTGCCAAGGAATGCCTTAAAAAGAACCTCCATGTGGTGAACGAGTTGGGCTCCTTGTTCTGCAACCAGGCGCTGGCTCTATCCTTCAGAGAGAAAGGAAAGAGCCGTAAATGGATCATGTTGGTGGACACCCCGTTGAGTTTGATGGTGTCACACTTCGCAAGGAATTTGCGAAGGTGCACGTTAGGGTTGTCCGAGGGGTGGCCGCTGAATTGATCTCGCTCTACAAACGTCACCAAGGCGGGACTGAGCTCGAAATTGTTAGCCTCGATCGCAGGGCTAACGATGGAGGAGGTTATGCCCAATGCTTATGGCAGGGTGTAGTCTCGCAGCACTCTCTGGCCTTGCTCAGCCATCACTATTTCCGCCCTCTTCCTTCTTCTTGCTTCTCTGCCTCACTGTCGCGCAGTCCCTTCGATTTCAGGGTCGAGTGGGACAAGGTTTTGAATCCCTTGGCTCCTCCTGTGCATACAAAGCAAACGCTACCACGGCATAAACAGTTCAAGCAAGAATAAGGAAGAACAAGAAGGTGCAAAAAGAAAAAGAAAAGTCTAGTCTAGAGTACCCAAATCGGTTCTAATATTGAAAGGTGCAAGTTCCCCGGTAACGGTGCCAAAAACTTGTTCAGTTAAAAATACCGAAAGTGCACAGTGTAGCTATAGCTAGTACACGGCAAGTACGGGTCGTATTCCACAGGGAACTTGGTTCCAATTACTAGAACTAATTAGATTACTCAATCTAGGCAATCACAATTGTTGATTGAGAATTAAACTAAGGGAAAATCTAACGACTAATAAATTAAACAAGCAGCAGAATGGAAAACACTTAGGTTGGAATTAATTGCGTGATTATGCCAGTGAATTAATTATTAACCTCGCTAAATAAACCCAAACATGCAATACGAGTGGATAGATTATCAGTTAAACTATCTTCTCCCTCTCTCAAGGGTCAAAGACTAATCCTACAACTATAGTCACCTATTCTCATGGGACTAAAAGTCGAAGGATTACAAGATTTGCAATCTCAAATCCCAATTAGAATCTTAATTATTTTTATATTAAAACTTTAATTGTCTACTAAGCCGTACTAAGCAAATGTTTCGTATCTCAACATTCCCCTAAACTCTAGCAAAAATGGATGAATACTCTTTCAAGTATTTCATCGAGCATGTGGCGCGCATAGTAGAAATCACAAACAAACAAGGGAAAAGTAAGGACTAAGGCTAAACCATGATTCAACAATACATATTAGCCTACAATCATCCTTTCAATAACAAACACAACATTCAATTTAATAACCATGACAAACCTCAAAATAATCAAGAACAAGAGATTAGAGAGAATTAAGAGCCTGAAATTAATTGAATGAATTAAAGTGGAGAAATCTTCAATGCAAGAGCGTAATTCAAAAGCAAAAGTAAGAATTCTAAACGAAAACCTAAAAGTCGCCTAAAACCAGTTCTGGGAAAAAGAAAGCTGAATGAAAACTGAATGAGACCCAAAATAACCCCGAAGGAAAATTTAAGTCGCGAAGCGGAACGGGGGTGGCATGGTCGTACCCCGAGGCACGGTGCGACCGTGCAAAAAATCTAGCACAATCGGCACAACCCGGCACAAGCGGCATGAGCGTGCCACTTGGCACGGCCGGACCGTGCCATATGGCATGGTCGTGCTACGTGGCATGGCTAGGCCGTGCCACTTGGCTGCCTCGGCTACTTGGGCCGGTCTTCGTGGCTTGGCCGTGCTACGTGGGTTCGATCCTGTGGGACTTCCGTGCAACGCTTTTTCGCGGCTTTAAATCGCCTCCTTTGCACTCCGTTCTGCTAAATATCGTTCATCTTTCCGTTTCTTCGATAAAGTCCCTGAAAATATCGAAAGATGCTATATGAGTAAAAAGTATGCTAAGGGAGGCTAATTTGACCCTTCCTTAATGCGATTGAACGTGAAAATGCGGGAGAAAATGAGTCAAATAGGAGCTAAAATTGGGACAAAATAGAGGTTCATCATCGAGTCAGGCAAAAATCCACTTTAGCTGAGCGTTACTAACTAATAGTACTTTTATGCTGAATTATCTAATTCAATGTTAACAAGGGTCCTAGATTGGGGTTCGCCACACTATTACGCTATATGAATCGTAATTAGGTCAAACAAACCATGCCCATGAATAAATCGAAGTGGAAAGGATTACGATTTAGAGCGCATCTAAGCCTTCTCTTAAAGGTCAATAGACTAGCTAAACTAATCTTAATTATTTATTTTCATGAAACTAAGTTTATCAAAGCTATAAGATTTTGTAATCAATTATTCCCAATTGAAACCCTAACTGTTTTCATGTTAGGCGGATCAATTGCCTACAAAGTTGCATTAGGTAAAGGATTCAACTTTTGTTGGTCTCCTCGACCCTAATTAGAAGCAGTGAATAAAACTCTTTCAAGCAATTCAGCAAACAGTTGGCACACCAAGCAGGAATTCATATTGCAGTCAAGGACATGATTCACATAACTTAAAAGATTATTAACTTTTACATAATAGGGGCTACACCCAATCTAAGACAACTAATTTAGCCCCTAATCATTCTTCCAATCACAATCACAATCAAAAACGCGAAGAACATGATTAAAGGTACAAACTTCGAACTAGAACGCAAGAGAAAGAAGGAAAAGAACATACTTTAATTAATTGTAGCAATAATCCACAAATTCATATCCAATCAATCTTTAATCCAATGCTCGAACTTTAGGGAGAATATTGAAACCTAAAACACTAAAAGTCGCCTTTTTTCCAGAGATGGCCCCTCTATAGAAGAAAGGTTACCCGCTCCTTAATTACATTGCTTTTCCGTAATAAATCGCAATCAACTGAAGTGGCATGGTCGTGCCATGTGGCACGGTGCTACCGTGCCACTTCCCTGCCCAGCGTCTTCCGGCTTTCTTAGCGTGGCATGTCGCGCTACTCGGCATGGGGTCACCATGCCACATCTGTAGGCCTTGACAACCTTCTCTTTAACTCGAAACCCGCCTTCCTGGCCTTCTTTTCGTGCGACATTAGCAGGTTTTCCCTCTTTCTTTCAACTGAACTCCTGAAAAATATAAAAACATATCATATAAGCAAATTCGGGGTAAACAAGGCCTATTCGTCAACTACACTTTGAAGTTCAACCCAAAAATCGCAGAAAGGAGAGGTTAAATTAAGTCTGAAAGAGGTAAAATAGATGTTTATCAATATATATATATATATATATACACACACACACACACACACACACACACACACATATATGTGCACACACACACATCACCCACATATATGTGTATATATATATATATATATAATATATATATATATATATATATATATATAACACACACACACACACACACACACATGTGTGTGTGTGTGTGTGATATATATATATATATATGTGGTGTGTGTGTGTGTGTGTGTGTGTGTGTGTGTGTGTGTGTGTATATGTATATATATGTGTGTGTGTGTGTGTATATATGTATGTATGTATGTATGTATGTATGTATGTGTGTGTGGGGGGGTGTGTATATGCAGGCATACATACATTGCGACGCCCTGAAAATTCTTATTTATTTTGTTACTGATCTTAAGCCTGTTTAATGCAGCGGATAATAACTTAATGTGTATCACTTCCGTATTTCACTATTAATTACAAGGCGAATAGGGAATTTGTTAAAAACCAAAAATATAATCCAAAGTCAATAATCAAACATTCATGGTCAAAAGTTAATTAATGACATGTCCAACATTATTGTTACTAAGAAACGTTTCTCTAAAATTTCTATGTGGCCTCGCTCAGATCACATCCCATGTAGCACATTTGTACCTGAAAACAAAACTTAAATTCATTTCACTTAAATTCATTTCAAACAATTAGTGTGAGAGGAATATTAACATTTCAAAAACACTCTTCGCAACTAGTTCGGGATCTTCAAACTTCGAATATTAACCATTATCCAAATCAAAACTGGTCAATTTCATTGGCGAGCGACCCTACCAGAAGGTCTCATGGGCTTCCGCCGAATTCCTTTATGGGTTGTTGGAACCCATTTTGGTATATGTCCATCTACAATGGCACATACCTGAAAATCGCATACTATAACTCGGGGAGACTAACTTGTCTATATATCAAGGTAAACCTACTCTAATCTCAAGAGGTGCCTTCCCGCGAATTCGCCTTAGCCTTTCACTTTAGCCGTTCACTTGTGGTTTCTTGCAAGCGTAACCGATCTTTATCAATCTTCTATTAACTTAGTAAAACCATATAAAACATGAACTGCTTAGGTAAAATATTCAATCACAATACTATATTCTCTATATTCAAAAATCCATAAAACCACAAGTTGCAGTTCACATTTTACACATGAGGTCCCTTTGGCACACAATGTCACGTAACAACTTATGAACAAAACCATTTTAAAAGAGCGACCAAGGGGAGTTTGGGCATAGACATTACCTTGAAGAACCATAAGTATCTAGTTTGAGCTCGAACTATAGTATTGGGCCTAAATAATAAAAATAAAAATTCACGGCATGTACTAACTTAAGGATGTCCTTACACCCAAAAACCATTCTTTCCAACCCAAAAGTCAACCCAACTACTAAGATCGCATGAATATGACTAATATTTCATAGATACTGATTTTTAAAACCCAAGAAATTTATAAAAGCTCATTTCCTCAAATAAATCAATTATTGAAATTTACACATTAGGATTTTGGAAACAATTTCAAGTTAGTTTCTTACTTAACTTGTAAAGACCGTAACTTCCCCTAGAAATCCCATATTGAGATTATTTAACCCAACCTAGTTTTGTTTGTCTACTGCAACTTTCAATTTATAAGCATCCATAAGAACCACCACAACTGCTTAAAAATTCACATCTTTCCACCCAACTAGTTTTAGATCAGAATTGCATAGTTATGGGAGAAAATTTATTTCTCACTCGTTCTAAGCCCAAAATTAGTTATTCAAAATTCCGATAATACTGTAGCACTTGTAGATCTATTTGCCTATTGTTTTGCACAATTTTGGCTTAGGGGATAAAAGGATTTTATTATGGAAATTTAGACCTTTGTAAATGCAGTTTCTGGTCTCGACTGACCCTGTAATTCTAGCATAAGATTGTGCTACCTACTGAAGGAAACTCTCCAAAATCACTCTAAAACCACTTCTACGCATCCATACTAATCCTAAAAATCAATAAAATCTATCTAAGCCCTTTACAACAGACATTTTTAAACCAAAAAAAAAAAAAATCTATTTTTACCTTTAAGATAAGAATGGAGGCAAGAGGCTTGAATGAGTGCTTTCAACTACCTGCACAATTAAGAATCATAATGTGATAATTCATATTTTATATGTAATTTTCTCCTTTATTTTGCCTACTTTTAGTCTTTGAAATATATTTTTATGAGTAAATAATGTATATTTTATATGATTTTCAGGTAAAAATAAAAATAAAAGAATTTGGGAGGAGTTGTTCAATTTTACTTGGGATTTTTCACAAGTGCAATGCCTAGAGTCCAAGCCCAAGAGACAAGAAAAATAAGAAAAGGAGTAAAGGACCATGTGGGCCAATTTTGGCAACCCAGTTTGTGGCCCATTACCACATGCCCAGCCACTCTCCCTTCCCCTTGCTCTCGTTTGGGCCTGTTCAGCACAGCTCGGGCCCAATTCGGCACCCAAGAGCAACCCAGGCTCTCCTCTCTCTTTTCTCCTCCTGTCTGGGCCTGTCCCAGTGCTCTCCGCGGCCCACCACAGGCGCCCCAACCCAGCCATCTCCCATCTCCCTCACTACCTCTCTCCCATCCGCTTGGGCCTGCTTGTTCTCCAGTCGCGGCCCAGGCGCAGCGAGGCCCCGCCGGACCATCATCTCTCCCCGGCTTTCTCTTTCTCTCAGTTGCTCATGTGGGCTCATTCTCTTCAGGCCCAATTCAGCATTTCTAGCCTGCCTCACAAGCGAAAATCAGCAGCCAACCTCCTTCAAAATGACCTAGTCAAGGTTAATTAATTAAAATTAATTAAGTAGCTAGAGACTAGCCTTTTTTTTTTTTTTTTTGCAAGTCAACAATGTAATTGCTGATAATTAAATCAGAATTAATTTTTCTAATTAATTTTTGACATCAAGAGGGGGGAATTTTCACTATAAAAAGGGGTCATGGGTTGGACTCATTTTCCATCCATACACACTCACACTCATATATTCATCCATTCCTTCTCTCATTCTCCCATCTTCTATCTTCTATTTTTTTAGAGAGTTGAGAGAGTCTTTGTAAAACAAGATCATTTGAGTTGAGGAGTTAAGAAGAAAATAAGCTTTGTTAGCTATTTTTCTCTTCTCTTCTCATCTCATTTGTGAGTCAAATTTGAGAGTTTACACTAAGTTTCATAATTTTGTGTAATTGAGTATAAGGTTTGGACATAGGAAGTGAAATATACCAATTCCAATGGTGTTTTTCCTAACTATGGCCGGCTAAACTACTCATTTCTAGGATTAGGATGGATCCTTGGTAATAATATTCTTTTGCTAATTTCTTATGGGGTTATTTTTGTCTCTTTTGCATAATCTTGAGTTTATATTTGATCATCATCTACTTATGCATCTTAATACTAATGTTTAATCATGTTGATGACACTACTTTAATTTGCTATCTCAAATGAATATTAGACCTTGTAGGCTAATATGATGATTATGTAATTGGGCTTAAAATTATAATTGTTTAAATTGAATAATTTATGCTAGAAATTAGATGAGTTATGTCTAAAAAGAATAATTCATGCTAAACCACTAGATAAATAATCTCACTTTATAATTATAATCATCTTTTTAATTTATGGCCTAATGCTTGTAGCTTTGGTTGAGCAAGAGACAAATTGAATCCCCATTTGAATTAGTAAATCAATATTGGCATCAAAGGTGAAATCCAAAGTCCTAGATTTTCTCCTATTGATTTCTCTCTAATCTTTGACTTGTTTACTCTTCATTTTGCTCCTTAATTCATTTTGATAATTGAACTCATAAATTGAATTATTCTTTACAATCAGAAAGGATAAGTTTAAAATCACTATTGTTCTTCGTGAGATCGACACCCCTATACTCGCTTGTCTACAATTAACCTTGTGCAATTGCAAGTAAAAAGGGTTTTAAAACATACATATAAAATCCATGTCAAGTTTTTGGCGCCGTTGTTGGGGAACGAATAGTGATTTTTGAATTTTCTTTTCCTTTTATTTATTTATTTTTTCCCTCCTCCCTGCTAATCTAACAACCTAATCTAACTTTGTTTTTTTTTTCTTTTTGTTATTTTATTTATTGTACCTAATCTAACAATCCCTTTCCCTTTTATTTCCATTGTTTTTTTTTATTTATTTTATTTTTTTCTTTTCTTTTCTTTTGCTTTATTTTGCTTTATTATTTTTTGTTATTTTCCCCCTTCCCTTGGTTCTTTCTTTTATTTGTTTATTTTTATTTTTATTTTTTAAATTTTTTTTCTTTGTTCTTATTTCTCTCTTCTTATCTCTCTTTTCTTTTTTCTCTTTTATTTTGTTTGGTGGTTATTATTGTGGTGATTTTATTCTTTTCTTTTTGTTGTTTGTTGGTATATGCTTGGTAGACGTTCTTTGTGCTTAGATCTTGAACCATTTAATCCTGAAATTGAACGCTCTCTTCGTGAGATAAGAGTTAAGAAAAAGGAATCTAAGAACAAGATGGCGGAAGAACAACCAACCCCACCCCCTAAGCACTTATGACTCACCAACAAGGTCACGTATGCCCACTGTTACGGTGCCATTTGAAATTAAACATTCTCTTATCCAAATGCTTCCGTCGTTTTATGGGCTAGAGTCTAAAAATCCTTTCAAGCATGTTGATATATTCTTAGAGATTTGTTCCACTGTATTTTTAAATAATATCTCTGATAATGCTCTTCGCTTGCGGCTTTTTCCTTTTTCTTTAAAAGATAAAGCTAAAGTTTGGTTGGACACTAAGACCAATATCACCACTTGGGATTAATTGCAAAAGGAATTCTTGTAAAAGTTTTTCTCTATTGGTAAACCGACTGCCTTAAGACGTGTTATAACTACCTTCTCACAGAATAAAAATGAACAATTGCATGAAAGTTGGGAACGGTTTAGAGAGTTGTTGTGATGTTGTCCTCATCATGAGGTACCTATGTGGCAACTTGTCCAGAGTTTTTACTCTGATTTAGATGAGCATAATAGGCAGATGATTGATGCATCATGTGGTAGTAGTTTCTTGTACAAAACTCCTGAAGAAGCTCGGGAATTATTTGAACATTTGAGTGAAAATTTACATCTGCATGCTACTTCCTCACATTCTGATGTGCCTAGGCAATTAGGAAGTAAGGGGGGATTTATGAGGTTTCACATTCAATCGACATTTCTAGTAAAGTTGATGCTGTAGCTAAGAAATTTGATCAATTGTTGTGTATGAATAAAGTGTCTAATATCCCTAATATGCAAGATGTGTGTTCGATTTGTGCTAGTCCTATGCATGCTTCTGTTGATTGTCCATATATTGGTAAGTCTAACTGTGTGACTGAACAAGTGAATGCTGCTCAAGGATCCTCCATCCAACAACCCTTATTCTAATACCTATAATCATGGTTGGAGGAACCATCCTAATTTTTCATGGAGGTCTCAAAATATTGAAAATCTTCTGGCCCAGTCTAGCAGACCTACCCCTCCTGGTTTCCAAAACCAGAGATATGCCCCTCCCTCTTGCCATCAAGCTCCATCTGGGAGTTCTGATATAGACAAGGTAATTTCTGCCCTTGAAACCTTGACCTATATAGTACAAAATGTTGATTCTAAGGTCCAAGGCATTGAGTCTAAGATGCACATTGTTGACTCTCACTCACAATCTATAGCTAAATTAGAAATCCAACTTGGGCAACTGCCATAGCTATAAGTAAAAGAGAAGAAGGAAAACTTTCGAGTCATACCATCCAGAACTCTAAAGGCCAGCAATTTGAACAATTGAAAACTGTAATGGTTCTTAGGAGTGGTAAAGAAGTAGATAACAAGGTGAGTGAGAAGAAACATGATAAAGATGAAAGACTTAAGACAATGGAGAGTGACCTTGAGATTGAAAAAGAGAATGACCTATCCCCCTCTACTGTTGTGTCTGACCCCATTGTGACATATGAGCCAAGGGTTCCTTACCCTCAAGCTTTGCATGCACCATTTCCTTGCAAGAAAGACAAGAAAAGAGATGACATCCTAGAGACCTTTAAGCAAGTTAAGGTCAATCTTCTCCTCTTAGAAGCGATTAGACAGATCCCAGCCTATGCTAAGTTTCTTAAAGACATGTGTACTTTTAAAAGAAAATCTAAAGATGATAAGTCTAAAAAGGTTCTTCTAAGTGAAGAAGTGAGTTCAATTCTGAAATGCGATACTCCCCCTAAGTTCAAAGATCCTGGTGTCCCTACCATTTCATGTTTTATTGACAATCACAAAATTGAAAGGGTATTTTTGGATTTGGGTTCTAGTGTTAATTTGATACCATATTCTGTTTACTTAGAGTTGGGATTAGGTGAACTGCAACCTTCCAACTGTACCCTTCAACTTACTGATAGGTCGGTTAGGACTCCTAGGGGGCGAATAGATGATGTATTGGTGCAAATTGACAAAGGATTCTTTCTTGTTGACTTTGTTGTATTGGACATGGACCCTAGTTATGCTTCTAAACAGATCCCTCTTATTTTAGGACTTCCCTTCCTAGCCACAGCTAATACTACCATTAATTGTAGGACGGGAGTGATGGATATCTCGGTCATGAACATGAGGGTTAGGCTTGACACTTTCAAAGCTTCTACTTAACTTGTGTTTGAAGATGAATCTGAATGCTTCTTTGTTGATGTAATTGATGAAATAATTGAAAAGGCTTTACCTGCTATTCTGAGTAATGATCCCTAGGGAATCTGTCTTTCCAATGAGGATTTGAGATTGTTTGACTTAGGAAGTATGATAGGTGAGATGAATTCTACTTTTGACTAAACTCCTCATCTTGAGTCTTCCTCCTGGGTGTCCACTTATGAACCTCTTCCCCCTTTGGCTAGTTCTCCTATGCCACCTTCTGTTGTATCTCCACCTAAACTTGAGTTGAAACCTCTCCCTAATTCACTCAAGTATGTGTTTTTAGGCCCCAAAGAGACCCTACCTATTATTATATCTTCTCTTCTATCTTGTGATCAAGAGGAAGAATTGATTCGTGTTTTGTTTGATCATAAGGTTGCTCTTGGATGGTCTGCTGCTGATTTAAAAGGGATTAGTCCCATAATTTGTATGCACAGAATTCATTTAGAGGACGATGTTAAACCTGTTAGGCAAATGCAACGTAGACTGAACCCCCACATGAAAGAAATTGTTCAGAAAGAGGTAGTAAAGCTTTTAGATGCAGGCATTATCTATTCTATTTCTAATAGTCAATGGGTCAGTCCAGTACAAGTGGTCCCTAAGAAATCTGGCATAACTGTGGTTAAGAATAATGAAGGTGAATTAATTCCCACTAGACAGACCATGGGTGGAGGGTGTGCATAGATTACAGGAAATTGAATTCTGTCACAAGAAAGGACCATTTTTCCCTCCCATTCATTGATCAAATTTTGGAAAAGTTAGTTGGACAAAGTTTTTACTGCTTTCTAGATGGATATTCTGGTTACAACCAAATACCTGTCTATCCTGAGGATCAAGAGAAAACCATATTTACATGCCCGCCAGGTACCTTTGCCTATCGAAGGATGCCTTTTAGGTTGTGTAATGCACCTTCCACATTCCAGAGATGTGTGATGGCTATATTTTCTGATTATATTGATAATTTTATGGAAGTGTTTATGGATGATTTCTCTGTTTTTTGTTCTTCCTTTGATATGTGTCTTGCTAATTTATCCATTGTGCTAAAAAATGTGAAGAAGTGAATCTTGTTTTGAGTTGAAAAAAGAGTCATTTCATGGTCCAAGAAGGGATTGTTTTGGGACATAAAGTGTCCGAAAAAGGGATTAAAGTTGATAAAGCCAAGGTTAATCTGATTTCTAATTTGCCTGTGCCTTCTTCTGTGAAGCAAGTAAGATCTTTCCTTGGTCATGCTGGTTTCTATAGGAGATTTATTAAGGATTTTAGTAAAGTGGCTCGCCCACTTACTGCTCTTCTTATCAAAGATGCTCCTTTTGTGATTGATGAGTCTTGTGTGCAAGATTTTGAAAAGCTTTGATCTTTGTTAGTGTCAGCCCCTATTGTGCAGCCCCCTGATTTTTCTTTGCCATTCGAGATCATGTGTGATGCATCTGATTTTGCTATTGGGGCTGTTTTGGGTCAAAGGGTGAATAGAATGCCTCATGTCATATACTATGCTAGTAGAACTCTCACTGATGCTCAAAGGAATTATTCTACTACTGAGAAAGAGTTGCTAGCTGTAGTATTTGCACTTGATAAATTTCATCCATACCCTTTGTGTTCTAAAGTGATTGTGTTTACTGATCATGCTGTATTAAAACACTTATTGGCTAAGAATGACACTAAGCCAAGGCTCATTAGATGGATTTTGTTGCTCCAAGAGTTTGATATTGAAATAAAAGATAGGAAAGGTTCTAAAAATTCTGTTGCAGACCACTTGTCCAGAACCTTTACTGAGTATACTAATGACTCAGTTGGATTTTATGACCACTTTTCTGATGAGCAACTATTTGCTGTGTCACGTGCCCCTCTCCCTTAGTTTGCTCACATTGTGAACTACCCTGTCACTAGGAAGATTCCTCCTCACTGGTCCAAACAAGAGAAAGATATGTTCTTCTAACAGGTACGACATTACTATTGGGAAGATCCTTATCTTTTCAAATGTTGCCCTGACCAAGTGATACGTAGATGTATCCCCGAGAGTGAAATTCATAGTATTCTTATCTTTCGTCACTCTTATGCTTGTGGTGGTCACTTTGGAGGTCATAGGACAGCTGTTAAAGTCCTACAAAGTGAGTTCTTCTGGCCCACTGTGTTTAGAGATGCTCACCGATTTTGCCTTGTTTGTGAGCGTTGTCAACGTACGGGTGCCCTATCCCGTCGTGATATGATGCCCCTTTCCCCTATTCTGATTGTTGAGATATTTGATGTGCGGGGCATTGATTTCATGGGTCCCTTTCCCCTATCTTTTGGCTTTATATACATATTGGTTGCTGTGGATTATGTGTCAAAGTGGGCGGAAGCTCAGGCTACTATGACCAATGACCACAAGGTTGTGGTCAAATTTTTGAAAGAATACATATTTTGTCGATATGGAACTCCTAGAGCCCTTATTAGTGATGGAGGGAGTCACTTTTGTCATCAATCTTTTGAGGCTTTGCTTAGGAAGTATTCTGTGACTCATAAAGTAGCTACTCCTTATCATCCTCAAACTAGTGGTCAAGTTGAGGTGTCTAATCATGAGATTAAGTTTATACTTGAAAAAACGGTTCGACCTGATAGGAAAAACGGGTCTTTGAGATTACATGATGCTCTTTAGGCCTATCGTACTGCTTATAAGACTCCCATTGGGATGTCTCCTTACCGGCTTCTTTTTGGTAAGGCTTGTCACTTGCCAGTTGAGTTAGAACACTGTGATTTTTGGGCTATTAAAGCTTTTAATTTTGATATGAAACAAGCAGGTTCTAACCGTAGACTTTAATTGAATGAGTTGGATGAATTGCGTAATGAAGCCTATGAGAATGCTAAGATTTATAAAGCGAAAACCAAAACTTTTCATGATAAAATGATTTCTCGTAAATCTTTTAAACCTAATCAAAAGGTTTGGCTTTTTAATTCTAAGCTTAAACTATTTCCTGGCAAGTTGAGATCCAGATGGGATGGTCCTTTTATTGTCCAACAAGTGTTTCCCTCTGGGGCCGTTCAAATTTTGGATCCCCAAGATGGTAGAGTTCTCATGATTAATGGTCAATGTTTGAAACCTATTGTGACTCATGATTTCAGCCCTGGTTTGATTGAATCCATCAATTTGGTAGACCCTGTCTACTATGTTTAGTGGGTAGGGCATTGTCTAGCTGAAGATGTAAAACTTAGCGCCTGTTGGGAGGCAACCCAATCTTTTAGGTGATTTTAAGTCTTTTTTAATTTTTATTTTTACTTTTATTATTATTTTTTTTCCGGTGCGCTTGTGTTTTTGAGTGTGGCTCTTCACTTGGTTTTTGGCTTTTGAGGTTCGTGATGGTTGTGACAATCCGTTGAGA
Source organism: Carnegiea gigantea (assembly GCA_029747015.1). Taxonomy (NCBI): domain Eukaryota; kingdom Viridiplantae; phylum Streptophyta; class Magnoliopsida; order Caryophyllales; family Cactaceae; genus Carnegiea; species Carnegiea gigantea. The sequence goes on along the minus strand of JAKOGI010000243.1, from coordinate 70,082 downwards.
GTTCAACTATTACACTTACATGGAAACAACTTCCTCATGCTATCAAGTTGTGTTGCTTTTTTCTCCATTTCCCTCTACCTTATTGTTTTCTACATTGAGGACAATGTAAAGTTTAGGTGTGGGGGGAAGACAAAATGAAAATGAAAAATGAAAATTCTGAGGAAAATTAAACTTGAAAATTGTGGGTGAATTTGATTTTGGGTAGCACTTGAGTGTTCTGATTATACATGTTCTACTCCTATTATGTGGATTTGATTCATGTGACCCATGCTCAGTAGAGATTATTTCTAACTTTGACTAGTTGAAGGCCAAAATTTTTGCTGTGCTAATGTCACTATGTAGTTGATTTTGAGTATGAGATGTAACCCATTTACAATGTCGTGATGAGTATTCGATAAGCATTGAGTTTTCCATTGACTTTTCAATCAAAGAAAAAAAGAAAATCAAATAAATGAAATTAACTGAGTTCTGATTTCGGTACCAATGTTCAGGTCCTATCTATATCCATATCTTTAATTGCCTGAATATGTGCTAAGTGCTTATCTGAGTGTTATCTTTATTCATATCTTTATCCACTCAAGAAAGCACATGAAATCAAGTAACTTCTGAAAATAATCAGCTCAAAGTCTCAAAAAGAGAGCAAAAAATAAAATAAAAAAATTGATTTGGCATTGGGAACTCGATTTTAAAAGATGCTCTTGTGATTTTTGTTATGTGGGGTAGAGCGTCGTGCTTATGGTTTGCTACTTGGTTTCATTGTGTACTTAATTTACTTGAATCTTGGCCTATTTACTTAGTTGAAATTGGAAGTGTTTGATAATGAGTTGTGCGTTGGTAGTGAATTGATATATGTGATTTGGAGTGGGCATTCATAGTTGGATCACTTGATTTTCTTTCTTAATCTTATTATACTTGATAGTTTAAATGAATATATGCATTAATAATATTCTTTGCTCGAGGACTAGCAAAGTTCTAGTATGGGGGAGTTGATAATTCATATTTTATATGTAATTTTCTTCTTTATTTTGCCTACTTTTAAGTGTTTGAAATATATTTTTATAAGTAAATAATGTATATTTTATATGATTTTCAGGTAAAAATAAAAATAAAAGAATTTGGGAGGAGTTGTTCAATTTTACTTGGGATTTTTTACAAGTGCAATGCCTAGAGTCCAAGCCCAAGAGACAAGAAAAATAAGAAAAGGAGTAAAGGACCGTGTGGGCCAATTTTGGCAACCCAGTTCGTGGCCCAGTACCACATGCCCAGCCACTCTCCCTTCCCCTTGCTCTCGTTTGGGCAGGTTCAGCACAGTTCGGGCCCAGTTCGGCACCCAAGAGCAACCCAGCCTCTCCTCTCTCTTTTCTCCTCCTGTCTGGCCCTATCCCAGTGCCCTCCGCGGCCCACCACAGGCGCCCCAACCCAGCCATCTCCCATCTCCCTCACTTACCTCTCTCCTATCCGCGTGGGCCTGCCCGTTCTCCAGCTACGGCCCAGGCGCAGCGAGGCCCAGCTGGACCACCATCTCTCCCCAGCTTTCTCTTTCTCTCAGTTGCTCACGTGGGCTCGTTCTCCTCAGGCCCAATTTAGCATTTCTAGCCTGCCTCACAAGCAAAAATCAGCAGCCAACCTCCTTCAAAATGACCTAGTCAAGGTTAATTAATTAAAATTAATTAATTTGCTAGAGACTAGCCTTTTTTTTGCAAGTCAACAATGTAATTACTGATAATTAAATCAGAATTAATTTTTCTAATTAATTTTTGACATCAAGAGGGGGGAATTTTCACTATAAAAAGGGGTCATGGGTTGGACTCATTTTCCATCCATATACACTCATACTCATACATTCATCCATTCCCTCTCTCATTCTCCCATCTTCTATCTTTTATTTTTTTAGAGAGTTGAGAGAGTCTTTGTAAGATAAGATCATTTGGGTTGAGGGGTTAAGAAGAAAACAAGCTTTGTTAGTTATTTTTCTCTTCTCATCTCATCTCATTTGTGACTCAAGTTTGAGAGTTTACACTAAGTTTCATAATTTTGTGTAATTGAGTATAAGGTTTGGACATAGGAAGTGAAATATACTAATTTCAATAGTATTTTTCCTAATTATGGCCGGCTAAACTACTCATTTCTAGGACTAGGGTAGATCCCTAATAATAATATTCTTTTGCTAATTTCTTACGGGGTTATCTTTGTCTCTTTTGCATAATATTGAGTTTATATTTGATCATCATCTACTTATGCATCTTAATACTAATGTTTAATCATGTTGACGATACTAGTTTAATTTGCTATTTCAAATGAATATTAGACCTTATAGGCTAATATGATAATTATGCAATTTGGGCTTAAAATTATAATTGTTTAAATTGAATAATTTATGCTAGAAATTAGATGAGTTATGTCTAAAAAGAATAATTCATGATAAACTACTAGATAAATCATCTCACTTTATAATTATAATTATCTTTATAATTTATGACCTAATGCTTGTAGCTTAGGTTGAACAAGAGACAAATTAAATTCCCATTTGAATTAGTGAATCAATATTGGCATCAAAGGTGAAATCTAAAGTCCTAGAATTTTCTCCTATTTGATTTCTCTCTACTTTACTACTCATTTGCTCTTCATTTTGTTCGTTAATTCATTTTGATAATCCAACTCTGAAAATTAAATTATTCTTTATAATCGGAAAGGTCAAGTCTAAAATCACTATTGTTCCTCGTGGGATCGATACCCTAATACTCGCTAGTTTACAATTAACCTTGTGCACTTGCAAGTAAAAAGGGTTTTAAAACTAGAACATAAAATCCACATCATAATGCAAACATGAAAAAAAGTGTTTAGAATATAGAAAACAAACAAATTTGCTACAAAGATTAGTTTTTTATGAGCATAAAAAGAAAATTTAACTCATACAAACAAAATGCTAAACTACTAACCCAACCAAGGAAAGAGAAAGGAGGCTTGGTGGCACGGTGGCGGCAAATGGTGTAGCTACTGGTGGTGGTAGTGGTCAGCAGAGAGGAGAGGGAGCATGAGGGTGTGAGTTGTAGAGGAGAGAGATACGTAAGCTGAGAGGGAGAAAGGGTAAGGTGAGAGAGAAAGTGAGGTAAGGGGGCTGGCTGCCAAAGAGGGGGCAAAAGGGAGAGAATTTAGGGTTTTATTATCCCTTCCAAAGATAAAATTCATGTTTTGAATTTTAAATTTAAGAGGAAGCTTTTCATGGCTAACCAGAATTTTACCAAGTAAAATGAACATGTTGAAACCTAAGTTTTATTTTATAAGCATGGAATATTAAAATTGGAACTTGAAATTAATAATTTCTTCATTACAGCTTGGATTGGGTCAGAATGTATGATGACTTGGTCTGAGATTCCAATTACACGAAGGCCTATGCTAAAACACTACCTACAAGCTCAATCGACTAAAGTCAGCTTACTATTCTTCGATAAATATAAATTTTCGGGGTTTTACATTTTACTCCTTAAAAGAAGTTTTGTAATTGAAATTCCACAATCAATTCAATAAATAAATACCTAAATTCCCGGGGTTTTACATCTCACCCCTCTTGAAAGAAGTTTCATCCATAAAACTTATTCATACCTGGTCTTGTGAACAGATGCGGGTATTTAGATCACATACCTTCTTCTGGCTCGTATATTACCTTAGCTGTGGTGTGGTTATCCCAAAGGACTTGCGCAAGTGGAACCACTTTGTTGCGAAGCTACTTCTCTCGATGGTCGAAAATCTCGATCGGTTATGTCTCATAGGTAAAGTGTTCCAGAAGTTGTAGGGGTTCTGACTCGATTATGTGAGCCAAGTTAGGAATGTATTTATGTAGTTGAGACACGTGAAATACATTGTGGACTTTGGAAAATTCCTCTGGCAGTTGTAGCCAATGCGCTACTCCTCCTTCCCACTTAATGATAGAGTAAGAATTGATATATCTTCTGGTGTGTTTCCTGATTGCCCAAACCACATGACACCCTTGGTGGGTGAGACTCATAAAAATACTTAGTTTCCAACCTCGAACTCCAAGGGTCTTTACCACTTGTCTGCATAACTTTTTTGGCGGCTCTCGGCTACCCTCATATTTTCTTGGATGATTCGTACCTTCTGTGTGGTGGCTGGATGGGTTCAAGTCTAATAGTAAGTGCCTCGTCGATTTCTTACCAGTATAAGGGAGTTTTATACCTTCTACCATACAAAGCTTCAAATGGAGACATTCATATGCTAGAATAGTTGCTATTGTTGTGCGTGACTCGATCAGTTGCTCATCCCATGCCTTTTTAAAGTCTAAAATGTAGGCTCGCAGCATATCCTTTAGTTTCTGAATATTAAGCTAGGTTTATCTATTTGTAGCAGGGTGAAATGTTGTACTGAAGTTCAGCTTAATCCTGAATGCTTCCTGTAATTTCTGCCAAAATTTCGCTTGGAACCTCGTGTCTCGATTAGAAACTATGGAGCTAGCCACGCATGTGAGCAAACAATCTCATTCAGGTTGGCATGAGCTAATTGATCCAGAGTCTAGGTGTTTGCCTTGGTCAAAAAATGTGCAGACTTAGTCAACCTATCAACAGTCACCCAAATGACATTATTCTGACCCCTCATTTTCTGTAACTCCATCACAAAATCCATGGAAACAGAGTCCCATTTTCACTCTGGGACCTCCAAGGGTTGTAAGTCCTGTAGGGCACTGATGCTTCGCTTTTACCCATTGGCATGTTAAGCACTTACATATGTAATCTGCTACTTCCTGCTTCATATTGCTTTACCAGAAGGTTTGCTTGAGGTCTTTGTACAGTTTACTCCCACTATGATCCACCAAATGTGGGATATTGTGACCCTCATCTAGAATCCTATTTTTAAGTGCATTCACTAGAGGGACACACACTTGGTTATGGAACCTTAGGGTCCCATCCTCATGAATCACGAATCTTGGAGCCCTGCCTTCTAGCAGTTCCATCTTTAAACCTCACTATCTACGAGTCAATTTTCTAAGTAGCTGGAATCTCCTCGGTGAGCGTCGCACTTCCATTGCAAATGATAGAGAATTCCCTTTCCTCACAGCGACATTAATCTCTAACCTCTTAAGCTTCTCACTGTGTCTCCCGTAGGTTTGGTGACAAATATAATAGATGATCCAAAGGAAGGAACTAACTTTAACTTATCAATAATATCAAATGCAACAAAAGAGTGGCTAGCCCCATAATCAAATAACAAACTTATTGGGTAAAAGTGAATAGAGAAGGCACCGGTAACCATGTCAGGAGCATCCTTGGCCTCATCCCTCTTTATCACGTACACCCTACCTCCCATATTACAGGGTGGCGGGTTGGGTGGTCGTTGCTGGCTCTATTGAGGTGGTCGAGCAGGGTTTAACTAGTTTCCTGGTTTCTCTCTCGGCCCTGGTTGGGAGATTCGGCTTCACCTTGATTGTCAGCTCTTCCTGGGTTAGTTACTAGTGGTGGTAGAAAGCAATCCCTCACTTGGTACTGCTGACTCCCACATATAAAGCATCCACCCCTTATTTGAGGGGCCCTATTGTTGCGGATGTAGCAACCAAGCTTTCCGTAGGCTTGACATATCACTCCTTTGATGATACTGTCCTGTCAGGATATCTTGTGTCCCATCCTGTTGTGGCCTCTTATGCCAGGGTCGTTGGTTCAAATGGTCTTGTGGCGTTCTTTCCTCTTGTCCGCTTGCTTGTTGAGACATCCTAACATAATATAGTCAATAATTTTTATCAATATCGTTTGATTCTATAACGCTACTAGTTGTTGGAGGTTAAATATTTACCAAACTCTGAGCAACCGATATGTGGTTAATTTCCTTCAAAAGTTTCCCAAACTTAAAGAACTCCATAATAGGACAACAACCTGGTCGCAAACAATGTGCCAATGTTGATAAAATGATGCTCCAAAACAATCAGGTCCTAGAGCTTTATAAGGATTCATTTAAAAGACAACATCTTTAACTTCAACATCAATTATCAGCATAATTAGCTCATGTTTTCGTCATATGTTACAAACCTAACAACATCCGAATGATCTAAATTATTGATTTAGCGTCTCGAAGATGTAAATTGTTGATTACATTCATCTATAAGGCGTTGCTAGATCAAAGGAGCTTCTGTAATTCAAACTCCAAATTAATCCCTAAGACTTAAGATTGTGGTCTTCCTTTTTTTGTCAGTGCACATCGTCGAAACAGCTGAGAATTTCTATCACATTTAATCAACCAATCTTTTCGAGCATATTTGCCCCAATAGTGTTGGTTAAAGAACATAAGCTTCTCTGGATGTTTCAAAAACAAAAAAGTGCCAAGAATTAAGACCATTGCAATTTGGCCTATCAATCTATTTAGTCTCAATGTACGTATTAAATTTCATTATTGATTTCCACTTTTCTGTGATAATTTCCAAACACCTTTGTGTTCGAACATTTGAGATCATTGTGATTGCCTTTAATCTCCTAGTTACATTAAACATTAGAGTCCCTGATACCCTTTAATTCCAATTTGTTCTTATAATCTGGTTGACTTCATCATACTTAGACCAGTTTGGCTGAAATTGACAGCTAGGCTTTTTATTATTCTGCATAGACTTGAAGGTACATATTAATTAAGCAAAATATAACAATGATCTGAGCCTGAGAAGGGTCCAGGTGAGAGATCACACCCATCAGAGCGACCTTGATTGGGCACAGCCTTTTATAATTCTGCATAGACTTGAAGGTACATATCCATTATATAAGAATTTTTTTTTATGCACAAGGAGACAAAAATTAAATATCGACATGAATAAAATTCAAGTTTAAAATATTTGATAACAAGTTTTAAAATTCGCTATAGTTGGCATCAACAGTAGAATTGTTTTTTGTTTTTCCAAAGGAATATCATTTTATTCCCAATTATTTGAGGTTTTGTCTAATGATTAAGAATAAGGTCAATTGGTTTGTTAAATTTTATTATTTTTCATCCCATTATATTTTATTGATGTTTGCTGTCCTTAGAATTTTTGAAAAAACAAAGATAAGAAAAAGAACAAAATCTATATCATACACTTGAGATTATGTATTCCCAAAAATTTCTTACGTTAACTATATTCAATAATGATTTATGCGACAAATACACATTGAAAAATATATACATATACGGCAATGAAACTACATGCTGTATGTAATAATTTGTCGAAAAAGAAAGACTACCTTGTTTAGAAACTAATTGGTGGTGAAACTAACGGAAATCACAATGCAAATTTCTCGGGCTTGATTAACCATCTCAACCACATCCATCGTCCGAAATAGGATGTAATTCCACGGCGATAAAATAGGCATTGACTTTATGACATGCCATGAATTGAAAAACCAAAAAAAAAGGGGGGGAAATATATCTAAAGATTTTCTTTTATCTTGCAATGATTACTCTAATTTAGATTAATTACCACAAGATCATGGAGCAAGGAAAACTTTGAGTGTTCGTGTGGAGAGAGAGAGAGAGAGCGGGGGAGAGAGAGAGAGAGAGAGAGAGAGAGAGAGAGAGAGAATGGAGGCATTCCCAAGTGTATTTTGTTTGAAATCAGAAAACAACAACCAATATTTAAGTTACAAGCATGAAGACTGTCAAACACACGGTGTTCTACAGTTCTTATCACAACATGCTTTGGATGCTTACACTCAGTTTCAGGTTGAGAAGGCCAAGTGTGATGATGGTCTTATCCACCTCAAATGCCGTTGGAATGACAAGTATTGGGTCAGGTACTTCCAATTTGAAATTTTGAAACAAATAAAGATGATAAATGTCTTACCATAAGAGCAACATACAAATATATTTTAACTTTACCACTATTATATTATGTACTAAATTGACAAAAATAAGTGACAACTGAATATTAAAGGATGCTATTGACGGAGGGTGTAAGATCACATTTCTATAAATAATTTTTCAAAATTATTGTATAAAATTAGGTATATAATACATATTTGTCAGCAATCCAATTAGGGTGCTATCTATATCCATTGGCATGATTGATAAATACTCACAACTGATTACTCATTGTAAGTCTTAGAAATTTGATAATTTAAAATCATACAATGCACTAATTTAGGCTACGACATGAAATTTTTTGTGAGTTATTTTATTTTATTTTTTTAGTATGCTACATTGGACAACCCACTGCACCTAATTAATACCTTAGGGGGCACCTAGTAGGTCAACCAGCATAAGGAGGGGGAGAGGGAGCGGGAGAACCGGGTTGAGCAGCCCGTTGATGCCCTAGCAGATCACCCCCCCCCCCCCCAAAAAAAAAAAAAACAAAGGAGAGGAAGATTTACTTCCCCCAGGGATCGATCCTCAAGTGTGAGGACATCGCTACAGAGTGGACTACGCATGATACCTAGAGAAAACGCTTTATCATCGTCCTCTAATAGATTTGGTAAAATCTGGAGAAATCTAGATAAATTAAAATGGAGGTAATATGCATGACGCGTAGTTTTTCATTTGCATGGATTTGGCAGGTGGTCGCGTAATCATCAGTGGATAACGGGGTCATCATGGGAACCCAACGAAGACAAAAGTAGCTGGGGTTGTACCTTGTATAAGCCTACCATAGTTGAAGAAGAGGCAGGCAAAGCCAAAAAGATTAGGCTTTTGCACGTCCAGCTTGAGCATTACGTACTCCTAAAGAAGATCGATCGTTATCCATTTGATGATTGCTTGCTTGCGGGATCAAAGGAAATCGATACAGACTCTTCATCACCCTGCGATGTTTTCACTGTCATCGATTGGGACTCGATCTACAAAGTCCCCAAACACGTCGCATTAAAGGGTGACAACGGGTTGTATTTGGGTGCGAAACTGTTGGACGACGACAAGCCATGCCTTGCATTTTTATACAAGGATCCTATGGATCCTAAGGTAGGTCAACAAATCATTCATTTTCCGGATGGAAGTGCCTATGTTAAGTCTGATTATTACGGAAAGTACTGGAGAGTAGGAGAGCAGGATTATATGACAGTAGATGCAGATGAACCCACAGGTAGTAAAAAGGATGGTTCAGTGTTGTTTAGGTTAACCATGGTGGACGTGAACATTATTGCTCTAATGAACATGACCCGTATACAATTTGTCAAAAGATATTCAATAGGAGATAGGGACAGTTTCTTGTGTGCCAATACCCCATACATTGACATGTGGGCTAAGTTGCAAGTGACTGACCTTGACAATTGAACAATATACTAAGTTTACTGTTGTTTAGTTTTCATAGGATCAACATCCATGGACCTTTTTTTTTTGGGGGTATGAATAAATTCAGTTAGAATTTGTTAAGTATTTCACACTGTTGAACTTCTAGTGTCTTTTGAGTGACTGTATCGCCTCGCCTCTATATCTTCAATTTTTGTTTGCCTTGATGTACTGGAGGAGGAAAATTGGAAAAAGTGGTTTATCTCTTCAGGACTCTTAATTTATCTTTTGTAATAAATTAAAGTTAGATGAATACATGTATCATTCTATCTGGCTCTTAATATATGCCAGTGTTTAAAAAATAGCATAAAGTGACATACAAAGGTTGACATATACGGATTGATTCCTTTCAAATTTTTGATATTACTTTGCAAAAACTTTTATTGAATATTTTCAATTAGGGTAGAGAGACACCCATTGGGCCCGTTAATCCATTATCCAAACTTGTCAGTCAGGTCAGAGGGGGAAGGGGAACACTTAGATGACAAAATTTGAAGCTTTGTTGCCGACCGTAAGAAATGCCACATAACGGACAAATCTTGCACCTTGGATTGAAACTTGAGTACGCACGTTCGCAATATGTGCTCGGTGCTAGTTGTGCTTAGAGCATTTCGGAAACGGTAATGATATAGGTCTTGTTACAAGATACTTTTAAATGTCTTGAATCAGTGACCATTTCGGAAACGGTAATGATATAGGTCTTGTTACAAGATACTTTTAAATGTCTTGAATCAGTCTAAATTTTACATGTTTTATAACTTAAAGTCACCAATTTCCAATGGTTATGCTTAATCATGGATTGTTAAGCTAAAATATTCGTCAGTTACGACAACAAAATATTAAATAACACTCTAATCAAAACAACTCTATCCGCAATGGCATATGATACACATATTTTAGAAATGAGGTAAATCAAAGATAAAAAGATAATTTTACATAATTTATAAGTTGTAATATGCTTTTACTATTCAATCATGACAACATTTTTTTCAATCCAAGAACATAATAATATGATTTTTAAGTTAAAATAAGACACTTTAAAAATGTCTTATAACAAGAAATTTATCATTTTGCTTTTGAAAATTCCTTTTATTGCATGCACTCCGATCCTATGCCATTAAAATACATAGACTAGGAATAAATAAAAACTTAAAACTAAAGTTTCCAGCTATATTATTCTACTGTGTTAAGTACTTTTCTATAATATATGATAATTTGCATGTATTATCTCCCCAGTTGTGAGATTTACTAATCATTTTATCTATCTCTACAATTGTATGGGAATTTATGTCTATTTTGTTTGGGTATATTGTTTTTTTATGATGTTTGGGGATGAATCATCTCAAGACACCAATTCGAATCTCCAATGGTTTTTGATATTTGTGATGCAATCCTCCTTGTTAGTTGTTAATCTCCTCCCCAAAATCTACAATATATCAATAGATCTCTAGTTTGAAGAAGCACATGGTAGATGTGTGGGTCTCTTTCTCATGTTGTAATGACGGAAAACAGCCCTAGAAGAGAAAATAATCACTTAATTAATAGATTTCAAGTAAGATTTTTTGGAGTCATATTTTGTTCTAACATTCAGGATCATATTTCTTTGTGTCAGATTCACATTGTATATGTCAAATGGCTTATTATTTTTTCATGAAATTTATCCTTTTTATCGCAAAACAAAAATTAAAACTAAAACATTGAAGCAAATCCCTTTCCCTAAAGATAACAAGTTCTATGATGATTGATGACAGTTTGCTCATAAAACACAACATAATGAACATACTTCAATGTCTTAGTTTTTTTTTTTGGGGGGGGGGATTTGGGGAGATTAAAGAGGGAACTCGCTTCATCCCAGGTCTATTCTCTTCAACTTATTATAACTACTTATCATCATCATTCAGTATTAATTAGCACTCATCAGCACTGATCAGCATTCATTAGTACAGATCAACACTGACCACTAATAAGTTACTTATAATAAGTTGAAAGAATATACTAAAATTAATTGATAATAGGGTGAGTAGTCCACTTGGCTTACATAATAGTCCTTCTCTTTCTATGGGAACTTATGTGCTATGATCTCAACAATCTATCCTCACACGACCTTTACCAAGGTGCCAAGACGCCACCAAGAGCGCATCCACACTCCACTTGATCCACAGGGTCTGCAGACCATAGAGTCCATGATGTCTTTGTCTTGGTACCACCAATTCACACCTCATCAACATTGGGCGTGCTAGTGTATATGGCTCATCCATGAGATCCACCACTAATCTGCACCTTTTACCTAGCCGAATGCACCATCAGATATGATACTAGATGTTGGAGAGATCCAAGAAGGGAGTTCAGTTCAACGAAGAACCTATGAAACAAGTACAACTGAGGTTCCGTTCTAAAATTAATTAGCAATATATGAGAGGAGTAACCCAACTGACTTATATCATGGTCTTTCTCTTTGTAAACTCCCGAAATAGGACCCTAACTCATATGTGATAATCCCCACTAAAAAAGAATATGCATGTCGTCCAACACTAGTGATTATATTTGCAAGAGTTATATCTTGTAGATTTATACAAGAATTCGACAACCACCTGCGCAATACTTGAAAGGGGAAGATGGTACTATTTAAACTTTGTTATAGGCATACAATTATCTTCTTAATTCACCAAGGAAAATTTGAATAATTAACCCCAAAACAAACAATTGGCCCAAGAGCTACTGAGACTGCTATAAGAAGCATGGACTTTCCTCAATGGTGCAGCATTCCTTGTTGAACATGTGTTAGACATCGACCCGATACTGATACTTGTTGGACACATATTTGATATATTAAAAATTGAAAAAAAGGAAAACTGAAAAAATTTCAGGGACCTAGACTTAGCGTGTCAGACACAAAGTCAACGATATTATACGTTGTTTCTTCTGTTCTATTGTTTTTAGTATACCAAATTAAATAATATACCTCCATTGTTGTTTCTGTTTTAATGACATATATTGCCATTGAATAACATCTGTTTCATATATTGAACACTTAATTATTGGCTTATGTTAGATTAGAAGTTATATGCTTGATTTTCAATTACCCAAAAAAAAAAAAAAGACTAGTTCAATTTGTAAGTTTGACCATTCTATTTTGAAGAAATCAGTTTATCCCGTTCCTATTACATATTAAAGAAAACAATGAACAACTACTCTATGAAATTGATTGTTTTAAATATATTCATATATTTTTTGGATGATGACATATACCTTGTAATAAGGCGCCTTTTAAGTATCTTGCATTGATCAAAATTAACATATTCAATGATTTAGAATCATCAATTTTTCGATAGTTAGACCTAGTTATAAATTGTACAGCCCTAAAATTCGTGGGCTACACTGACTTATACGGAATCACACTCTAATCGGATCAACTCTATCTATGAAGACATGTCTTATGCACAATTTTTCAATTGTAAAAAAAATATGGGTGAAAAAAATTATTTTACACAATTTATAAGTTGTAACATATTTCCATTATTCAATCATATCATTTTTAAATTATTTGATATATGATTATGTGTAGTTTTTAAGTACAAATAAGACACTTAAAAAATATCTAGTAATAAAATATTTATTATTTTGCATATTTTAACAGTTGCGTCTTTGTGTCCTAATGTTTTGGCAAATGATGTGCGCGCCCCCCTAATTGTGTCATATACTCATATCATCTCTGCATATATGCATTCTGGTTCCACGCACGTTGAAGTCAAGAAAGGTGCTTGCGGTATGATATGCCTTTCCTCATATTTCACCAAAAGCGGAGCCTCTTTAAGATGTAAAAGGGCATCCACCAACATCTTAATTCATAGCGAAAGCGTCCAAAAAGTGTTGCACCAATTGGTAGCGGTTCATACAATTTTTTTAAGGACCTATAGGTGTTAATTTAAGGGGGATCCACTGTCTAAATTGTTTTTTTGAGGGGTATAGTAGGGGGAGAAATGGGGGTTGAGATGCCGAAATTACCGTTGAGGCTGGAGTATCGTTTTGAAACATATTATTTGGCTTTTATCAGTTCCCTATTAGGAGAACAGTAAATGTGGAGAGGGAAAGTAATGAGAGAGAAGCACTTGGGGAAGGGGAGGGGTTATTGTTGAGGGCGATTTCGAAGGTAAGGAATAAGGTCTCAATAGAGGGGAAGGGATAGGCTTGCAGACCAAAGCTTGGTGTTTGGCTGGTGGAGGTGGTTGCTGTTGACTGTGGAGGGTAACAAAGGGGGCGACATTGTGTACACAGCATCCGAGTGGTGTACGAGACGTAGGAGGGTTGGTGGTGAAGAACGGCGCATTTGTTGCTGTGTACATGTGAGAGGTAAGTTGTTAATTTATCTCCAATTTAATTTGTAAATTTTGAATTTTTTTGGATGAATTTTGAATGTCAATGTCAAGGATATGTGATGATGACAATGTAAGGGTTTGAAGTGATTGGGTTGGAATTGGAGAGTGGTGGTGGATTATGGGGTTGAAAAATGGGAGTTGCACATTAGATGGATTGGATAGAGGTTGTGAGTTGTAAGTAGGCCTGGCAAACATGTCATTCGGTTCAGATCGGGTTAAATTCGATTTGGGTTATGTTTGGGTTGATCAATTTTGGTTCGGGTTTAGCTTCGATTCGGGTTAGGTTTAGGTTGATCAAATTTGGTTCTGGTTCGGGTATGGTTTTAGGTGAAGTTTGGATCAGAACTTTGGATCAAACTCATTCAGGTTGATTTGGATGCGGGTCGGGTCAAAGTTGCAGATCAAGTTTGGATCGGGTATAAATTGGATTGGTTTACTTTCGGGTCGGCTTGTATTTTAATTGGGTCAGTTTGTATGTGGTATGAGTTTGATATCTTACATGCCCATAAAAGCCATAGAATATTGGACGAATTAGAAGTAGGTTATAAGATCATGAATTTCAATTGGGTTAATTTTTAATCTCCTTCTAATTCATCCAAGATTACATTTTAATTGTGTTAGTTTTCAATCTTGCACAAAAAAAAGCCATATTAATTTGAATTTTGAGTCGGTATAATCCCCTCCTTCTAATTCGTCCAAGATTTAGTTTCAATAGGATTACTCTCAATGCCTCACACAGTAACGTAATCAAATAGATGAACAAATAGTACTATAAATTTCACGATTCCCCAACTATCAAATCAAAGATTTTAAAAACAAATCAAAGAGTTGTACCTAATCAATATAAACCATAAAATAATTTCAACTACTTGGCTCTGTATTTTCATTTTTGTTGCTGAAATAAGTCAAATCCTTACTAAGTCATTTTCCTCCAAAATCGCAAATGCATTATTTCACCTGCTCAAAGTAAGGTTTTGTTAAATGCTTTCCCCTTTTGCATCCTAAATATCAAGTGAATAAGATTTCCAAAGTTCTTGCCTTTGAAGATTTACAATCATACGCATATTTTATTCAATTTATGGGTTTTTCAAATGGGAGAGAGAGAGAGAGGGGATGATGAGAGAGAAGTGTTGTAATAAGAAAAATGTTTTAATAAGAGACGTGCGTTAGTGAGAGAGTTAGTAAAAAAAGGGGTCTAATCATTGCGCCAAACTTTTGGTCTGAATATCATCTAAATTTATACTACTAATAACTTAAGGATGATGAAAATTAAGTTGAAAATGAGAGGATTGACAGAATTGATATTCAAAACTTAAAGGATGTTAAGTGCAAAAAAACCCCTTGAATATCCCATAACGGGGAAGGTTGTTGAGCCTTCACCCTCTGCAAATTTAAGATAACATATTATCGCTCAATAACAACCACTAATTTTAGTTCATACAAGGCATAGCCATATAACTACTAATTCTACCACATTCTCTACTTGAAAATTGGAGAAGTCCTTTCATTTTATGATCTCCATAATTGCCTAAGTGATCCAATCCGGTATTCAAAAACTGTTTAAAGTTATTCAAAAGTGACAATTAGCCAAGTTGAGGAATAGACATTAATTCAAAGATCTCATTTATGTGCTCTACATCAGCGGATAGGGAAGAGCATGTGTACTCAAGCGATATGTTTTATTGGATTCAATAGTAGGATGTCGATACAACTTTAATTGAAGGACCTTACTTAAAAGTCCTAAATGGCCTTATTTGCTAATTAACTGGATTTATTGGAAAATAAAAAGTTTGAAAATTGTCAGCCTTTGTGACTGGAGGGATGCTGATCGATCAAATTTGTAGCACATAACATAGGCAGATGAGGTCATTAATTCCCCGCATAGCAACAAACTGGTTTGTTGTTCATTCGTCCACATCTACGATGAGCAGGCGAGCATGTACGTCGATGTTTTGGGTAGCTGCATTAAGAGAACTCTCCCTACCCATTGAAGTATATCTTTTAAGAAAAGTAGTAGTTTTCATGCTCAAGAGAGCAACTACATTGGTGTCAAGCACAGAGGGCCTAAACATGACATCAGCATTCTGAGTACCATGGGGGCTTCTACATCAACCACGATCTAATTGTTTTCACCAAGTCTCCAAAATTTTCCATAGTGTTCTGACTTTATGAAAATGGTTCCATCCGGAGCTAGGAAGATTTGTTGCACCACCTGGGGATCCTTAGGGTCACTGAATGCAAATCTAAGGTCAGGCTGGCCACTGTACATATTGGCCCCCAAGAAGAGGCCATTGTCACCCTTGAAGGCAACACGTGTAGGGAGCCTAAAGATGGATTCCCAATCAATGATCGCTAAAACATCGCGCGAGTCTTTGACAGGATCCTTAGATCCAGCAAATAGGCAAGAGTCAAAGGGGCCGGCAATCCTCCAAAGGCATGCGTAATGGCCAAGCTGGACATGCAACAGTCGGACCTTTTTAGTGCCATCAGAATCCTCGACCAGGATGGGCTTGAACAGGGTGCAAGTCCAGCTGCTCTGGTCTTCGTTCGGCGCATAAGCAGACGCAGTGATCCAGTAGTGATTAGGTGACCACCTGTAAGTCATATTTTTGCAAATTACTTAATATATATCAAGCTCGGTAATAGATAGGACAATTAGTCCAGTGGCTATACTACAAAAACGATGTTGAACTCCGATGGACAAGGCGACGCAGTAGACAGTCATCGGAAAATATCAGAGGACCCGACGGAAAAAATGGTGGGGCCCGACGGAAATTTAAATTTCCGACGGGATTTCCGACAGAAACGGCTTCCGTCGGAGATTCTGACGGGTTTCCGACGGAAATTCCGACGGAAACTCGTCGGAATCTGTCGGTCTTGTCGGGATTTCTGTCGGATGATTTGCGCAGATCTCGAGGTGTGGCGCGTCTGGATTTTAAATTTTGGGGAGGGGGAGTTTTGGCCGGCAAATTGAAAGTGCAGAGAGAGAAGGTGAGGTTCGAAAAGAGAGAGAAGGAGGCGAAGGAAGAGAGAGAAAGTAAGGTTTGAAGGTTTCGGTGGTCGGAAAATTGAACGATAAGTGATTTTTTGGGTTAATTTGTTGTTTAAAATTGAAATAGTTAAGTTAATTGATTCTTTTATGGTCTTGATTTTCTAAGTTTTGTCGTCGCCACGAACGCCGCCAGTGCCACCGCCACCGCCGCCGCCGCTGCCAGTGCCGTCGACGCCGTTAAGCCGCTTGATTTTTTGGGTGTTTAAAGGTTAGTACAATTGTTGCGCTTTAAAATTGTGTTAATTTGATATGTGATGCTCATTTTTGTGGATTTTAATCTTAAAGCATGTTTATTTAGTTTGAAAATTTTATTTTTTCCGTAGAATATGAATGTGAATTGCGTTAGTTTTTTATTTAATTTGTAAAATATATTTATTAGAATGAGTAGAGTAAAACATGTTAAGTATGTACATATGAAATAATTATCTAATTATTTTAAAATGTTAAATATATTAAGCATGTATAATATATTTTATTAAAGTGAATAATTTAAGTAAAATAAGTTTGTTTATTGTAAAATATTAAATATGTTAAGCATATATGTTTTTGGAGGTATGTTTAATTTTTTTATGATTTGTTTGATATGTTAAGAATTTTTGTTATATTTTTGCAATATTTAGGTATGTTAAGTATATATTAATTTAAGTTTGCTAAGTATGTTAATAGTATTTTGTTATTTTTGTTTGGGTTTGTTTAATTAGATGAAGTGTGAAATAAGGTGTTTAATTTGTGGTTGATGCTTAATGAGGCTTATGTGGATAAATAACATTGTTATGTTAAATTTATTTTTTTTGCATATATGTTTAATTATATTAATTGTTGTATTTTAGGTTTTGTGAGAATTTTTTTTGATAGGGAAAAAGTATAATGTAACTCTAATTTAATATATAATGTATGTTCATTTGAATAATTGAAATAGTTATGAGTACGTAAGCATGTGTAATATGTGTTTTGTTTTGATAAATGGTTTAAGAATGATAAGTATGTTTATTTTTTGTTCGATTTGTTGTGTATATTAATTTTTGGTAAGTATGTGAATAATATTCTTTTTTTGAGATATGGTTAATTTGAAAGTATGACTTGGTTGGTTTAATATCTAATTTATTTGTTTTGTAAAATATGGATGTGAATTATATTAAATTTTAATTTTATTTGTGAAGTGTATTTATTTGAATAATTGGAATAAAATATGATAAGTTTGACCCATTCATATTTGCTGATACTGCAACCCACGTGGTATATGTTAAGTACCCTGAGGGGATATCAGAAAAGGCGAATTGGTGGGTAGCTATACCAAACAAACCTCGTGGTGCTCCTAAAGATAAGGATAATCTAGAACTTGCCTATCAACAGTTAAGAATGACAACCATAAATGTGGATAATGTAATAGCTACAACATTAGTCGATAAAACTGCACAAGCTGATGATGTTGATGGACATGATTGGGGTGATGATCATGATAGGAATGGTGAACATGATGATGGTGATGAAGAGGATGAAGAAGGTGAACAGGAGGATGAAGCTGAAGACATTGATGATGATGATGAAAAGATGGCATTACGAAGTGGTGATGATAACGATGACTATGTGTCCCACAATGATTGATTTAATATTTTCGTTGTATGGATATTTATGCATATGTATGTAGTTTTTCTTAATTGCAAACCCGAAAAAACAATTGTATATATGTACTGTAATTTTTCCACTGACAATACTATGAATATTTGCGTGGCTGTATTTTTTTATTTTGTTTTTATTTATTAGATGTCTGGACTCAATGGTGGACGTGGTCGTGGTCGAACGGTTAGGAATGATGCGGGTAGGGGAGCACCACAACCGACCCCACAGTATGATCCTGCTGATCAAAACTATGAAACAAACACCTTTAGTGGAATGTTTGGAGGTTTTCTTGATCCAACTCAACCATTCGGAAATTATTTTGGTAGTATGAATGAGCAACCCCATATGCAACCACCTTTTTTTGGTGCGGATATGTAGTCACCAATCCAACCCAATATTCCTTACATAGGTGGTACTTCAGTTACTCTATTACTTTATCAACAGTTTGGTACTGTTAGTCCACATGTCAACGGTAATCAGATTATGGGGCAACCTAGAATGTCAAGCCATTCAGTGCACAACAAAGGGGTCCAAAATGAAGGAGTAGGAAGAGATAGACATAGTGCTGTACCTGATAGTGAAACTGGAAGCACCAATAATAAGATATATTTGCAACCTGATGGTGACACGTAAGTTCATTACAAACTTTGTAACTTCTTCAGTAATCATATTATTTTAATGCCTACAGTAATTACTTTTAACAAATTCTTCTTTTGTTCTTAGTTTTGTTCCATATCAGGGCGTAGTTCAAAAAATTGTTGAAAGCTTTGCAGGTAAGTACTCACGTCCTTGGACCACGTGGGGGAAAGTTCCACAATCTCAGAGAGACATATGACTTAATGAGTTCAAGGTTAATTTTCTGTATAATGAATTTGAAAGTCGTCATTGGATTGTTTGAGATGTTTAATTACTAATATACTTCAACTTTAGCACAGAAACACTACTACTGGCATCCAAACAATGAAACTCAAATACGGCGTAACTTTGAGTACAGAGGGGCAACTCGACTTAGGGACATTCTTGGATATACCAGGAAGTACAACAAAAAGTCGAAGTGGTTACCATTTAGTATTTGAAATGAGATGCTTAAACATTAGAGTGAGGATAACAAGTTCAAGAAATTGAGTCAACAAAATAAAAAAAATAGATTGAGTGACGTCGAAGGTTTTGGTCCTTCGTTACATACATGTGGCTCAATTCCGATTAGTGAAAGGAAAAGGCGCCTGATAAGGAATGTGATTATTAATAAGCGTATTTCTTATATATAATGTATGGTGTGAATTGAGGTTTTCGTTCTTATTCATATTTAATTGCTGGTTACTTTTTTTTCTTTGGGCCAAAGCATTAGGTAGAGAACCCACATGTGAGGAATTGTTTAAGGACACTCACTGCAAGGTGAAAGACAAAATTTTTATGGATAAAAAATCTGCAAAAAAATATGTAAGTTTGGCATATTTTATTCAGAGATTATTCACATGTTATAATTGTATGTTTAGTATAAAATAGTTTTATTTTTGATAATTTTCAGGAGGATCATCACAACAAATGGCAGGGGTACTCTCAAACTACAACTCAAGGGGGCTCTCAACAGTCACCTATGACCCAAAAAGAATTTTGGATTAAAGAAAATCTGGACAAGAAAGGCCGTGTATACGGTTCTGGCACGGAAGGGTCAAGTTGAAGAAATCAGCAACCATTGCAGCTGCATATCACTCATCAGCTGAGCATTTTGATCCAAGAGAGCAAGCGCAACTCTTCAATGCGAGCATAACCAAGTAAGTAGAGGTTACAACTCAAATAGCCAAGAAACAGGGGAAGAGAGAGTGCATGCTGAAAAAAGTTTTAAGATTTTTTAAAGGTCAAAGTGCAGGTTCTTTCAGCCACATCAACTTGAACCCTGATGATGAAGAGGACTTCCAAAATGACAATGACGATGATCTCACAAATTTATCTGACTCTGATTAGTTTATATGATTTGCGTGTAGTTTATGTGATCTGCGTGTAGATCCAAAACAATTGTGTTTTATGAATGTCGTAATTAACAATTAATTTAGTACCTTCTTCTGGCAGATATAAAACTTTATATTTGGTAATTATTACTTATTACATATTGTAATATATTTATTTTTTTTGGTTTTTAAGAACCAAATTTTAAAAAAAAATTTAATTTTTTTTAGAGGGGGAATTCCGTCGGGATTTCCGACAGCAAATTCCGTCGGAAATTTCGTCGGAATTTCCCTGCCCCTCTACAGTGCAGACTGTACCACAGTATTGTCTGACGGTCTCTCCGACAGGAGTTTCCCGTCGGAAATTCCGTCGGACTCTGTCAAGCTCCGTCGGAGTATAATTCCCACGAGACGTTAGGCGTCGTATTTTCCATCGGAGATCCATTTTTCCGTCGAAAAAAAAACTTTTTCTGTCGGAAAATCCATCGCAGATCAAATGTATTTTTGTAGATAGATCCCCAAAACAAATGTAGTGGTTTACAATACAATGTAATTACCTGACTAAGTACTTGTTAGTGTAACGAGATTTGAATGAACAAGGCCATCCCAACTCTTGGCTTTCTCCACTTCAAATTGGGCATAGGGATCCATCACAGTCTCTCCAGCAAATTGGAGAAGCCCGCGTGTTTGAACATTCTCACACCTGTACCTCAAGTATTTGTCATTGTAAACTGATCTCAAACACACTAAGCTGGGCAATGCAAAAGCAGCCATTCTTTCTCTCTCTACAATCCACTCACACTATTGTTTTGTATTCTGTGTATTTGCACTAGTACTTTGCCTCGGCCAGCTTGCTTCCCTATTTGTAATGACCTTGGCCATCTTCGCCACTAATTATCCCCCACCCTTTTTTTTGGTTCGTAGGAGCCACAGCGGGTATTACAATACAATGGGGAAAGGAAAATCGAACCTATAACTTAATATATCCATTAACTCAGTCTTAACTATTAGGCTAAGGCCTCATTGGTCATTATCTTCCCGGTCTGACGCATGATCAATGGTCAGGGCCCTGCTCGTGGTCAATTTTTTTTGCCTCCGACCCACCTTGACCCTCAGATTTAACGATCATGAAGAGAATTGAACTTGGGTAGAAGTTTTGACCCTCTTACTCGATCCGTTGACCCTCACATTTAAAAACTTAAAATTTAAAATCAAAAAAAAAGACTTTGATTGCATTTATTTAAAGTCTTTTGGAATTATATTTTCTCGCCTGCACTTAGGCCCCCTCTCACGCAACCCCTTTTCATCTCACTTGTCCTTAGCCGTCTTATGCTCCCTCTATAATATTTGACATAGTTGTTATAGTCATCAAATTATGCATTAGAATGTACTTGATTAAAATACTTTTTATTGGAATAGTCTATTATAACTCAACCTTTCATTTAATAGATTGCTTAGTGTTGAGCTTTATGATAAAAATGAAACTTAGTAGAAAATAACATTTTATATATAAGAAAGGTTTGAGGGCCGGGTGCGAACCGATGACCCAAGGGTAGCCATGCGGTCAAGGCTAGGGCTACCCATATTGAGGGTTGGGGAGAGTTAGGGTCGAGAAAAATCTGTCTGCCAACCTTTATGACTTGACCCTTAACCTACCCAACACTTGACCCATATTTTACTCAAATTTAAATACATCTGATCCGTATTTAATGCCTAAATTGACAAGTCCACGTACGATGAACCTTTCTATTTTTAAGAGTCACATCTTTTGTCATATACAATGAACTCTCCAGAGGATGCATGCCATTTTTAACTCGTTTTTGAAGTTTTCAAATGGACGGTGTTTTATTTTATCTATCGTACCCTTTTTTCGATTCCTTCTGGGTTGCTTTCTACTATTGGTTTTTTTTGTTTTGGGGGGGGGGGCGGCTTGCTTTTTCTTTTATATACTTGGACTCTATTCATTTATTTAACTTCTAATTTTTTGCTCATTTATTTTTTCAATACAATTATTAAAATAGCAAATGATAAGTGGCTTGTTATAAGACACTTTCTAAGTGTCTTGTTTTTGTTTAAAAATCATATTATCATATGTTTAAATTGATAAAAATAGTATAATTGAACAGTGAAAGCACACTACAAGTTATAAAATATTAAAATCATCTTTTTATCCATAATCTACTACTTTTCTAAAATATATGTATCAGATGCCTTCGCAGATAGGGTTGATCCGAATATAGTCTCATTTATCTGAAGGACTTTGCTAAACGATACTTGCCTCACAAGTGTGACTGAAAACAGATATGAAATCTTATGCCGAAAAAAGGGATAAATGTGTTAAACATTCATTTGTCATCCAACATCTACAATGTGGTTCTAATGCAGAAAAATATATTCTTGAATGTCAAAATAAAATCTTAATTACAACAAAATCTAACTTCAAACATATTGAGCATTTGAGTTTCCATAGAAACTATTTTTTTATCGAAAAAGGAAGTTCATTAATGAAAATCAATTGTAAATATACTTGGCTATTTTGCTATGGCTGACTACATTGTTTCTTACCTTGAGTATCCACACTTCTTCTTCGTTTATTTTAGGGATACTACTAATCAATGAGTTATTTATGCTTGTGATGCAGGAAATGACATGAAAAAATGTGGTGGTTTTCTAACCCAAAGTAGAATCAACGTGATATTAATCATGGTGGTCACCTTATATTCCTCCCTTTTCTGAAGAAACAGGGGTATAGAAAAACCTTCCGTAGTGACGGTTGAAGCATTTAAACAAAATTTTTTCACCTCTGATTTTCACATGTCCTCCCAATAATTTATACAAATTGTCATTTACGCTAGATCTACCATTATATTAAAAACTATATAATCTTTGGATATATTTCAACTGGAAAAATGACATTTAGGCATTTGATAAATTTACTTACAATTATGTTCAATAAGTGTTTTAAATGTTAGGTTGTCAAATTATTGTCTGAATAGATAAATATTTTTTTTCTTTGCATTGCACTTATATAACATGAACTGTATATTTAAATTGACATTCACTTCTATTAAATTTTACCACTTAGACGCCCATGCAAAGGCGTAGGCAAAACCTAATATTTTTAAACAAAAATAATTTAGTGAAAATATTTTATGTCATTGCTATTTTTTTAAAAAAATCAATTCCATAGTTAATTAAAATTGAGTTTGTTGGTTCTTAAATTATTGATACTTATTGTCCATATCATATAAAATTTACAAGGAAGCAAAGATATCTTCTATTATTATATCCAATTGACAGTTGTCATCCCATGTATTCAATCGCAAAATGTGCAAAATGAGCACATAGTGTGTGATGACTCACCATGATAATTTTGTCCTTTATTTTCCTGGATAGGAAAGCAATGGTTTTGTTATTTGTTTTTTTTCTTTTATTTTTTCCTTTTCAAAGTAAAGTGTAGCATCACCAGATACTAACTTTTGCTCTAAAATTTATAAAATAATTTAAATAAAATCAGTCTCAAGGTGGTAAGAAAATAATTAATGTGATAATAGAGAAGAACTCGATTAATATGAAAAATTAAAAGATAATCACCTCTTTTCTTTTCTTTTTTTTAACAAAGACCTTTAGTTAAAGAAACCACCTAAAAAAATACCTAGGCTCAATTTTGCCATCATTAAATGTGTTGGTTACAATGTCAATTTTTATCAACTTTTTCTAATCTTTCCCCATTCTTCCCCCCCCAAAAAAATAGTTGTTCTCAATCCTACCCAATCTTATACTTTTCCCAACCTCTATTTAGCAGCGAAAAGAACAGGCCCATAGGAGATTATTTTGTGTAGTTTGCACTAGTTGCTATAAAATGAAAAAGAAATTTCATTGATGATCGAAGTTAATGAAATTAATAAACTCTCTAATTAGTGGTTTTAGCAGGGACTCATTAGCTAACTTACTAGAATTATCCACCAATGATTTTAGTGTAACTCACTTCACTGGCTATCAGTCTGAAGAATTTCTTTCAAACCATTACGTATGGACTTGTTCTTTTTTCCCCCCTCTCCCACTCTATTTTTTTTAGGGGGGGCGCTTTTTCCCTGTAGTGAACAAAGCACATTTTTGCCATTGTCATGCTCAGGGTCAATACTCGTAGATAGGGCTGGGCAATGGACAGGGGCGCCAATGGGTAGCTCAGGTCAGGCCTGTCCAAAAAGCATCGCGGCCCATTTAAAGTTTAAATGGACCAGGCTGTTAACGGATCTCACAATTAGGGTGAAAGTCGGGTCGGTCACGGGCCAAGTAATGGGTAATGTTCAGGGCTGAAACTTGTCTCCTTCTCCAAATCTCCAGCAGGCTCTCGTTCACCTTCGCTTTCTGTATCTTGCTCGCGCTCTCTCTCTCTCTCTCTCTCTCTCTCTCTCTCTCTCTCTCTGCGTCTCTCTTCCTTCCCCACCGGTTGCTCTGCTTCTTCGTTGCTGCTCTTTGGTCATATACTGAAGTTGAAGCAAGGTTTTTTCAATTTGTGCTCATAGCTAGGGTTTCGTGGCTACTTCTTGCTTCTTACAGGTTAGCATCTGTCATCCCTATGTTGAATTCTAATGAATTTTGATGCGTTATAGATGGGATTTAGTCTAATTTGTTCAAATTTCTTTCTGGGTTTTCTGCTAGAGTTTTGGTTTTGGCAAGTTTCAGTCACTAGGCAACAGTAAACTCTCTTATCGGCTATTGGACTGTATAAAACTCTGCTTTTGTGTTACTTGTATTATTTAATAAACCCTAGGAAGAGTTGTGAATTGCTTATCTGAAATGGTTCTCATCGGATATTGTTCATTTTTCATGTTTTGGGAGTTGTAATTGTAAATCACACTTCGTAAAGGTTTGAATGCTTGGTTCTTTCTGAGAAGATAAATACTTCATCCCAAACATATCAAAACTTCTGAAGCCACTTCTTTGGCAAATGGACTTGTGTGTTTGACAGTGTTTCTACTGAAGATAAATACTTCTGAGAAGATAAATACTTCATAAGTAAATCCAAATTCACAGTTGTTCGCCTTAAATGTATACCGCAAGTGCACAGTATAGCTGTGGCCAGCACATGGCAAGTACGGGTTGTACTCAATAGGGAACTTCATTCCAATTACTAGAATTAATTAGATTACTCAATCTAGGCGATCACAATGTTGATTGAGAATTAAACTAAGGAAAATTCTAACGACTAAGTAGTGAGATAAACAGCAGAATGGAAAACACTTAGGTTGGAATTAATAGTACGACTATGCCAGTGAATCAATTATTAACCCCGTCAAACAAATCCAAGATTGCATTATGAGTGGATAGATCGCCTGTTAAGCTCATCTCTCCCCTCTGTTAAAGGTCGAAGACTAATCCTGCAACTATAATCACCTATTCTCATGGGGCTAAAAGTCGAACGATTACAGGATTTACAATCTAGAATCCCAATTAGAATCTTAATTATTTTCATATTAAAACCCTAATTATCTACTAAGTCGCACTAGGTGAAGGTTTCGTCTCTCAACATTCCCCTAAACCCTAGTAAAAATGGATGAACGCTCTTTCAAGTAATTCATCGAGCATGTGGCGTGCATAGTAGAAATTGCAAGCAAACAAGGGGACAGTAAAGGTTAGGGCTAATCCATAATTCAACAATACATAGTCGGCATTAATCCCAACCCAAGTTGGGAGATTTAGCCTAGAATCATCTTCTTAACAATAACCACAACATTCAATTCAATAACCATAACAAATCCTAGAATAATCAAGAACAAGAGAGGAGAATTAAGAGAAAAGAACCTGGAATTAATTGAATGAATTAAAGGTAGAATAAACTTCAATCCAATAGCGTAATCCAAAAGTATGAAAATAAACTCTCAAGCAAAACCTAAAAATCACCTAAGAAGAGTGCTCTCAAAAGGAAAACTGAAGTCTCCCAAAAACTGCAGGAAAAATCACTTAAGTCCTGCGACAGTAGGCTGACACATGGTCATGCTTTGATGCACGGGCGGTCGTGCTTAGATGCACAGGCAGCCGTGCGCTCCCTGTAGCCAGCTAGTGCGCAGCTTCGGCCTCTGCAGCACGGCTGTGCACTCTTGCAGCATGGTCGAGCGCTCTTTTACCCATCTCCCTTTGGCTCTCGGGGCTTCATTAGACCTCCATCTCCTCGTAATTCATTGCCAAAGTTGTCTTTTCTATCAAGACCTGAAGATTCCTCCTAAAAGTACAAACAAACTACATTATAAACCCAATTGAATCCAATGAGGTGAATTTAATCCTTTCTCATCCAGATTTATCATAGAAATAGTGAGAAATAGGGACCAAATAAAAGCTAAAAAGAGGTCAAAATAGAGGTTTATCACTCCTCCATGCTTATCTCTTACTTGTCTCTAAGCAAGACTAGCTCATGAAATACCAAGTAGGGAGATAAACCTCTAGTCACATGCCTCTAACCTCTAGTCACATGCCTCCTCAGGCAAGAGATAAACAATTGATAGATCAAGTTAAATCATGCCTTAAGGACAACCAAGTCAAGGTGCGAAACAATCTCAATAAGACACGCACACTCCCATTCAAGAAGCCCCCTAACAAATACAACACATCAAATACCCCAATATTGAAGTACATAGCAAGACAAGACCTTCCTCAGTAAGTGGTGAGTGAGCGAGACCGGTAGAACCTCACTTTAGGATAAAGTGGAACACTCTCTTCAATGTGTTTAGAATACATAATAAGGGTGCGCTCAATACTCTATCCAATCAAGCAAACTACCATAAACTTGGTAGAGTTCTCGATTCTCCACCACCTAATGCAAAGTGCAATATACCAATCATGAGGGCTTGTAGAAAAGATGTAATGGGGCCAAAGGTAAAGGGTGAGAAGTGGAATAAATTTGAAAAAAGTGGAGCTAATAGTCAAAAGACTAGGGGGCAAAAAATACTTCCACAACTAATGTCGAAACAACAACTTTACACTACAATTAAAAATTGAGCAACAAACCCCACAAAAACCTCAAGGGAGGAGTTAAGCAATCTTATCGCATTACTCTCATGCCAATCACTTCATTCACAACTTTTCTATTTCTTTCTTTTCTTTTCCTTTCTGTTTTTCTATTCTTTTTCTTTGCTTCTTCCTTTTTTTTCATCATTTCTATTTCTTTTGTTTGAAAGGAGAAAGGCATGTGAATGACATGGGAAACACAAACTCGAATCATGAATCTCCCCAAGCAAGCCACTAATTACGTACCCAAGGTGAACTAACTTTCGAAGCAAACCCAACTCAACATGGAAGTATTGCTCCACTAGACCTTGACAAGGATATAGAGAATATCGATAGGCCAAGTGTATAGTATGTAGGGGGAAACAACAAAGACAAGGGGAAAGACACAAAGAGCTAGCAAAGAGGGTAGTACATATTAATAGGTGGCTTTTTGGCTCATGTGACTAAATAAAACAAAAATTGCAACAATCATATTAACACATGCACATGCTAAATGCAATTTCAAAGAGAACAAGACCAAGTTCTAGAGATGTAATCCTGGATAAGTCAAACATGAAGGAAAGTATGAGACTATATGCAATAAATAGTCATTAGGCTCAAAGTCTCACAGGTAAATCTACCACAGTCCAACAACTTACTCCAAGGTATGTCCCACTTATCGAGGTCAATCAAGCCATGTCATATGAGTCTCAAGGGCAATATGACATACAACATAGGGCAGGGGAAATACATATGGCAATGTTAGAGCACAATTCACAAAAGTTCGCGCCATAACAGGCCACACTTCAACACACAACTCAACCAAATCAATCCATCATCACCCCCTGTGTTCTCTTGATAAGAGGGGTTTTCACACACATTTATTAAAAAGTAACAAATCTAACTAAGAAAGCGGTAAAGGATATAAGGGGAAACGAAGAGAAGGGCAAGAAGTAGTGCCTAGAGATCTTAAGAATGCCCAACTCGATCATTTCTCCTTTCTGAGATGCAAAATCTAGCCTATGTGCTCTAAACTACATGCTCTAATAAACGAAAAATATAAAAATAATCCTAGTGAAACTATATGAGGTTCGATCTATGTGATGCGAATGCAAGTGATGTCATTCATCCCCCGCCCCAAGCCCACAATTTTACCCAAAGAGCTGTAAGCGCACCCCCCATTCTGGAGACTTTCATTATCCTCAATGAAAAGGACATAGAGAAAGCTAAGGGAAAGGTGGAGCCAATAGCACCTAGGGGAAAAAGAGTGGGCGGACGGGAAAGAAAAACATACCTTTTTTTTTCAAAAGCAGGTGAATGCTTGGGTTGCTCCCAAGAAGCGCTTGTTTAAGGTCCTTAGCTTGACCCTTACCTCCAAATAATAGACGGTAACGATGCGAGAGGTGGCCTGCAGGAGATGTGGAAGTGTGAAGTAGGATCCTCTACCTCCCCAGTACAGGTAGAAGCGGTCGCGAAATGAATCGAGACGGCTGCAGAAAAAGTAGAGGAACCTCCAAGCAGTATATGAGATCCCCCATTTCCATCAGATATCTTAACCCCAGAAATAGCAGCAAAGGGGGAAAGAGGGATAGGCTCCTCAGAAGGTGAAGAAAGGACAGGCGTTAAAGGCGGTGTGGGATGAGGGAAACTGAAGTCCATTCTCTCCCCACACAGTTGGAAGGATAGAGTGCTTGCCTGAATATCGATCATTACCCCGACAGTTGTAAGGAATGGGTGACCTAAGATGATGGGGCCGGGAAGTCCTCATCCATGTCAAGAATGACGAAATCACAGGGGATGAGGAACTTGCCCACCTGGATTGGGACATCCTCCAGAATGTCGACAGGCTGCCTAGTGGAGCAGTCTGCTAGCTGAATAGTCATACTGGTGGGCGTGAGGTCCCGTAGTTGCAACTTCTTATAGAGAGAGAGCGGCATGAGACTCACGCTAGCGCCCAGATCGCAAAAGGCTCTCTCAATCTATATATCCCCTATGCAGCATGGGATAGAGAAATTGTCAAGATCCTGCAGTTTTGATGGCAACCGCCTCTGTAAGAGCGCACTGCAGGACCCGCCAATGGGAGCCACTAAAACTTCCCCAGGTTCTCCCTTCTCGGACAGGAGCTCTCTCAAAAACTTCAAATGGGCAGGTGCGTCCTTGAGAGCTTCCATAAAGTGACTACTAACATAGATTCGGCGTAGGGTATCCAGGAATCGCGCAAATCTAGGTTCAACCTGACATAGCTTGGACCATGCCAGTCTCTGAGGGAAAGGCACTGGGGGCTGGTAAGTATGAGCTGAAGGTGTAGGACTAGGCTCCTTAACAGAACTCATATTCTCTTCTTTCTTTTTCCCCTCTGTTTCTGCAGAATCAGGAACTGGAACTACCTCCTGGAGAATCATTACCGGGATCTCTGCTAACCCCTCTTCTGTCGTGGAGATGGCATTGACGTAACCTTACGGGTTAGTCTTGGGCTGGCTTAGGAGATGCCCCTAAGGCTGAGACAGGTGGCTCACCTGTTAAGCAATCTGAGCAATCTGGGCATCCATTGTCTTCTGATGAGCAGCCATGGCATCGATCCTGGAGGTTAATAAATTGAGCAATTCACCAAGATCTTTATTAGTCTTGGTCTGAGTTGATATGAAGCGCTCCATGAAACTCTCTAGATGTGATGTGGGTTGAGGAGGTGGAGGAGGTGGAGGA
The DNA here is from genome assembly GCA_029747015.1 of Carnegiea gigantea. Taxonomy (NCBI): domain Eukaryota; kingdom Viridiplantae; phylum Streptophyta; class Magnoliopsida; order Caryophyllales; family Cactaceae; genus Carnegiea; species Carnegiea gigantea. Next base: position 40,155 of record JAKOGI010000243.1, on the reverse strand, counting down.
TTATAAGGAGCTCTGTTGTGGAAACCAGCTGGTTGGACAGAACTCTGGGGGTGATGGTTGGGGTTCTTATAGAGAGGAATTGGGTGACTCTTCCAACCCTGGCTATAGGTGGTGGGGTGGGGGTTATTTTGTGGTGGAGGGCTATGGCTATGGAAAGCGTTGACGTGTTCAATGCTAGGAGGAGCATTATAACACTTAACAGATGTATGACCTTGTACACCACAGGCCTCACAATACGCATAGACCCCCATTAATGACCTCGTATAAGTGACTGATAGGGTAGCCACTCTATCCAACCGCTGTGCTAGGGTGTCCAACCTTGCTGGCTAGGAGTGTCACAGCGTCCACCTCGTGTCTGCCATCGCCCCTCTTGTGGGTGGCTCTCTCACTCGACCAGTGATAATTGTTGGAAGTCATCTCTTCCAACAATGCCTTTGCCGCTTCAATAGACTTGCCCATGAGAGCACCCCCCCGCTGCGGCATCGACAGAATTTTTCACTGACCGATCCAACCCATCATAGAAGGTTTGGATTATGAGCCACTCAGGAACTCCGTGGTGGGGACATTGCCACTGGAGGTCTTTAAACCTCTCCCATGCCTCGTACAGGGACTCTCCATCCAGCTGGGTGAAGGATGTGATGTCCGTCTTCAGCTTGACAGTCTCGCCAGGTGGGAAGTATTTGCTGAGGAAAGCCTTTGAGAGAGCCTCCTAGGTGGTGAACGAGTTGGGCTCCTCGTTCTGCAGCGAGTCACTGGCCCTATCCCTCAGTGAGAATGGAAAGAGCCTTAGTTGAATTGCATCGGTGGTCACCCCGTTGAGTTTGATGGTGTCACACTTCACAAGGAATTTGCGAAGGTGCACGTTGGGGTTGTCCGAGGGTGGCCGCCGAACTGGTCCCGCTCTACGAAGGTGATGAGCGTGGGATTGAGTTCAAAGTTGTTGGCTTCGACTGTCGGGTTCACAATAGATGATGTGATACCCGACGCTTGTGGCAGGGCGTAATCGCACAATACCCTCTGGTCTTACCCTGCCATTGTTGCTTCTGCTTTCTTCTTCCTTCTTGCTTCTTCGCTATGCTAGCGTGCTGCTGCTTCTATCTCAGGGTCCAATGGGATAAGGTCTTGATCCCTTTGACTTCTCCTGCGCATACAAAAGCAAACACTACCACAGCGCAAACAATTTCTAGCAAGAATAGGAAGAATTATAAACTAAAACAAAAGAAAGAAAAAAAGAAATGTCTAGCCTAGAGTATTCGAATCGGTTCTAATATTGGAAGGCACAAGTTCCCCAACAACGGCGCCAAAAACTTGTTCGTGTTAAATTTATACCGCAAGTGCACGGTGTAGCTGTAGCTAGCACATGGCAAGTACGGGTCGTGCTCCACAGGAAACTTGGTTCCAATTACTAGAACTAATTAGATTACTCAATCTAGGTGATCACAATTGTTGATTGAGAATTAAACTAAGGAAAATTCTAACAACTAAGTAGTGAGATAAACAGTAGACGTTGGAGTTAATAGCACGACTATGCCAGTGAATCAATTATTAACCCCGCCAAACAAACCCAAGCATGCATTACGAGTACATAGATAATCAGTCAAGCTCATCTCCCCCCTCTCTCAAGAGTCGAAGACTAATCCTACAACTATAGTCAGCTATTCTCATGGGACTAAAAGTCGAAGGATTACAGGATTTACAATCTTGAATCCTAATTAAAATCTTAATTATTTTCATAGTAAAACCCTAATTGTCTACTAAGCCGCACTAGGTGAAGGTTTCGTCTCTCAACATTCCCCCAAACCCTAGTAAAAATGAATGAATGCTCTTTCAAGTAATTCATCGAGCATGTGGCGTGCATAGTAGAAATCGTAAGCAAACAAGGGGAAAGTAAGGGTTAGGGCTAATCCATAATTCAACAACACATAGTCGACATTAATCCCAATCCAAGTTGGGAGATTTAGCCTAGAATCATCTTTTTAACAACAACCACAACATTCAATTCAATAACCATAACAAACCCTAAAATAATCAAGAACAAGAGAGGAGAATTGAGAGAAAAGAACCTGAAATTAATTGAATAAATTAAAGGTAGAATAAACTTCAATCCAATGGCGTAATCCAAAAGTATGAAAATAAACTCTCAAGCAAAACCTAAAAAATAGCCTAAGAAGAGTGCTCTCAAAAGGAAAGCTGAAGTCTCTCAAAAACTACCGGAAAAATCACTTAAGTCGCGCGACAGCGGGCTGACGCGTGCTTAGACGCACGGGCAGCCGTGCGCCCTGGGTGCACGGCCGTGTACTCCCTGTAGCGAGCTAGTGCGCAGCTTCGGCCTCTGCAGCATGGCTGTGCACTCCTATAGCACAGTCGTGTGCTCTTTTACCCATCTTCCTTTGGCTCTCGGGGCTTCATTAGACCTCCATCTCCTCGTAATTCATTGCCAAAGTCGTCCTTTCTATTAAGACCCGAAGATTCCTCTTGAAAGTACAAACAAACTACATTATAAGCACAATTGAATCCAATGAGGTGAATTTGATCCTTTTTTATCCAGATTTATCATAGAAACAGTGAGAAATAGGGACCAAATAAGAGCTAAAAAGAGGTCAAAATAGAGGTTTATCAATAGTCCTCCATGGGGCCTATGTCTCGGGCCTGATCTGAGGGCTCCTGGACAACTTGCTTATGAAAGAAGACGTGTTTTGGGTAGTAGACAGGGCGACTGAAAGGGCAGCATCCGCCAGTAGCCAAGGGTTTGTTTGGATCGAACTGGCATAGATTGACAGCGAGTTGTAGTAAAGGTTGGGGTAAAGTGTTGCTTTGCATTATTTTCTGATGAATTCCAGGCTCCCACTTCCTGCGTATCTTGTTCCAAGGCTGGTGTTTATGAATATGTTGAAGGATAATACAATACTGAAGAAGAATACATGAAAATGTCTGTGAAACAGCAAGGTTATCATTTTTTTTCAACTCCAATGTATAATGGAGTACTAGTTTGGGGCTTTGGGCTCTTTTTGAGGGGTTAAGTTCTCTTTTGATGAGAATATGAAGGGAAAGCATGTAGATTTTATACTGCATTCAGTGCTAGGGCATCAGCAAGTGGTCAAAGTATCTGATATATGAAGAATTTTAGTTTTGCAAGATATTGGAAAAATCTCATACAAATAGGGCCTATCAAAATCGAACTGAATTATGAGTTGAACATACTTGTCCCTGGACTCTTTGGTTGTTGTGGGTATGCTTCAAGGTAGTTGTAAATTTTAGTTAAATAGGTTCTGGGGTATTTTAGACCAAAAAAATCCAAATTAATAAATACTTCTTTGGCAAATGGACTTGTGTGTTTGATGGTAGCTTATCATTGCTTTGTTCATGGACAGTATGATCTTTGTTCATGGTTTCTGTTTCTTGAAAGCTTGACTAACCTAATCATTTGGTTATATACCAGCTGATGCTTATTTGTTGAGGAAGTGATATGGAAAGTTAAGCGGCAACCTCTTCAATGCAACCCGAAGATGGATATAGTAAGTATGCCATTCAACAACGTAAAAGGAAGAAGAGGTCTAAAGTGCAGAGGGAGCTTGAAGAAGGTAAGAATGCACAAGGTGAGAAAACAATAACTTGTAAGCATTGTAAAGTAGTCATGACCGCTAATCCTAATAGTGGCACTTCTCACCTGAAGCGTCACTTAGATAAATGTCCACATCGACCTAATGGAGTTGAAATTGGGAAGTTAGGTATTGATGATTGTGAGGACTTTGTCTTTAACATGAATGAGCTTTGAAAAGAAATTGTGTTTTATATCATAGAAGGAGCTTATTTGTTTGCAACTATTGAAGCGAAAGGTTTTAAACAGATGATGTCTAAAGCTAACCCGAACTTTGTGCCATTCAGTCGTTCAACGGCTAAGAGAGAATTATTGTCCATGTATGTGGGGGATAGAGATAAGGTCAAGGATATGCTATTGAAAGTTCCGGGTAGGATTTATTTGACAACTGATAATTGGAAGTCAAACCACACTTATCAGCACTACATTTACATCACAGCTCATTTTGTGGATAGTGCTTGGAAGTTGCATAAAAGGATCCTTAGGTTTAGGGCGTTGACACCTCCTTATGATGGTGAAAGTATTGCGAATGAAGTGTTTCTGTTTCTTACTCAGTGGAACATTGAACATAAGATACTTACTATCACTGTGGATAATGCCAAGTATAATGATGTAATGGTGTCTAATCTGAAAAAGCGTCTTATTCCAAGGAATGGGTTGATTAGTAGTGGTGCTTTCTTCCATGTTCGATATTGCGCACATATCTTGAATCTTATTGTGTAAGATGGTTTGCAATTGATTGGAGACATTTTGGAAAAGATTCGAAATTTGGTGAAGTTGATGACCAGGTCTTCTCAAAGAAGTAAAGATTTCTATGAAATTGCTGAAAAATTTTTTCATTTGGATGTGAGAAGAAAACTGAATTTGGACATGCAAGTCCGTTGGAATTCCACTTATAAGATGGTGGATAATGTTATGCATTATAAGAGTGTGTTTGGTTATTTGGTGTCCACTAATTAACCATTGCAACTCTATGTGCTTGTAGAAGAAAAGTGGGAAAAAGTCACTGTTATACATAAATTTTTAAAGTTATTTTATGAAGTGACTTGTATGTTTAGTGCTATCAAGACCCTGACTTCGAATTTGTATTTTAAGGGTGCATGGATGGTCCATCTTCGTTTGTTTGAGGCTACTCAAGGTCCTTATAAATTTTTAACGGACATGGGAAATAGGATGCTTGGGAAGTTTGACAAGTACTAGTCCGAGTATAACCTATATTTATCATATGCTGTCATTCTTGATCCTAGATGTAAGATTAAATTTGTTGAGTATTGTTTCAGTAAACTATTTGCCCCGGATGATGCCATAGAACGGGTGGGTAATGTATTGAGTACTTTACATTCCCTATGTGATGAGTACAAGTCACATACTACATCAACTTCACCAATTGTCAGCTCTTCTCCTATTGTAAGTGGTTCTAGGGATGATTATTTTGATGATTATAACAGTTTTAGTGGTAGAAGGTCTAAACTACAAGCAGGGAGGTCGCAACTTGACTTGTACTTGGAGGAGCCGGCCCTTGAGTTAAATATGGAGTTAGATGTTTTGGAGTTTTGGCATGGAAGTTCCATGAGATACCCGGAACTTTCTTTAATGGCACGAGACTTGTTGACTATCCCAGTTAGTACTGTAGCCTCAGAGTCTGCATTTAGTCTTGGTGGCAAAACCATCTCCCTGATTCATAGTGCATTGAAACCAAAGATCGTACAAGCACTAGTGTGTTTGCAAGACTGGAGACGTACAGACTATGATGTAACTTTAGTGGTCGATAATGATTCTAATTCAGACGAAGAAGGAGCATATGAGGATGAGGAGGACAATACAAGTCTTTTCTTTTAGGTAATTAGTTCTTTGGATTATTATAATAAATTATATTTACTGAATTATACTTGTGAGCAACACTTATATGATGCTAATATTTTCATATGAAATTCAAGTGCAGGACTTTCTAATCCGCGGCTTCGTGATCAAATATGGACTTTATCACTTGGTGGAATTGGTTTTAGAAATTATTATTGTTAATTTGCAATGGCTCAATGGTGTATTTTGAATTTGAGCTTATTGTAATTTAGATTATAATTGGTTGTTTATTTTCTAACTTTAAATTTGGACTAGTTTAGCTTGGTTGGAAAATAATGACATTAGTTGGTAAATTAACTAACCAAAAACACTAATTAGGTGATAATGAGCGTGCCATGGGCGGGTTGGGCTTATTTGGCCCATAACCCGGCCTGGCCCATTAACAAATGTGCTGAACCCGGCTCGACCCGCTTAGTTAATGGGATGGCCCAGTCCGTCCCGACCCAGTCCGTTGCCCACCCTTATTCGTAGATAATCCAACATTATCCACCAATGCATAAATTTACCCCATAAAACAAGACAAGATTATGATTATAAGCTAACAAATGCCAACATTCTTGTAAAAAAAATTTGACATCCAAAAGCCCACATTGTCTCTTTATGAGGATTTATGTGTACATTTAGTTTTAGACATTTCCTCTTTATGAGGACTCCACCTTCCACATCTTTCACCCTAATTCGATTCTGTCAGAAATACATATTGCCTCTTTATAAAGGATTTGTGTGTGCTGTATGGATGGCAAGCTTAGGTAACTGAACTTTGGCAATTTCCCCCTTCCCGACCCATCGTGGCTTATTAATAACCACTAAGATAGGGGCCCAATAGACTCGCATGTTCACTCCTATCATATCATATCATCATATCACATCTCTCTCTCTCTCTCTCTCTCTCTCTCTCTCTCTCTCTCACACACACACACACACACACACATGTGTGTGTGTGTGTGCGTGTGTGTGTGTATGTATGTATACGTATATATATATATGTATATGTATATATGTATATATATATATATATATATATATATATACTACATTATATTATATATATTATGTATGTATGTAATGTATTATATGTATGCGATGTATGTGTGTGTGTGTGTGTGTGTGTGTGTCGACGACGCGTGTGTGGTGTGTGTGTTGTGTGGTGTGTGTGTGTGTAACATACATACCATTACACCACACACACACCATAGATATATATTGTTTGCACATAAACACACACACCACACACATCATTAATATATATATATACATACGTCATACATACATACATAATACATTATATACCCATACACACATATAAATAAATATTATAATATTACACACTATATAGATAGTATATCTATATTATATATATATGTGTGTGTAGTGTGTGGTGTGTGTGTAAGTGTATATGTTGTAGGTATGTATGTACGTATGTATATATGATATATGTGTGTGTGGTATACATATATATATATATATATATATATATATATATAGATGTATGTATGTAATATATATACATATATATATGTATGATGTATGTATTTATATATATATATATATATATATATATACACACACATTAAAAGTTGAATGTAAGCAACGTATTAAGACACATAGGATGACATGTGTATTAGCCATGTAGGATAAAAATATCCATGTAGGTATTGTCACATCTGAATACATTCATTTAATTCAATATCACATTGAATGGTAAGTTTTTGACTACTTATATGCTCTTTATATTATAAATAGCAAAATAATAGGGGTTAAAAGGCATTCCTTCCCTTAATTCTAAAATATCATGCACTGAGATATGTGGATCGTTGATCTCTTCCAAAATGAGATCCCAACCTTTAATTCCATTGATCGTTTTGTGAATCAGATCTCAGTCGTTGATTCAAATACTCCACTACTTCACTTTATTTTTTTTATTTTGTTCTAGAAGGAAAAAAATTCAGCCATTCTTTCTCTCCAGCAAATTGGAGAAGCCAGCGTGTTTGAACATTCTTATACATGTACCTCAAGTATTTGTCATTGTAAACTGATCTCAAACACACTAAGCAGGGTAATGCAAAAGCGGCCATTCTTTCTCTCTCCACAATCCAGTCACGCTACTGTTTTGTATTCTGTGTATTTGCACTAGTGCTTTGCCTCGGCCAGCTTGCTTCCCTATTTATAATGACCTTGGCCGTCTTCGGCACTAATT
>JAKOGI010000243.1:5000-27500 GCA_029747015.1 Carnegiea gigantea | reverse complement strand
AAATAAAATAATAATTTAAAGATTAATGCACTTCTATTTTTTTAGTCATTATTTGATATAACAATTACTTATTTCTTATATTAGGTTCAGTTGTTGATTTATGTTTTGATCAATTAATTGTGATTAGGTTGAATTATGTCAAAATTATCGATTTATATTTTGATCAACTGATCATTTGTAAGTAAATTGTGTCAGAATTCATAATTTTCGAGTGTGGTGCTATAACTAATTCAATAAGTTGATTTGTAAAGTAATTGATTAAATTATTTATGAGAAATATGACATAGTTTTATTTATTTTTTTTGTTAAATTTACATTTTGACTGAAATCTGTATTGGAAATGGTAAGATGATTGACATATAGTATAAATGCCACAATAAAGTAGTTTAGTTTTGTTTTTGAAATGAAGTAATTTAATTTTCTTGTTGAATAAAATGGGATACTCAAAATCATGGTGATCAAAAAATAAGAAAAAATATGATTAAAAAAAAGAAAAATAGCAAGGAAGAGGACATGAACAGTATGAGAGGAGAACTACAGTGGTAGGATGGGAACGGACGGAGCATCTGAACAAGAGGAAAATAAATAGAGGGGCAAACTAATTAAGGCAGCTTTAATTTCTTTTGGTGTCTGACACGGATACGCACACAAGAAAGGGCTTCGTTGGAAAAGGTATCAAAATTAAACCAACAACTGTTGGTAATTTTCCCTAACTTCTAAGGCGAGACATTTTTTAATAAATTAAAAACAGTGCATGTGAGTGGTTTCGAACCGGCGAAATATGGGAAGCGACAGCAAAGGTAGACAATTCGTGCTGCACCACCGGACCAGTTGTACTTAGACCTGGTAAAACTGACCCGAGACCCGAAACTCGAACCGAACGACGCGAGCCCATACCCGACCCGACACCCGAAATATGCTCACTTGAAAGTGGACCCGAAACTCGAATTGACCCGAACCGACCCATACCCAACCCGAAATTTTCTACAAAGTTGCTTGTTTTGGCATGGCGAGCGTATTTAATCAAAAATTGGTTGACCCGAAATCAACCCAACCCGAACCATACCCGACCCAAATCTAAACTACCCGAAATGTCACTTAACCCGAACATGACCCAACCCGAACTTGATCCGACCTGTACCCAAACGGAATGACTTATTTGCCAGGTCTAGTCGTACTTGCATTCATCAATTTTCCTTATTGTTTATTTATACCTTTTAAGTTTTTAAATTTTCTCCATATATTAAATTTTTTTTTCCGGGGGAGGGGTGTCGGGTGACCCTACTGACACCACGCTGGATCCCCGTTGAATTGAAAATCGAACTTGAGTAGAAGTTTTGACCTTCTTACTTGATCCGTTGACCCTCCTGTTTAAAAAACTTAAATTTTAAAATCAAAATAAAAGACTTTGATTGCATTTATTTAAAGTCTTTTGGATTTATATTTTCTCGCCTGCACTTAGGCCCCCTCTCACGCAACCTCTTTCCATGTCACCTGTACTTAGCCGTCTTACGCTCCCTCTATAATGTTTGACATAGTTCTTAAAGTCATCAAATTATATATTAGAATGTACTTAATTACAATACTTTTCATTGGAATAGTCTATTATAACTCAACCTTTCATTTAATAGACTACTTAGTGTTGCGTTTTATGATAAAAATAAAACTTAGTAGAAAATAACATTTTATATATAAGAAAGGTTTGAGGGTCAGGTCCGAACCGATGACCTAAGGATAGCCGCACGGTTAGGGTAAGGGCTACTCATATTGAGAATTGGGGAGAGTTAGGATCGAGAAAAATCTACCTACCAACCCTCGTAACTTGACCCTTAACCTACCCGACACTCAACCCATATTTTACTTCAATTTGGACACATCTTATCTGTATTTAACGCCTAACTTGACAAGTCTATGTACGATGAGCCTTTCTATTTTTAAGGGTCATATCTTTTGTCATACACAATGAACTGTCCAGAGGATGCATGCCATTTTTAACACGTTTTTGAAGTTTTCAAATGGACGGTGTTTTATTTATCTATCGTACCCTTTTGTCGATTCCTTTTGGGTTGCTTTCTACTATTGTTTTTAATTTTTTGGGATTTTTGGCCTTTTCCTTTATGTAGTTGGACTCTATTCATTTATTTAACTTCTAGTTTTTTGCTCACTTATTTTTTCAATAAAATTATTAAAATAGTAAAATGATTAGTGTCATACCATAAGACACTTTCTAAGTGTCTTGTTTTTGTTTAAAAATCATATTATCATATGTTTAAATTGATAAAAATGGTATAATTGAACAGTGGAAGCACACTACAAGTTGTAAAATGTTTAAAATTATCTTTTCATCCATAATCTACTAGCTTTCTAAAATATATGTATCAGATGCCCTTGCAGATATGATTGATCTGATTATGATCTTATTTAATATTTTATCGACGTATCCGACAAGTATTTAAGCTTAGGAAATTCATAATTAAACATAATTATTAAAAATTGGTGATTTTAAATGATAAAATATATTAATTTCGGATAAGACAAGACATTTAAAAGTGTCTTACCATAAGACATATATCATCACTCATTAAAATATAACACGTGCATTTTTTTGAATCGGAAGATTGTGTTTTTGATTATGACTTTGTAGTCAACTTTAAAAAACTTAGAATTATTAAATTTTGAGAGTTTATGATGAATCTTTCACTTATATTTAATAAATCTTTAGTTGGAATATATAAATGATGTCCCTTTTATTTTCGCAAGCGACCAACCTTTTAAACGGTTTACAAAGCGATGTATAGCTATGTATATGATAGCTAGACATGGTGAAGAGGGAAGAATTTGATTTATCTGAAGGACTTTGGCAAATGATTAGACCTGACAAATGGGTCATTCGGATTGGGTATGATTTGGGTCTTAGTTCGGTTCGAGTCACTTTCGGGTCAACTATAATCGGGCTCGGTTTGGGTGAAGTTCGGATTTGGGTTAATTTCGGGTCAACCATGTTCGGGTCGGGTGGTTTAGTTCGGGTGGAGTTTGGGTCGAGCATGATTCAGGTTGTATACGGTAGCCCGGTTCAAATCGGGTATGGGTCGAGTCTAATTTGGGTCGGGGGGGATTCGGTTTAATGTTCGGGTGAATGTCGGATCGGGTGTAAATCGGGTTAAGTATAGATTAATTCGGGTTAATTTCGGGTTAGCGTATATTTTGAATGTGCTCATTTCTAATATTAAACTATATTTAAAGATCAAATCCGTTTAATTAGACAAACCCATTAGCCTATTTATTATATGTTCTTCTTTTAAGTCATACATTAACGTTTAATCGTTTATACGTTCGTAACTGCATATATATATATATATATATATATATATATATATATATATATATATATATATATATAATTGTGTATATATATATATATATATATATATATATATATATATATATATATATGTATGTGTATATGTGTGTGTGTGTATATATATATTATATATTATATATATATATATATATATATTATTATATTATATATATATATATATATATATATATATATATATATATATATATATATATATATTTAATATATATATATATATATATATCTGTGTGTGTGTGCGCGCGCGCACGTGTGTGTATATATGTATATATGTGTGTGTGTGTGTATATATATAAGTTTAAAGTTTCATTAAAATTAAAAGGAACTTTTGTAATTTAAATTTTTGTGGGCTTGCTTATACATTTACTATGAATGTTTGTAAGTTACAAGTACAACCCATCAATGCTCCTATATCTTATGCAGTTATTCGATGTGCAATTGTCTAAAGGATTGCGGGCTATTAAGTCAAGTTTCATTGTTTCAAATACCTCAATTAAGGTTATACTATGACAAAACTAGTGAACTATCCTAGCGTCAATCATGATTCATGAGTCAATTGTCTTATTTGCAAGGCAGTCAAGGCTCAACACCAAAATATATATAGACCTTGAAAAATGACCAATAAAAGAAAGAAAATAATTAGTTTTTTATTTTGACCCCGGTGTTGGTTCATAACTTGACGTTTGTCATATTTGAGTTGGTAAACAGAAACATGTTAGTTCAAGTCGGTATTTTCAATAATCGATTCAATGTTCATTTGATAGCTCGTTAAGTAATCATATATCAAGATTGATTTGTCTTTGTGAGATGTCTATATCTATTAATTATCATTACATTTATGTGATTGTGAATGTTGGTTATCATGAAAGAAAGAAAATAATAAATTCAAATGAGTCACATTACTATGAGATCATATGCAAACGTATATTCTTGAATATGATTATGTAGAATTAAAATTTAAACATGTTATGAAGATAATTTAGAATTGTAGATCAGTAATGCACTAATGCAGTATTTTTGACGGAATAATGTTAGTCATAGGCTCACAAAATGATATTATAAATTTATAATCCTAGCGTGCATTAAGACATTAAGTGAATTCAATAGTAAAATAAAATTGCTAGATCTTAATAAGTTTAATAATTTGTCAATTATGCTTGTCTTTTCTTAATTCTTATTTTGACCAAATATTATATCTCTTATATTTTATTTTTTTATTACATATTTATCAAATTAAAAATTTAAAACCATTAACTATTTGTTTTTTCCTCTTAAATTTCATTTATAAAATTTTCCTCTTAAGTTTAAGTCATTTTTCTTTTTCCCTCCTAAATTTAACTAATTAAGTTTTAAAATTTCAGAATTTCCCCCCAAAATCTAAAACCTTAAAAAAAAAACAAATATTAATAATAATTTTATAGTTTTAGCAAAACAAAAAAACCCTCAAGCCTCACACCCTCAATTAGTCAACCTCTATTCTCTCATAGCCCTCCGTACTCTCTAGCCATCACCCTACAGCGCCTACTCTGTTGGCTGTTGCTCAGATCCTTCTTCGTTCTTCCTTGCAGTGTCACAGGATTCACACCGAACTCCTCAGTCCTCAAGCCTCACACTCAATCTCTCACAAGTCACAACCCTCCCTCTCTCTACCCCTCGAGGCCTCGACGCCGGCTGACTGACCGGTCGACCGTCGACCCTTCAGTCCTGGACGCCGAATGGCCCAAACTCCTCTCGGTCCTCTCTAAGACGCAGCAGTGGCAGCACGCCGTCACCCTTGCTCAGTTCCTCCAGTTCCACACTACTAGCGTCGATCGAGCTGCCGGCCGTTCAGATCTAGCCGCCGGCCGTTCAGATCTAGCCACCCATAGCCCCTCGACAGTTGCTCGGAGCCTCGGACCTCTCAGTCGATGCTGACGGTCACCCGGTTGATGCGACAGTGCCTCTTTTTGGTTTGTTAAGTCTTTTTGATTCATCTCTGTGATTATACGTACTATTACTCCCCTTAACCCCCTTCTACTCACCATCAAAACAAAATCTTCTCTAAAATGCAGTGGAATAAGAAGACCCGAAATTGCTCAGGAGAACTGTCCTCCAACGAGTGGGTAGGGAGGTTCTGTTATTATTTTGGAAACGAAAAGGTGGTAGTGGGAAGTTCATGAAATGTAAACATTTTCTTGGCATTTGTGAATTGTAGTCTTTAGTGAGATTGGACGAATATGGATGTACTTGACCTTTTGAGATTTGATGGAAGGGATACGATGGGGAATTGCTGAATTGTGTTAGGTAATAAACAATGAAAAGTAGAACCAGCAACATACTCACAATGCCTATGCTAATGGAAAGGTACCTGAAGCATAACTCCCAAGTCCCAGGAATGAGGAAATTCCATCCTTTGAGTAGCTCTATGGCCTGAAGAAAAAAATTTTCTCTAAAAAAGTGAATTGAGATGCCACTTTATACTTCCCTTCTATATAATAAATCTTTCTTGACATTCATGCTAAATCATCTGGTTTCTTTGCTTTCGTGGAGCATATCAAGTAATCTGTGATGCGGATCTTGCCCAATCACGGTGGTGGCCATATATAGAGAATAATGCACTGGAATATATGGTCGTTGATCAGTATTTTGCTGTCATAAATTGCTGATGAGCTAGTGAACTGAAACTTAAATGAAGATTTTGTTTTGATTGCCCTATATATTTGCATATATAGTTCATGTTCGGGTTATATTCGGATCGGGTATACTTGGATTCGGGTTTAATTTGGGTAAAATTGAGTCAGGTGAGAATCGGATCGGGTTTAAAACAGGTACGGTTCGGGTCCCGTTCGGGTTGTCCATTTTTGGGTCACTTCAGTTCGGGTTTGAATTGGGTCAGGTCATTTCAGGTGTGGGTAATTTCGAGTCATGCTACAATTCGGGTTTCGTTCGGTTATGAATCAGTTTATTTCGGATGTTCGGGTCCAAATCGGTTCATCCCATCTCGGGTGTTGGTTCGGGTATGGATCCAGGTCGTTTGGTTCGGGTTTTGGGTCTCGGATCAGTTTTGTCAGGTCTACAAATGATGCTTGCCTCACACGTGTGACTAAAAACGGATGTGAAATCTTATGTAGAGAAAAAGGGATAAATGCATTAAACATTCATTTGTCATCCAGCATCTACAATGTGGTTCTAAAGCAGAGAAATATATTCTGGAACGTCAAAATAAAATCTTAATGACAATAAAAGCTAAGAGTAAATGCAACGCAGCTTGCGGGCTGGAAATTTGGCCCGTGGTCCAAGCCTTGTCCAACAACACCGGGCCGCTCAACTCGCCAGCGAATTCAGCCCGAGCTCCCGGTCCTCCCGTACGCCCTTTTCCCTTTTTTTTGGCCATGTCCCCCCTAAAACAACATCGTTTTTGGAGGGCGGCGCAGCTTTTTTTTAATGGCGAAGGGGCACCGAAAATGGGGAGTGAAAAAAGGAAAAATGGCTAGGAATTGTGCTGAGATTTTCCATTGAAGCTAGCCATTGTAAACAGCTAGTTTGTGCCATTTTTTAAAAATTTTTGGAATTTAATTCTATAAATACCCAACTTATAATGTTTAAATTTACATTCAAAAAACAGAAACTTCTATCTCTCATATTTTTCGTTAAGTTTTGAAGTGGTGAAAAAGGTTGTGTTTGAAGCAAGAGATAAGAAGAGAAGAAAGAAGTTTGGGATTTTGTAAGTATTTTTATTAGTTGAATGTTTTGTTTGTTGTCAATTTAAATTTATACATTTATTTGTTTTCATGTGTAGATTTTTTATCTATGGCAAAGATAATGATATATTTTAATTAATTTCTTATCAATTTAAGTTTATACATTTATTTGTGAAGTAAATTAATTTATGATTAATTATAGTTAACTTTAGCTCATATTTATGTTTAAATCAATTAATTTGTTGTCAATTTAAGATTGATATGAAAATTTTATTTATGTTTAAATGTTTAAATGTTTCAATGTTACCTCATATTTATGTTTAAATGTTTAAATGTTTAAATTTATGTTTAAATGTTTAAAAAATTTATTTATGTTAGCTCGTATTTATGTTCAAATGTTTGATGTGAAAAAAACATTGATATGAAAAATTTATTAGTAACATGTTAGGAACTATGGTTATTAATAGTATTATGGTTAAATGTTTAATATGATGTATGAGTTACTTTCATTAATTTTAATATGTTAGGCGAGATTAAAAAGATTCATATGAAAAATACTTCACTTAGTTAAATATTTAATGGATGTATTAGTAACATGTTAGGAGCTTTGAAAAAAATATGAAAAAAGATTTATATCAAAAATTTATTTATGTTTAAATGTTTAAATGTTTAAATATTAGCTCATATTTATGTTTTAATATTTTAATGTTTAAATTTATGTTTAAATGTTTAAATGTTTATATTTATTTATGTTAACTCATATTTATGTTCAAATTTTTGATATGAAAAAAGATTGATATGAAAAATTTACTAGTAACATGTTAGGAACTATGGCTATTAATAGTATTATGGTTAAGTGGTTAATATGATGTATGAGTTACTTTCATTAATTTTAATATCTTAGGAAAGATTAAAAAGATTGATACGAAAAATACTTCACTTGGTTAAATATTTAATAAATTTATGAGTATCATATTAGGAACTTTGAAAAAAGATGAAAAAAGATTGATATCAAAAATTTATTTATGTTTAAATGTTTAAATGTTAGCTCATATTTATGTTCAAATGTTTGATATGAAAAAAGATTGATATGAAAAATTTATTAGTAACATGTCAGGAACTATGGCTATTAACAGTATTATGGTTGAATGGTTAATATGATGTATGAGTTACTTTCATTAATTTTAATATATTAGGACAGGTTAAAGAGATTGATATGAAAAATACTTCACTTGGTTAAATGTTTAATAAATTTATTAGTAACATGTTAGGAACTTTGAAAAAAGATGAAAAAAGATTGATATCAAAAATTTATTTATGTTTAAATGTTTAAATTTATGTTTAAATGTTTAAATTTATTTATGTTAGCTCATATTAATGTTCAAATGTTCGATATGAAAAAAGATTGAGTTACTTTCATTAATTTTAATATCTTAGGAAAGAATAACCGTGAATAATGTTAGAAAATTATGCAATTTATAACCCAAAAAATAAATGTTCCATGTATATAGGTATCATTTGTAGCCATATGGATCTGAATACCCCCGGTACTTTTATGAGTTTACTTGATGGAGATGATAAAATAGAAAATGTTGAGCGTAGTAACACATGTGTGCCTACTAATACCCACGTCCATATCATACCCTACCAAACTATCCTTACCACCTACATTATTATCACCCACGTTATTACCCGCTACCTCCACCTAATTACGTCTCGAGCGCTAGCAACTCTACACCCTCATCAACACCAACCCGATCAATTGCAATTGTAAAGCCACATCGGACTAATAATGATCCTAATAACGATGAGTTGGAAGGGGATAATGTAGAGGCGAGTAGTGTAGGGGTCAAAAAATGATCTGTGGAAGAGGATAAACGGTTGATCACTACTTGGATTAACACAAGTGCTGATCCTGTTATCAGAACCGACCAAAAGAAAACATCTTTTTGGGGTAAGGTGGCGACCAACTTTAACACATATGCCCCAATAGGAGCTACGCAGAGAATGGAGAAGACCTAGAATGCTCGTTGCAGTCGGGGTTACCAATTAGTGAAGAAGTGGGTCGGAAACGTAATAATGTGAGTGGGTCAAGTATGGAAGATATTGTGAATCGTGCTCATGAGACGTTTCTTAAAAGGGTGGGAAGGAAATTTGATTTAGAGTATTGATACTATTTGCTTAAGAATCAGCCTAAATGAAGGACATTTTGTGATACTCTAGATGGAGGACTGTCGAAATAACCAAAAGTAAATGAGGTGGGAGGATATTCTAGCCTCTCTACCCCTACTGATGAAGAGCTTGAAGTTGAAATTGATGGGATTGTCTGCCCCATTAGAAGGAAAGCTGCAAAGAGAAAACTCCAGCAAAAGGCAAACAATATTGTGGTTGATTTGGTGACTAATCACTTTTCTACAATGGGTTCCACAGCTGATGAAAAGGTCAAAATATTCTGCAACTTGGTAACAGTAGTTGATAAGAACACAACAACAACTTAAGAAGTAGTTTGCCTTAGAGATGAGGTTCAAAAACACAAGGGGATCAAGGCGGAGTTGGAGATGAGGAAGCAGGCCCCTAAGGAGAGGTAATATGACGATTAGATAATGTTGATGGACCTTGCAACCCTGTCTTAAGAAGATGCTGCTTACTTCAGAATGATGAAGGAATAAATTAGACGGAAAAGAATGGGAAATCCTCCCCAAAATTAGTATGGAAATACTCCCCAAAATTAGTAGTCTATCATCCTCTAGCTATTTAGATGAACCTTTGTTATTTAAATTAGTGTACTCGCCTCTAGTTATGTTTTGTTACTTGTAACAAATAGTTTATGCAATGAATAGTTTATGTTTTCTTACTTGTATCCATTTAAATCATATGTTCACAATGAAAATTAGTTATGAAATGAAAGTTTATGTTTTGTTAATTGAAACCATTTGTATTTAACTTATGTTTTGTTATTTGTAGTTCTTTCAATTTGTAATTTACTCATGTTCAAGTTCTTTTTAAATTAATGATTGTGTACACAGGTGCTGAACAATGGAAAATCACAATGCGAATTTGACACCCCTTGTACAAGATTCATCTTCCTCAGCCTCCTCGAACATGTCGTCCTCATCATCATCGAATGGTCTAAGCTTCATATTGGAAGATTTCGATAATGATATTATGCCCATTATGGAAGATTTACTTGATGATGAGACTGACAACCAAGATATGACATTTCTTCTAAAGGTTTTGCAAGCTGCACAAGATTTGAGACCTTCATCCTCCTTGCCTCGAATGAAGAGAAGATTTATAAGGAGAGATCAACAAAAAGCTTATGAACGCTTATTCAGAGACTACTTCATAGAGGATTCTACTTACAATGAGCAACATTTTCGCTGAAGATTTAGAATGCGCAAGCACTTATTCATTTGCATAATGGAGGCACTAGGAAATCATTCTGATTACTTTCAGTTGAAGTATGATGTGGTTGGCAACCGCGGGTTGACACCACTTACCAAGTACACCGCAGCCTTGCGGATGCTTGCTTACGGTATTTCTGCCAATTGCGTCGACAAATACTTGAAGATCGGTGAAAGCACGTCACTGCAGTGCTTGAAAAAGTTTGCTAATGGTGTCATAGCAATATTTGGGGGAGAGTATTCAAGGAAACCAACCCCAGCCGATGCTGATCGTCTATTAGCTGCAGGGAATAAGCGTAACTTTTCCTGTATGTTAGGAAGCATCGATTGTATGCATTGGAAGTGAAAGAACTGTCCGAAGGCTTGGAAAGCAGTATTTGCTAAAAGGGACTATAAGGTTCCGACTATCATTCTTGAGGCAGTTGCGTCATATGATATGTGGATATGTGCATGCCTTCTTCGGAATGCCAGGAAGTATAAACGATATAAACATCCTTGACCGTTCCCCAGTGTTCGATGAGCTATATCAAGATCGTGCTCCAAAATGCGAGTATGTCATCAATGGTCACGAGTACAAAATCAGATACTTTCTATCAGATGGTATTTAGCTAAAATGGGCGACTTTTGTGAAAACCATCCCCCTTTTGCAAGGTCCAAAGGCAAAATTATTTGCTCAACAACAGGAGGCAATTAGAAAGGATGTCGAGCGAGCCTTTGGTGTGCTACAAGCTTGCTTTGGCATAGTTCATGGCCTTGCTTAATACATGAAGGAGAAAGTCATGTTGTTGATAATGAAAGCATGTGTAATACTCTATAACATGATTATTGAGGATGAGTGAGATTTGTACGGCCTTGCTTTTGATTACGAGCAAGTGGACAGTACTGCCTCAGAGCCTATTATTCGATGTAACGTTCATCCGTGCTGTGAGACTTACTTACGTAGACCAATATAAGTTTGAGACCCCGAAATGCATGCCCGTCTCCAGGCAGATTTGGTTGAAGAAATGTAGAACCGACATAGACGTTGGCGTAAATAACAATTTGTAATGTAATTTTTTAGTTGAACTATTATATTTGTATTATTAATGTTTTTAGTCCAACTATTATATTGTTTTTTAATTTTATTGTAAATAGATGTATTGTGTTCTTTTTTTTTTTTAAATCAAGCCTTTATTATTTTAGTTTTTTTATTTTAGTTTGATATCATACTTTAAAAAAATTTTATTACTATAGTGAATTATTAAATTTTCAAAAAATATCGTAATATAAATAATCTAAAAATTCACACCAATGCACAAAATAAACCAAATAATATGTTTGTGGTAGGGTCCATATGCATTATTTTATTTGGTGATCCAAGTTGGTGATCCAAGGGATATAGAGAAGAGAAAAAAGGTTAGATTGTGGGGTGATGTGGAGGATGTGGGCCCCCACTTGTGATCCAAATACAAGGATCACCATTGCATGTGCTCTAACTTCAAATATATTGAGCATGTGAGTTCCTATATAAACTATGTTTTTTATCGGAAAAGGAAGTTCATTAATGAAAATCAATTGTAAATATACTTGGCTATTTTGCTATGCCTAAATACATTGTTTCTTGCTTTGAGTATCCACACTTCATCTCTTTTATTTTAGGGATACTACTAATCAATGAGTTATTTATGCTTGTAATGTAGGAAATTACGTGACAGAATGTGGTGGTTTTCTACCTTAAAGTAGAATCAACATGATATTAATCATGGTGGTCACCTCATATTCCTCCCTTTTCTGAAGAAACAGGGGGGCAGAAAAACCTTCCGTAGTGACGGTTGAAGCATTTAAACAAAAATTTTCACCTTTAATTTTCACATATCCTCCCAATAATTTATGCAAATTGTCGTTTACTCTAGATCTACCATTATATTAAAAAATATATAATCTTTGGATATATTTCAACTAGAAAAATTAACGTTTAGGCATTTGATAAGTTTACTTACAATTATGTTCAACGAGTGTTTTGAATGTTAAGTTGTCAAACTATTGTCTGAATAGAAAAATATTTTTTTTTCTTTGCATTGCATTTATATAACGTGAACTGTATATTTAAGTTGACATTCACTTTTATTAATTTTTACCACTTAGACGCCCATGCAAAGGCGTAGGCAAAACCTAATATTTTTAAACAAAAATTATATAGTGGAAGTATCTTTTGTCATTGCTATTTTTTAAAAAATCAATTCTATAGTTAATTAACATTGAGTTGCCGTTGGTTCTTAAATTATTGATACTTATTCTCCCTATCATATAAAATTGACAAGGAAGCAAAGATATCTTCTATTGTTATATCCGATTGACAGTTGTCACCCCATGTATACAATCGCAAAAATGAGCGCATTTTGTGAGATAACTCGTCATGATAATTCTATCCTTTATTTTCCTAGATAGCAAAGCTATGGTTTTCCTATTTCTTTTTTTTTAAATTTTTTCTTTTCAAAGTAAAGTGTTGCCTCACCAAATAGCTAGCTTTTGCTCTAAAATTTACAAAATAATTTAAATAAAATCAGTATTGAGATGGTAAGAAAATAATTAATGTGATAATAGAGAAGAATTTGATCAATATGAAAAATTAAAAGAGAATCACCTCCTTTTTTTTTTTTTTTTAAACAAAGACCTTTAGTCAAGGAAACCACCTAAAAAAAATACCTAGGCTCAATTTTGCCATCATCAAATGCGTTGGTTACAATATCAACTTTTCCATCATCAAATTTGTAGTACATATTAGTGAATGTAGAATATTAGACTTTATAGAATAGAAAAATTCAATAAAATTATAAAATTTTTATTATTATCTTAAACAAAAGATATTTAATGGAATTATTATATGTTATTGATAATTTTTTAAAAATAAATTCTCTAGTTAATTGAAATTGAGTTGCCGTTGGTTTATAAATTGTTGATACTTATTGTCCCTGTCATATAAAATTGACAACACATCTAGTTGTCAATTTTTACATCATGTATACGATCACAAAATGTGCAAAATGAGTGCAGAGTGTGTTGTGATTTCCGCAAGCGTACGGTTTATCGTTGTACGAATTACGGGTATCATCCTCATGGATGGTGGTGAAACTAGATTACTAAAAATTCTAAACTAAATTAAAACTAAATGCTAAAATTATCCAACACCAAGGTCAAGTTATCCTACCAATTATTAGATTAAGTAAACAATATTAATTCATAGAATTGTAAGCTCTAACTTGCAAAACGAAAGGACTAAAATACGAATGAAGCACCAAACTCTAAATAAGTTGAGCCCACAACACTTAGCTATAATGATTTATTTTTCATACAAACAACCCAACCATTGACGCAGAGCAAAGTGAAGAAACAGAGCAAAGCAAGACCCAGTTAAATTTGATTCAAACCATAAATTTGATGCCAGTAGAGAACCCTCTTCATTCAAGAAGCAATCCCGAAATGCGAATTCAATAAAAGCAACCCAATTTGCATAATTTCAGAATATAATTTTCTTTGGGATTTGCGACTGGAAAAACAAAGAACTAAACTCAAAGAAACAGAAAGAACTGCTACTCTACGCTATGTTAATCTTTTCTACTGCTGCTCTTTAATCTCCATTTGAGGGCTCAAAAATGCCGACCTCCAACCTCTCGACTGCCCCCATCAATCCCGAATTAAACCTCCCCTTAATGATTCGAAACCGTTAAACTGCTGATGATGAAGAAGGATAACGGAAACGAAAATTAATGCAATAAATGAGGGAGGATAAAGAGAGTTGCCATGGCTGTGTTGGAGCAGATGAAAAGGCAGAGCTAAGAAGGGGGTTTCGAGCTCTGGGTTACGCAGGGGAAAGAAGAAGAAAAGAGGTGAGACGGAAGTCACGTGCCTCGAGCGTGATCTTAAGTGAGGAAAATAGAGAGGTGGGCCGGAAAGGGCGGACCGGGTGCCAAGGCTCGCTAGGCCGCGGACTGGCCTCAATTCACGGGTCCAATGTTTTTTTTATTTTCTTCCTTTCTTTCTTGGTAACTCCAATATGGTCCAATCCTTGCACTTGTTTGAGCAACTTTACTTATTCTTCATAGTGTCCTCAGTTCCTACAAAATACATAAAAATCATTATTAAAATTATATTTTAATTATTTATTTCGAGCAAATATTAGACAATAAAAGGGTATAAAATATCATAATTTGGGATTGAACAAATACCCTACACCTAAGTTTTGCTCGTCCTCGAGTAAAACAAAACTAAAAATCCTAGAAAATAAAAGAAAATTCTAACTCACTTTTGTAGGAATCACGGTTGCACTTAGCATGTGCAACAAGCCCTTTAAACCCCTACATTACCCCTAGTGGACGAGGAAGGTCTCGTGAGGGTTTACAGTAGATATACCCACAAAATCTATAAAAGAAAACATAAACGGAAATTCGAAAATCTTTTTGGGTTTTGTTTTTTAAAAATTAATATGTACAAAATTGGGGAAAGATATATACACATTCTAATCAGCTAAATCGCCCATGTGGCACAGATATTGGCATGCATATAAACATAATGTACACATCAAGGCTCTCTACCCATGAATGACATCAAAGCACTAATTTTTCACCCCACTTGTACACTACAACTTTGAATCCGTCCCTGTGCTCATGTGTAAGTGTCTCATCATCCTACGGCTTAGGTTTACCAAAATCAGACTTAACCCCACTTGACTGATACAAATTACACTATGAAATTATAAATATTGGATGCAAGCTTTTCCAGTAACAGTATTGCCTCAAAGGGTATCACCCAGTAGCGCATGCCTCAAAGGGTTACTTGTCATTACAAATTTCATTCATTTTTTTTTTTTCAAATTCTTCTTTTCAATTCTCTTTTTTTCAGTTTATCTTTTCCTTTTCTTTTTTTTTTTAGTTTCTCTATTTCTTCTTCTTTTTTTTTCCTTTTTTCATGCATTTTTTTCTCTTGTTTTTTTCTTTTTTTTTTCAATAAAACATCAAAGTAATTGTGTCAAAAAAACAAGTGGGAGAGCCGATCATGGAAAACCAAGGCCTTTAGACAATGAGGATGAAATAAATAGGGATTGAATCACACAGCGATAATGACCAAATGGGGTTAGAATCAGGGGTAAGAATGACGCACTGAAGATGGAAACCTAACATGCATATCATGCGTATCTACAAGCGAAAAATCAAGTACAGGGGATTTAAGCTGATCAGAATAGTACAAAACTTCCCCAAAAACAAAACAAAAATCTGTTTAAATGTTCAAATTTTTTTATTTCAAAGTTTTCCGCACCCCCACACCTAAATCGCACAATGTCTTCATTGGGAGTGGAAAGAACCATAAAAACCCAAAATAAAACCGAAAAAGAAAGAAATAAAAAGAAGACGTAAAAACAAAAAGGACATGATTCTAAAACTCAAAAAGAAAACAATAAAAATAAAACAAAGCAACAAATATATACAAAAGAAAACACAATTAAAAAGAGAAGATAAAGAGAAACGAGTATATCAGATTAGGTGCAGAATTACACCTAAGCTATAGCCTCTCTCAGATGAGGATGATGGAGCATCATCCACTCCATTACAAATCACAAGCTGTTATTCAAATCAAAACCCAGTAAAGCACGTAGCAGCTTATCATATAACAAAGATCAACTCTCAAGAAGATGGAAACAGAAAGAAGCAAAGAGTTGGAACCATAAAGAGTATATCCACCATGTCAATTCAGCACAAGTGAGGGCCCATTTCAACTTATCGAACTGGGCAGACGTATTCAAAAGTAGCCAGGGAAGAGGCCATCGGCCTAGAAATGTAAATGTAATCATCATGAATGACCGGTCGAGGCAAATCAAAGGGTCCTAAGTCCACAAGTCTTTTAAGGTCAATATGTGTATGAGTCTGATCTAAAGCAAAATTCTCAGGGACAACATTCGCAGACTCAATAAAGTCAGACTTGTGAGGTTCTAGAAGGAGGTCAGGTATGATCTGATCAAAGGAGAATGACTCATATTCAACACATAGATCCACACCCAAACCTACATTGATATCAAAAGAAAATGAGTCGTATTCAACAGGGAATGAATCATGAGGTATTAGAGGGTCAAACAAAAATGATTCATATTCAACATAAAAACTCTCATCAAGACTTTGATTGATAACAAGCCCACGTGAAAAAGATTCATATTCCACACGCAGAATATCATCATCAAATTCTAAAATGGTGGGTTTATCTTGCTCCTCACATGACTCCTGGGAGCAAAGCAAGACCCAGTTAAATTTGATTCAAACCATAAATTTGATGCCAATAGAGAGCCCTCTTCATTCAAGAAGCAATCCCGAAATGTGAATTCAATAAAAGCAACCCAATTTGCATAATTTCAGAATGTAATTTTTTTTTGGATCTGCAACTGGAAAAACAAAGAACAGAACTCAAAGAAACAGAAAGAACTGCTACTCTACGCTATGTTAATCTTTTCTACTGCTGCCCTTTAATCTCCATTTGAGGGCTCCAAAAATGCCGACCTCCAACATCTCGACTGCCCCCATCAATCCCGAATTAAACCTCCCCTTAATGATTCGAAACAGTTAAACTGCTGATGATGAAGAAGGATAACGGAAACGGAAATTAATGCAATAAATGAGGGAGGATAAACAGAGTTGCCATGGCTGTGTTGGAGCAGATGAAGAGGCAGAGCTAAGAAGGGGGTTTTGAGCTCGGGGTTACGTAGGGGAAAGAAGAAGAAAAGAGGTGAGACGGAAGTCACATGCCTCGGGCGTGATCTTAAGTGAGGAAAATAGAGAGGTGGGCTGGAAAGGGCAGACCGGGTGCCAAGGCTCGCTGGGCCGTGGACTGGCCTCAATTCATGGGTCCAACGTTTTTTTTATTTCTTCCTTTCTTTCTTGGTAACTCCAATCTGATCCAATCCTTGCACTTGTTTGTGCAACTTTACTTACTCTTCATAGTGTCCTCAGTTCCTATAAAATACATAAAAATCATTATTAAAATTATATTTTAATTATTTATTTTGAGCAAATATTAGACAATACAAGGATATAAAATATTATAATTTGGCATTGAACAAAGTGTCATTAGTGTGTGACAATTCATCACGATAATTTTGTCCTTTATTTTCATGAATAGGAACGTCTGGTTTTGTTTTTTGTTCTAATTTTTGTGTTTTTTCTTTTTCAAAGTAAAGTGTAACCTCACGGAATAGCTAACTTTTTAATAAACTTCTGATAATAGAGTCGTTCTTTTTATTGGTAAATGCTTATTTACTAACGTTTTTCAACTCTTCCCAATCCTTTTCAACTTTTAGCAATTTTTTCTAATCAATTACAAAAAAATCTCAACCTTTCCCCATTTTTTCCAACTCTACCCTACTTTTACCTATTCTTCACAATCTTTGTTAATCCTTCACAATCTCCTTGCCCACTCATTTTCATTCCTTTGCAACATCTCTAATTTTTATCAACTTTTCCCAATCTTTTCCCATTCTCCCCCCCCCCCAAAAATAGTTATTACTCATCCATCGTACCCAAATCTTTACTTTTCACCAACCTATTTACTCATAAAAAGACCAGAGCAATAGTGGATTATTTTTGTAGTTTGGCTTGTTTGCTTATAAAATAAAAAAAGAAATTTCATTGAGGATCAAAGTTAACAAAATGAATAATCTCTAATTAGTGGTTTTAGACAGGCACCTCATTAGCTAACTTACTAGAATTATGACTCATAGGCCAGTGCCAACGATTTTTTAAGTGTAACTCACATGCACTGGCACCGTTCGAAGAATTTCTTTCAAACCATTGGCCTTGTTCTATTCTGTGTTGCCCTCTCTCACTCTTGGGGGGTGGGGGGCTTTTACCGCTGTAGTGAACGAAGCACATTTTTGCCATTGTTGTACTTACGTAAGTTTGTCGATGTGTGATGCCACTACGAGATTAACAGCCATGTGAGATATATTAATGCAAGCATAGGATGTTACATGAGTTTTTTTTTAAAAAAAGAAAAAGGCTATTATAGGATGATGTAAATTTAATACAATATTAATTCTATTTAATAAGGTAACTTCTGATATACCTTCCTATTTTTAATAATAAAAATTTAATCATAAAATATATATGGTTTTAATGATGCAAATACAACAAAAAATATAGTTAGATATTAATTAAGAATAAAAAAGTATGTTAGTAGTAGGTAAAAAATTAAAGAAGACTCACTTCATTTGCATCAACAAAATATACTACTACAGATCCAATTTATTGTTTGCGTTTTTTTTTACAAAAAACCTATTCTCCTCATAACATATATATATATAATATATATATATATATATATATATATATATATATATTATATTATATATATTTAAAAGTTGGATTTAACTCATGTATGATGCGACCCGTTTTTTTTTTTTTTTTTTACAAAGGACCCTTTTTTTTTTTTTTTTTTTTGCCCATATAGGATGCCACATAGGAGTGAATAGTCATATGGGATACTTTAATGCAATATAGGATGCTACATGAGATTCAAAATAAAAAGAAAAGGCTACGTAGCATGGATGTAAATCTAATACAATATTAATTCTATTTAATAAGGTAACTTCTCATCTACCTCCTTATTATTTAATAATAAAATTTAATCATAAAATATACATACTTTAATGATGCAAATACAACAAAAAAATGTGAGTTACATTTTAATTAAGAATCAAAAAGTATATTATTAATAGGAAAAAAACTAAAGAAGACTCGCTTTACTTTTGCATGAACAAAATAATATAATATATTAATTTATTGTTTGCTTTTTTTATAAGAAAATCTATTCTCTTAATAATATATTAAAAATTATTTAACTCGCACCCTTACATTGTAGGGTATAATGTTAATATTAATAATTAATAGAATTATTTAATTATAACTTAATTTAAAAAATATTTAAATTTACGGATGCGGTAATAATGATAACATTAGCATAATAATATTAAAATGTGAAGTTTTAATCTTATTAAAATAAAGTTAAAAATATTAATCCGTAAATTGATAAAATAATTCTAAAATATTGTGCCTTTGGGCTTCCATTATTTGGTACGTAAGGCAAAAAGAGGTAAGTTGATCAAAAAAAATGTTAATAGTATTATAAATGTTTGCCTTACGTACCAAAAAATAAAGTTATATACATCCGCAATTCATTCTCACCTGTAAGTAACACACATTACACTACCATATGAATTTTCATACTCGAACTACTTTTCACATGTTACATTTTACGTTACCATATGAAGCATTTTTAAAAATAAAACCTAAGTTTAAGAAAGACTACATTAAATTACTAAAAATACTATAGTTTTCCTTTACTTATTTGCTCCCACCATCAATATGGTTATTTCACATAATCATGATCCTTTTAAATTTAAAAAAAATCATGCCGCGACAAACCACATAATATTTTAAAAACAAAAAAAAAACAATAAAAAACTTCTTGATTAACAAGATTAAAAAGATAGATACATATAAAAAATTCAGGTAAATTAATTAAAGTGACTTCATATGAAATAAAATTAGAAAAGAAGTGCTGCCATCAAGTCCATAGAACTCAATATAGTATAACACCAACAACATATGCAAGAAGATACTAATACTTATCAACCGAGAAGTGATAGCTATCGTGCAACACACGGGTAAAAAACTAGTATATATTAAAAGCTGGATAGAATGTGTGTATGATTGACACATGAACTACCCACATAGGATGTCACCTAGGTGCCACTTGTGATAAGAATGTCATGTAGGATAGTAACATAAAAGTCTTTTATTGTATAATTAAGATGGGTGTAGGTTATCAATGCAATTTTAATTCAATTTAATGTTAAGTTTTTTCATATGTTATGACTAATTAGTAATTGAATTTTGTATTTAAAATTCTTAAATATAGAACAAAGAAATGATTTAGATGTTATCCAAGAAAAAATTGAAGTGTGTTGGACATTATTTTTGAGGTAAGTATATATTGAACATCTAAATCTAATTATATATATTTTATATATTTATTTTTGGGTGAATATGTCATAAGTTGATACTTGAATGCTGATTGGGTTGCGTATTTTGCATACTGTAAAGCTTAATTGCTTAAGCATATCACGTAATTGGATTTATATAATATGAAAATATAATAGGACCTTAATGTGATTGTGAATTTCGCTTATGATTACTTTAAGTTGGTACAATATTTATTTTTTTCAACATTTGTAACTTTCGTTATTGAAAAAAAATGCTTCAGTGATTCATTCAACTTATATTTTTCTTGAAATTATATTATGCGCTCATAAATCACATAGTATATTAGTTTTTTTAGCAAATTTAAATTTAAATTTAGTAGGCAAATTAATATATAAGAGTAGTTTGTCTACATTTCCACAATAGACCATAATTGACTTCATAAATTAGTAGTACTACCTCCCTCCCCCCCCCAAAAAAGAACGTCAAAAGTTTTCCTAAATTCGAATTGTACTTAAATTTCTTAATTTGCTACTAATCTCCCTTTCTTCTTTTTTTAAATATATTCAATTTTCTTTTGTTGGTTTTTCTAATAATTATACACGAAAGAGATAAGATTAAAGTCAAAGACTTATCTGCCTTTTTGTTCTATTACCAACAATTTTTTCGATGCTTTATTGATCATGAGAATAATTAATCAAATTTTATTTTCATTCAAATCATGGGTTAAATAGTAGGAAGGACCACCATCACTATTAAATAATATTTAAGGTGTCATTAAACTATTGAAATAATCTGCAACAAATATATGAAGTGCATGCATGCATAACGAATACAATTAAACTTACAAGAATCTCTAGAGGAAAAAATGCACCTTTTGTGATGATAATTAGTTTTAATTGACATGCATGCCCCTACGAATTTAACTTTTGGTCTTACATGTGCTAACTAATATTTACTGATTTGTTCCTATTGCTAAGTTACCTTATTATTTTGTGTGACTGCCCATCTTTAATATTATATAACCTTTGCTAAATTATCTCATTATTTCATTTTAATGCTCATCTTTCATTATGATGTTATATATTATTTTTGGAATTAATTACCTCATTATCCCACAGCTACTCATTTTAGTAAAGAGTGTATCTTAATTTGCAATTCCTATAAATAGGGACTTAGTTTTATAGTATCTCATCTAAGTTTGCGTTGTCATTTGATCAAAAAGAAAATTTGTGTCCACATATAATTCTTAGTTGTGGAAGGACATGAAAATGAGTCCTAAATATGACAATGAACACTATAAAGATACACAAGAAACGTTATCTATAAAGAAGTATTCAATAGCTTACCAATGGTATGTATGCACTCAAAATAATTTTACTACTACTAATTACCACCAAAAAAAAAAATTACAAATTGATACCGTACATCTTTTATGTTAGTAAACTCCTAGAAAATGTTAGTGCTAATTATACATAGATCATGACATATTATGATTCTTAAAATTAAATATAATCGGAGATTAAAATAATAATAATTAATAAATTCCTCCAATATTATGCAGGTAACTCCAAGCAAATAAAATATACTAGAAGTACACATTTGAAATACCTCTTCATTGGTAAGTACAAATCAATGCAAAATATATTTTTGACTAAATGTACAAGCATGTAAAAAAAACTATTACATGCAATTAACAGCACATCGTTGATGACAAGTAATAAGGAATAAATAAAAAATCAAAACGTAACTTTGTATAATATATGTTACTTTTATAGGTTACTTAATCTGATGACAGAAGTTGATGACTAATAGATGGCAAAGACAACAAATCTGATTTGTTATTGAACATTTCATACTAAAACTTTTTACACATTACATTTCACATTACCATAAGGCGCGTTTTTAAAAATAATAGTCCAAGTTTAAGAAAGACAACATTAAATTAATGAAAATATTATGGTTTTTCTTTACTCCTTTACTCCCACCGTCAATATGATTATTTTACAAAATTATGTTCCTTTTAAACTTTAGGGGGA